>JANAVB010009599.1:17964059-18509059 GCA_029216955.1 Iris pallida
TTAAAAATATTAGAAATCATAAAAACTCTCGATACGAGTGCGTCCCGCCAATTCGGGCGACGTGGTCGCGAACCAAAAGAATCAAAAGGTGCGTAATGGTTTCTTGGACGTGTGGGCTTTGACGGAATTAAAATTGGTCGCGTATGCGCGACGAATTTGATGCGTATCCGTCGAAATTTATCGTATCGGCCGCTGTGCAAATTTCCAATACTTTGTGCACGCTCGTCAGATCGAGACAAATTTTTTGCCAACGGGAACGTATCTTTTGGTCTGTATGCCAAGTTTGGTCCGATTCTGAGACAGTTGATTGGATCGCCGTTTTGCGGGCCCCACGGTCCGATTCAACGGGCGATTTTGTGCACGGCCTGCCGGAATACAACTTTGGACTACGGTTGGGTTCGTATCATCAAATCATTCGTAGACATGTAGTTTGATGACTTTAGAGACCATGACTCTGGCACGCTTTTTGGTACAAAGCGGGTCCGATGGCGACACTTTTGACCCAAAATTACCGTTTTTCCTCTTATCCAGAATGGACTTAAAGACAGGTAATCTAGCTATTTGACTATTCTGAGATATGGTAATATTTATTTCAGCATCCGGAGACTGATGTATGGGTTTTGATATTATGGCACATTGAGTTGTTCAGATTGTCGATTTCACCAGCAGAGGACCACATGCGAGTACAGTTATTATTGTTTTCAGTATGATCTTACTAGCATCAGATTTAGTCGATAGATATGTGATTTCAGTTTTATGTGATTTTGTTCCTTGTTGGGTCAGAAGGGTGAAGTACCAACGATGTTGATCTGACCTTAGACAGTGTAGACAGATAGACAGTGATTTATTATTATAAAGTAGACAGTATAAACAGTAATTATTATTAAAGTAGATAGTGTAAACAGTGATTTATTATTACAAAGTAGTCCGTATAGATCGTATTTTATTGCATTATTCAATGTAGACAGTGTAACTTTATACAATATAGACAGTGTAAACTTTAGACAGTGTAGACAGTGTCGTGTAATTGTCCCGAGATCGATCACATATCAAAGGTATTTCAGTCAGTCTGTCGGTGAGTATTTTCTTGCATTTTATTACTGTTTTTGATATTTAGTTTATTCTGTTTCTTCCATTTATTTTTATAAATTATATGTCTAAAGGCTAACCTCTGTAGTATAGTCATTTTCATGTATTGAAACTGTATCAGTGAATTATACTCGTTCCATTCCTGACTGTAAACCAAATTTTTTAGGTTAGTCGTGGATTCACTTAGCATGGGAGATACGGGGGTACTTGCAAACAAAAGCCTAGAGACTAGTTAGATAGTCGAGTTATAGTCATTCAAATTTGTACAAGTTTATATTTTCTACAAATGTAAAACTTGTGATCATTGTAAATTAAATTAATTTTGTGAATGAGCATTGTGTTATTTATTTTGATCATCGTGGTCGTGACAGTTCTACCGTCGACACTGCGGCGTAGGCTGGCTTGGACACGTCTCGTATCCGTTTAAAAAAAGGGTACGGTCGTGACAAGTTTTGTGGTGGCCCATACAGGTCAATTTTCGCAAATCATGCGAACTCGTGATAGTACTTAAGTTAGTTGTACTATTGCGAGCCTGCGACTAGGAAATGATCATTCACGAATTAGGGTTAATTTGATTTGCGAGAATGACTAGGACTAGGAGTCCCTTAAACAAATTTACCGATGGAGTCTAGGCCATGCAATTTAGATGAAGAGTTACTAAATTTGTAGATTGTCATATCACCATAGGTACACTATTCTCTTGATATAACGATATGATCCAATATGGATAGATTATTCACTTGGTGAGACAGGGCTTCATAGAGTTAATGATCTAACCCTGATAAATTGTTCAATTCCTTCTCTTTGCCTCTTTAGATATCATCCTCATATCTTAAACCGAATTGCCTATTTAGTTCCTAGTTGCCCTAAGAATTATTATTTTTATATGATTTCTGATTATGTTACCCATTACGAACTTCGAGTTAGTTTTGATTAAAGTTTTTCCTCAAAGGCTTGAATACACATGGAATAGTTAGAAGGGTTGTATTTCTTTGTCTTTTGTTATTTTCTTCCTGTTCATCTTTTATTTTTAAAGGGTTGTGAACGATAGGACAAATACTTACGCTCTATTTTATAGTCAACTTGTTCGAATCTCTAGAAGCTCATAAATTTTTACAGATATAAAGAATGTTAGTTAACTCATAATGGCATGACAGCAACGTACTGTCGCCATTTATTTGAATTTTGGAGACTATAGATTCACTGCAGCCAGCAGCGCACTGGCGAGACACGACCCCTAGAGTTAAAAGTTTAAGAAAATATAGGTCATAGAATATTGCAAAACTATACCTAGTGGTCCTCTTTGATCATAGTTACCCTTGAATCAAATTGGATAGGGTTAAGTAATGTTCGATTTGTATCACATTTGAGTTACGAAACCAAGGGTTTACCATAGCCAGGGTATACGGGCAAGGCATAATTCTCGCTAAAATGACTTCAGACATGAATACAAGTTTAGGATACTATAGAGGATAGGGAAATGCCATGTATGTCCCCTAAGATCCAAAGTCAATACTAGTGGAAGTTCTATAAGTGGATAGCATGTCTCCCGACCCAGCATTCTGTGGTCCTTGTGATCTATTGACGAGATAATTGACTGACACTAATAGGTTCACCGGGAATATGGAATTTAGAGGTCCATAACCCATTAGTCGACCAAGCTTTATGAATAAGAAAATATTAGATGACTGTACAAGCAAGAACACCAGGTGAGTTTTGATTCTCACAAAACTCGAACTACTTGTGCCTTCTTTCAAAAAATCTCGCATACTTATATTTTGAATATCTTAACCAATGTTGCTATTACAGCCTAGTTTTGCAAGCTCACTCTATTCTCGATCTTGATTCAAGATATGTTTAGTGGGGCCTACTAACATATTGTCTAATCGAATCAAGTCTTACGTCTGATCAACCGTAGTACACTCGGTTCGCTCTCTCTTTGATTATCCCACGTGGATTGAGATGTAGATGTATCTATGATCTCATCCGCGACTGTTTTGACAATTCCTTTTGAATTATATGTTCGCCTTTGAATCATGAAATTCTATTCAGTAACATCTCCCTTGAACTCTTTATTGTTTTGTCTTTCACTGATTTAGAAAGACGAAAGCTCATGATGGTGGAGAGATACAGAGTGTCCCCATGGCTATGATAGTTGAATACACAAGTATAGCTACCATCGGCCAGTCATGTGATTGAGTTACGTTCTCCCCTCGACCCTCAAACTACTATTGAGACCTTCTAGCCATCTGAATTTGAAAATGATTAGGGTTTTACCCTTAGTCAGAATGCCAACCTAGGGGACTATCTCTTCTCAAGAACCAAATATTGGGAGCCTCAAATTATTTACTTGAGCTTGCTTTAACTAGCAACCTTAAGCCTTAACCCAACCTTTCTTCGACCAAAACTTACAGTTTAGACGTGAGATGAATAGAAATTCACGACTCAGTTGTTAGAAAATTTTCATAAGATGTTCCTTAGAGTTGGTTACCCCGTCGATAACTCTTGTATACTGTGGATGAGTAGGTCTATTTTATCGACCATGTGTCATTGTACACACTCGTTTCCTATTTATTGAGGAACGATCCTTGACTTGACTTAGATCTATCGTATTCTTTACGTCGTGCCTTATTTTATTTAACAAGAGTCAAGGCACAATATTCGGACTTTGAAGTTCTTCTAACCTCATTATTCCTAAAACCATGTCCTAGCTTCTAAGGTGAGTGGACAGTAAGCCTTCTAAAATTTTGGGATATAAGGATTACCGATTGATTAGAATAATTTTCATTAGGATGGTAATTAGTGCCCATGGACTCCCACTTTCCATTTTGATCATTTATGTTCCGGTCGTGTCATTAGGATTCGGAGCACGAGACCAGCGGTTACCTTCCAACAAATTTATATGAAAGATCTAGATGAGTCCACCTTCATCTAGGTATATCATGTCCCACTCAAACACGTCCCCTTGTACTCTATTTTTATGATAGACTCTCAGGTCAATAGGATTAGCTATAACCCATACCATAATACCGGTATGCTTTCCGACTTCCACTAGAGTCTCAATCTCGACTCGAACCTTTCGACCCAATATATGGTTGTGATCTACTCGAAGCCTACTATGCATATGTCGCTAGGGTGCCACTCAATTGTGTCTTCTCATGCTACTTAAACAAAAAGTCATAGAAGGCACATTTTTGCGCTTTAAGGACCTAGCTAACCAACCTGACTGGCAACTAGCTCAACCACTTGGGTGAAAAACTATTCTAGGTTACCCCAACCTAACAGAAATAGCTTTATCATTGGGATTTTCCAGTCAATATAGACTGAAATCTATGGTTCACCCAACCAACGATTGATGTCCAATCAGGAACCCATTAAGACCCAGTAAAACCCATCCATACGAACCACCATTTTGGAATATAAAATCGAATTATTTGAAAAAGGTCCCTATACCGATTATGTAGCCTCCATCCTTAGAATGTGAAGTCATTCGTAACACTTATTCCATCTACCTAGAAGTCGCGATACGATCGTGTATTGCATTTATAACCCTTGTTTGTGTGTTTAAATAACTACGGGATAGATCACAATCTTGATCCCTTAAATTCCATTCTATTATGGAAACTATTTAGAATTTCGAGACTGGAACTTCTGTATGGCATGGATTACAAGACCCTCGGAGAAACGAAGGGTTCTAGACTTAGCAAGTGACTAGACTAGAGTAGCCCAATCTAGCAAAATAGGTCAATAGCTCAAACTTTCTTTCTATCTGTATCATTGGATACTCACTACCGCTTGGAAACTTCATATTCGCTCTCGATTATTTTTTCTTATCTTCCTGTCCTTCTATTGTGTAACGAATGGTCATGCTTATTAAAATTCACCAAATTTCTTAGCTACTTGTGTAAATTTGTTACTTGTTAGATTTTGGGTTGTTTGATAGATAGGAAAGAATTATATAGGTCAAAAGCAGTAAATATCTATTTGTTGCAAATTTTAGCAAGTAGTTGGAAGATTATAAAGTTTTAGTGATATAGCTTTGAGGGAGTAGTGTGTCCAAAGGTGGGTAGAAGTCCTCGGAGTTTCGTAGTTACAAAATGGCTAGGAGGAGGATATAAACTGTTTTTGAGGAATTAAAATTCGAGGAGATTAAGGTAGTGGTAGATTTTCTTTTTGAATTTAAGGAATAGTTACAAATTAGAATTTCGAGGACAAAAATATTTTAAGGTGGGTAGATTTGTAACCCCTTTTCCCGAAATTTTGATAATATATTTTTTTATTTGAATTTAATCGTGATTTTAGAATTTATAAATAATTACTTAGTTAATTATTACGGTAGATGACTTTAGCCATGGCGGAGTGTTGGAGTGCATGGTGACTAGAAATCATGACACAGATAGTACAATGGCATGCTTTGACTAGAGTATTAGCCTTGGTAGGGAAGAGCCATAGTGATGTCCTAAGTAGGAAAACCAGGTCAAGTTACGACTTAACCCTTACCAAAATTTTAATTATTTATTAATTATATTAGTTTTAGGGAAACCAGTTATACCATTTTAGCCCGAATTGGACCCAAGACAAGCCTAAGCCCATGTAGTCATGCGGGACGTCCGATGACATGCGTGCTGATGTATTTTGGTGAGTGGGTGGTATTTTTTTAATGATTTAATGAATATTTCTAAGTATTATATAAAATACTATAATTATCATTATTTAGTTGATATTCATAACATTGGTATAAAATGGGTCATTGTGCATTTTGGGATTATTAGACTGCGCATAATGGTATATATACACCATTATGGTTTTATTGAATTTTGTTATATTATTATTTTATTAAGGTTATTATATAGATAATATTATTTAATTATTGGTTATTGTATTTTTGTCAATTAAATTATATATATTCATATTCATATAGATAGACTACACTAAGAATAGATGCCAGTAGGATTTATTTGAGTTATATATTTTATGGCATAGTGTATTTAACTTTGGATGGAAAAAATATTTCTATTGCACTCAAAGTGATGATTTCTGGTTTGTTATGTCGTTACCCATTTTTCAGTTGACAGTATATGTTACCACTCAGCATAATACTGTTCATAGCATTGACCTGATCAAAGACAACAAAGACAAGATCTGATAACTTTCTGCCATGGTCTCAATCAATTCGATCTAGATCCACCCTCTTATATCGTAACAATTTTCACCAACCAGCCCACATAAGCCGCGGCCCATACGAGGAAACAACCCAGACACCCGCTATTCTCCCCAACTCGAGCGGAGATTGCCGACCCCCGATAGTATAAAATTATGAAATTGATGGAATCTCGAAAAACTGCAAAACCTTAACACCTGGGCGCACCCACACACGCGCGCGCGCCGCCAAGGGCCACCGCCGACCGGCCTGAGCCGCCGCGGCAGCAGTGCGTTCAAAACGGACCAAAGGCAATAACGGCAACAATAGTAGGGCGAAGAGACCACTTCGTAACACGTTTTCTCGGCACTCGACCGATCATTGTTCGATCGGTCACTTCAGGTATGATGACAACATATACGCCTTCCAATCCCTTCAGTTAGTTTTTATATAGACGAATTAGGTCGTCCAGAAAGTCGACACAAACTTCAACGAAAAACTGTTCTTGAACTGTTCATAGAACAGTCCCGATACCCTATTTGGAAGCCCGACTATTGGCAAACCATTAGGAGTTTTAGAAAAATATTTAAAGAGAGTCCTAGAGAAGCCCGACTATTGGCAAACCATTAGGAGTTTTAGAAAAATATTTAAAGAGAGTCCCGATACCCTATTTGGAAGCCCGACTATTGGCAAACCATTTTGTAGAAGTCGAATTGATCGACCGAGCATCGAGAAATCGGCGTCTCAAATTGACCAAAAACCTGTTTTCAAAATATTAGAAAATCATAAAAACTCTTCGATACGACGTGCGTTCCGCCAATCCGAGCGACGTGGTCGCGAACCGAAAGCATCGAAAGGTGCGTAATTGTTTCTTGGACGTGTGGGCTTCGACGGAATTTAAATTGGTCGCGTGTGCGCGACGAATTTGATGCATCCGTCGAAATTCACCGTATCGGTCGCTGTGCAAATTTTTAATTACTTTGTGCACGCTCGTCAGATCGAGACGAAACTTACGCAAACAGGACCATATTATTTTTTTGGTCCTGTATGCCAAGTTTGGTCCGATTTTGAGACAGTTGATTGGATCGCCGTTTTGCGGGCCCCACGGTCCGATTCAACGGGCAATTTTGTGCACGGCCTACCGGAATCCAACTTTGGACATACGGTTTGGTTCGTATCATCAAAATAAATTCGTAGACATATAGTTTGACGACTTTAGAGACTATTGACTCTGGCACTTTTCGGTACAAAGCGAGTCCGATGGCGGACACTTTTTGACCAGAAATTACTGTTTTGCCCCTGTGTCCAGAATTGGACTTAAGGACAGACAATTCTAGCTATTTTGACTATTCTGAAAACATTGGTAATGTTTATTTCAGCATCCGGAGACTGTTGTACGGGTTTTGACTATTGTGGCACATTGAATGGTTTAGATTGTCGATTTCACCAGCAGAGGACCACATGCGACTACAGTTTATTATTTGTTTTCAGTATTGATCTTTACTATGCATCAGTGTTTAGTCAATAGATATGTGATTTCAGTTTTATGTTAATTTTGTTCCTTGTTGTGTCGAGAGGGTGAAGTACCAACGATGTGTGATCCGACCTTAGACAGTGTAGACAGTGATTTATTATTGCAAAGTAGACAACGTAAACTGTGATTTATTATTGCAAAGTCGACAGTATAAATAGTAATTTATTTTTTAAAGTAGACCGTGTTTTTGTTGCATTATTCAATGTAGACAGTGTAACTTTAGACAGTGGCGACAGTGTCGTGTAATTGTCCCGAGACCGATCACATATCAAAGGTATTTCATTCAGTCTGTCGGTGAGTATTTTTTGCATTTTATTTACTATTTTCGATATTAGTTTATTTCTGTTTCTTCGTTTATTTTTATAAATCATATGTCTAAAGGCTAACCTCTGTAGTATAGTCATTTTTATATATTGAAACTGCATTCAGTGAATTGTACTCGTTCCATTCCTGACTGGAAACCAATATTTTTCAGGTTAGTCGTGGATTCACTTATCATGGGAGATACGGGGGTACTTGCAGACAAAAGTCTAGAGACTAGTTAGACAGTCGAGTTATAGTCATTCAATATTTGTACAAGTTTATATTTTTTGAAATAAAACTTGTGATCATTGTAAATTAAATTAATTTTGTGAATGAGCATTGTGTTATTATTTTGATCATCATGGCCGTGACAGCGTTCTACCGTCGACACTACGGCGTAGGCTGGCTTGGACACGTCTCGTATCGTTTAAAAAAATGGGTGCGGGTCATGACAGTAGTAAACCGAACCTTCGAAGGGTCACTCTTGTCCTGCTGAAGACAAATCCCTTTAAGAAGTTACATGGGGTTGGGCCTTCTTGTCCCTCGCTGATTCAGATAGTGGTGGCTCACCACTTCCTTGAAGACCTTTATCATTTTAGGGTCCTTTTCTCCTAGGCAAAGATCTCTTCATTCGGGAAGTACTCTTCATAGGGTTCGGATCCCCAGGGGAGCTTCAAGACCTTATGCATCTCATGAAGGTCTAATCCCAACTCCCCTCTAGGCATGTAAAATGTTCCAATATGAGGATTATAAAGTTCCATGAGAGCTAGAAACATGGGCCAATTTATCTCGATGTCTGCCTGAGTGGCACGAAGAGCAGCAGTCAGGCCAATCTCCTTGACTTCATTCTTAAACTTCGACAAAATCCAGAGTGTCAACTCTTCCCACTTCGGCACATAGTAGCACCAACCCTCGATCCAAAACTCCCTGTCGGGTACAAAATCTTGGCTGCCAGCTTACGGTTAACAAAGGTCGAGGCAGCAAATATGAAGGTATTTGGGGGAACATCGCTGTATATTCTCCTGGAACACAAAGTTCGCTAATGATAAGAGGTTGCACCTCGCGTGGGGGCTAAGGTGTCCCTCTAATTTGGTAGTATCAATCCGGATGGTTCCTGCTACTGTCCCTCCCTGAGATAAAGTAGGCTCCTAGTTATTTTCCGCTTCAAAGCAAGACTACGGAAGGCCGTCAAGGGCAATTGATGCTCCATTTGCTGAACATATATATTTAGGCCCTTGGCCTTGAAGAACCAATCCTCTCTGACCTTTAACACCTTTGTTTCTGTTGAGGTCAGGCAATCACCAAACAAAAACTCAGGTTTCAGGAAAAACACAGCGTCATCAACAGATTTGAGCTTTCCACTCTCCATCATGCCTTGGAGGAAAGAGTTGGTCTGATCTCGGATCCGTGTCATTCTCTTCGGTGGCTGGTTCAACATAATCGCAGCCTTAGCTGGTTGACTACTTCTTTATTAAAGTCCACCCATCTGACAGAGAGCAGGGTCTAAAAGGACTTTATTCAGCAAGTGTAAATTCATTGACACTGCCACGTATCAGTACAAAGTTCAGCAAAGATTTTGTACAAACTCAACATCAATACAAAATAGCTTGCGCATCAAAAGTCAGGCGCATCATCTGGGCCAAAGCCCATGCGCATTGACTGAATCCCACCATGGCGCATATACAGGACCGAGGTCCATGTACAATAGAAAAAAGTTTCGGTGCATCATCAGGACCAAAGTCCATGCACGTCAGCAGAAGGAAGCTTCGACAGATCATCAGGACAAAGTCCATGCGTGTCAGCAGAAAGAGGCATCGACACATCATCAGGACAAAGTCCATGTGCGTCACTCAAAGAAGCCTAGGCAAATGTTAGGATATGGCTCGTTCAGCCGTATCCATGCGCTCCAGCGGTGATTATTCCAAACGTGCAATGTAGTATCTTTGCAAAAGCTCCTAAGGCAACAGTTCACCACCGATTACCAACGGTCGCACTTCGACGTACGTTGTTCCGACAGCGGGGGGCCTCATCGATGTCGGACTCGATAGGCTTCTTGACGTGGCCTCTACCTCGGCCAGTACCGCCACGGGGAGTCTTCGACGCCATCTCAACTAGTGTTTTCAGGCACCTATTTGTAGGCTCTGCCACGCGCATGAACCGATGAGACGTGACATCAGCAGTGGCCGCTTCGGGTCTCATGAAACCGATGGCTCTATATCTTCCAAAAGATCATTATCACTTTGCAAAACAAGGCATTATTTTTTTGTACATTTAAAATCAAGAAGAACATGCGCCAACACGCATATGCGCCGAGTGGCCATGCACCCAGACATGGTATGCGCGTAGGACATCTAATACCCATGCTTCTTGTTTAAAGTATTCCAAACTTGACAGAAAGTTTTGAAAACTTTGAAGGGGATCTTTTATAAGCATAGATATATGCAAAGGAAATCAAAACATAACACTCGGCGCAGTAAAGGAAAGAGAGATATAAAAATTAGACTTTTATTGCATATGTGAGTCTATTACATGTCCAAATTCTTTATTACAATGAAACTCCACTACAAAGGAGAAAGCCTAAAAAACATCAGCTATGCACATCACTCTGACGACTCAGCTAGGTGCATCATCCCATCCCGTTAGAGCGAATCACTTCCTTGTCAACATACGAGTGCTTCGGCTAATGAAGCAGTTATAGAGCAAAACGGGGCAGTCTGCTACAACCTGATCTTTGGATGCAACATACACCTTGCCTGCGGTACTTCCTGCATAACAAACATTGGAGCACGAAAAAACCCAAACCCAGTAATCAATATCATGGCACAGTCGATGAAGTTCATTAACATGAATAGTCAACTCGATACATCTCAGTCTTCTGAAGGTGTTCGTCGTCGAAGCTTCTTCAAACGAGGAGATCTGCAACCCACAATGCAGCATCTCGCCAAGGAGGAGGACCGGTCGAGTTCATCTCCATTCGGAAAGGAAAGTGAAAAAACAAACTTCTCTTCATGCTGCTATTTATAGGCCGGGACAAATCAAACCATGCGCCAAGTGGTAACTTTCACGAAGTCAGTGCAATAACTTATATTTATGGCGATAAATCTGCCCCTTCAAATTCAACATCAAAGAAGTCATCAATGCCTCAAAAAAGCCAACAAAGACTGACCAATGAGTATGCGCTACATGGCGGATGCGTTTGTCAGCACCATGCGCCCCGTACCAATGCGCCCAGTGGGCACAAATGATGCGCCCAGTGATGCACAGTGATGAGCCCACTCAGGCTCGTCACCCATCAAGCATTTAATGTTATGTGATAGAGTTGGCAACATGCTTCCCGAAGACTCAACAGTTGACAGCTTTTATAAAAATGAAGAGCCACCGATGTAGCTTCATTATTTTATATTCTGTCGATTACAGCTGTGCCCTGCCAAGTGGCCGACTGATCACTCACATGTGCCTCCATATCCATGCACGTAAATTTCTACATGAGCCTCAAAATCCATGCGCCCAGGCTTGTTCGGATCCCAAAAGACAGAAGTCAAGTTCCTGTATGTGCCTCCACCGCCATACGCTGAAGCTCTGCATGCGCCTCAAAAGCAATGTGCCCAGACTTGCCTGTGACTCCTAAAAGTTGTAGACCAAGTCCCCCCATGCACGAGATCCTAGGGCATCCTGACAGATCACTCTACACCAAATCCGAGATCTTTGAGCCATAGACACATTCCATGTGTCATTTTGACTTAGTTTTGCCTATGAATGGGTGATAACCATCCAAGATCTCAGCAATAGGCGAATCTCCAACTTCTACGTGTCAGCTCCTCCGCAAGCCAACAGTGCAGCTCAAACAGATTAAGCTCCAACTTTGGGGTACATCATCTATGCGCCCAATAGCATCAGCTACGTGGCGTCCCTATGTGTAAGCTCTAGGCATATAACATATATGTGCGCATAAGCAGATCATTCTGCTTCCTATAAATAGAAGGATCATTCCTTCATTTAATCTCTCCACGGTTGATTCCCCACTTCCGGAATACTTCAACTGCATCAACATCCAGGGCACTTATAAGAGTCTTAATCCTCTTCCAAGTCACTGGCCGTTCCAGAGCAATCCAGACCTTCTGAGAGTTCGAGATCATTGTCAGATCATCAACATAGTCAACATATTACCACTCACTCCATCGCCATGATTCCATATAAAAAAAATTATACTCCTAGGACTACATCTAAGTCCTATATTATACTCTATTTTTTTTATAATTAGATACAAAAGTTCAATACAAAAAAGTTTGTTCTTTGTTTTAATAGCAAATACTAAGACTTTCGGGACTGGCCTACTCTAAAGTGTAAAAAGTGGGCTGATATTGTAAGCCTATCCACAATCACCTATACTATGTCTCGTGCACTAGGACTCCAAGGAAATTCGTGACGACGAGATCCATGGTGATGTGCTCCCATTTCTACTCAGGAATGGAAAGCGGCTGCAACAATCCAACTGATCTCTGGTGCTCTGCCTTTACTTGTTGACATACCAAACACATGGCTACGAAACGATCTATCTCTCGCTTCATCCCGTGCCACCAATAGTATTGCCGCAAATCTCGGTAAATCTTGGTTCCTCCGTGGTATATAGAATAGATTGAGCTATGGTCTTCAAAACAATTCTTCCTGAAGCTCCCTGTTTGGAACATATAGACGATCTCCACATCCAGTTGAATCCTCAATCCAGTATGCTCTCCTACTTCAGTCTTTTCTCTAAGTCGTTGGAATCTAGCATCTGTGGGTAACGCTGCCTTGGTCCTCTCTACTAGTGATGATTGCACTTGAAGATTGGCTAGTACACCATCAACTTCGGGCAATACAACCTCTATCCGAAGCTTCTGCAAATCTTCCAATATCTTCTTCTAGATAGTCAAAAAATATGCCACTGTCTTACAACTTAATGCATCTACTACTACGTTAGCCTTGCCCTGATGGTATTGCAACTCAATCAAATAGTCCTACATCAGATTCAACCATCGATGCTATCTCATGTTTAACTCTTTTTGTGTAAAGACATACTTGAGGCTTTTGTGATAAGTATAGATATCTATCTTCTCGCCATATAAGTGATGCCTCCAATATTTCAGAGCGAAGATAACTACTACGAGCACCAGATCATGGGTTGCATTATTTTTCTCTTACACTCTCAACTATCTTGATGCATACACTACTACCCACCATGCTGCATCAAGAAACATCCTATGTCACGCCCTGACAGGGTGAATCGTTCATCCTTGCGTCGATTCAGTCGAATCAATCTTCCTCGCTGGGGCGTAATGCCGCATGAGTCTCGATTTGCACTCATACTAGGCTAGATCATTAAATCTTTAAAATGGTTATCCCGATTCAATATTAGCAGCAAAAGAAACAGAGTCATATTGGAGTTACACATAGTATACGAAATAATTCTCTGTATTCAATAAGCAGCAAAATTATAGAGGCTTTTGATAACCCAAATGAATCTGCTAGATTGGCTAATAACACTCAAGTTTGCTCTTGTCCACAAAGAATTTCATCATTCCATACATTATGTCTTCTATATCTTGGTCGTATCATCCTGTTACAAGTCCGAGCGTCAATACGGTCCTATGACTCAAAACGCTATAGCATTCCATGCCTCAGTACGTTCAAGCGAAGCTCCACTGCGAGCAATCTATTTTCTGTATCCTGTAAGCAATCTAGTGGAGGATCAGTACTAATCCTCTTGCATACTGATAAGACCCACTCGACTATGTTTTGATTTTGCATGCCTGTGCGACTTTGAATCGGATTTTCATCAAGCCTAAACTCTATACGCAATTTGATTCTATTTTTATCATAACCAAAACTATATTGATTCTATTAGTCATGACTTGAGTCGTGCCTAAATAACTGGAATTTCCTTCTAAATCGTGCCAAATTGAATTAACCATACTTAGACCTTATCCTTGATCGTTCTAATATGACTAGTCGTGTGTAAGAGATTTTGATCTGATTATTCTTGATCGTGCTAAAACATATCATTCTTCCCGATCATGCTTAAGGTTTTTTAGTATACTTTCCATCATATATGAATCTTCGGTTTACCACGTCAATCTTAAATTCAAGGATAAAATTTATTTAAGGAGGGTAGATTTGTAACCTCCGTTAACCGAATTTTGAAATTTTTCTGAATTTCTAACATTTCTATTTTTTCTAAATTGTCCTAAAACTTCAAAATCATGAATTTTGATTTACTGTAATTAGTTATATGAAATATATTTTACAATCGTGATATACTATAGATTTTTTATATTCATGCTTATCTGGTTATTGGTTTTACGAAGCAGTTTTATGAGATTCGTATAATTTTTGGCCTTATATAGCATAGTAAATAAATTATTATATTTTGTAGTATTTATTTTTATATGGGCTCCTACACATTAATGTAGTCTTCTATACAAATTAGTATGGACCAGGTTTATATATATATAAATATTTTACACATTTTATAAATTAGATTTATACAATTATATACATTTTGGCCACTGGGCCTAAATGATCATTTTGGACTTCAACTAGTTTTGGGTTTAAAGGCCTAATAAAAAGCAATTATTATATTTGAAATACTTATTTGTATATGAGCTTGAGCTCATTAAATTATTCTATATATAAGTTATTTTTGGGCCAGAATTGAATTATACATAAAATACTTTTGGTTGTTAATAGATTTATATATGATGGGATTTTTTCTTTAGAATTGGTTCTTATTGGGCTATTGGTCCAATTCATGGAAGAGCTTCTTGGAAGCTTCTTTTCACACGCTTGGGAGCATGTCCTCACTATTATTTTTCCAAGTGTTCGTGCATCGTGTTTGTGTTTATCTCATTTTGTTCTATAATTTTACATTTATATTTGCTCAATCCCGTGTCCGACACGCTGGACACCCAACCTGAATCTCGTGTCCGTATTTATAAGCCGACACGGACAATACAATGACATACCCACCCTTCTCATCTTTTGGTAATTCTTTTCTATATTGCTACCGCCGTCGAGCCCCTGTCGTTCCAACGACATCAGCCCCCTGGCTGAGCCAACTCTGACGTCCCTCGCCACCACCACCACCCGCATCTATCACCATACTGCATGGTCATCCTCTCCTCAACCTCGCCCGACCCACCTAGATCTGGCCATCCATCCTCTTACTCCAGCCATCACCGTCGCCTGAACACCATCCTCTAGCCTTAACCGTCACCACAAATACCACCCCAATCTCCTCTGCCAAACCGGCCACCTTGACCGAACACCCCCACCACCGCCGGCAGCACTGCTCCTCCTAGATCCACTTTCCATCGACCCACCTTTTCCTCCTCGTAGCCACCCATCCCGGTTATCCGTCCCTCCCTGAGCTCCTCCGACTCTAGGCCTGCCACCCCATTCTCCTCTGCCACCCACCTAACCTCTATCGCAACCATCGCCACGACCTGTAAACCATACCGGCGTAGCATCACTATTAACTCCTCTATTTCACCATCTTCGTCGTGCCTTTTGGCCTCGCCAGCGCCAACGCCCCCATCTGCCACTGCCCACGGCCACCCCTTTGGCCATCACGAGCCACGGTGAGCCTAGATCTATGCCACTCCGGCCAAGATCTACCCTCGTGCCGCCTCGATACGCCTCCACCCAGCCCCGTATCGAGCCATATCTGTGCCTTCAATTTATGGTCGAGCTCCGCCGGGCCCCGCGAGTCGTCCTGACCAAAATCCATGCCGCTACGACCTAAATCTTGCGACGAGACCCCCATCGACCACTTTTCTCCGGCCATATCTGGTTGGATCTGACGCCGCACCTCCGGAGCCGACCCCAGCATGCCTTACTGTCTCTGCCCCCGTACCATACGTCATTACCAAATCCAGCCGCCGAAGGTGAGCCCCTTCTTCTTCTTCTCCTTCTTCTTCTTTGCAAAAGTTTTTGAACTCTGTTGTCTCTCACATCATGGAGAGAGACCGATCCTGGGAATAGAGCTTGGGACGGGCAGCTCTCTTAGGCTCTATTGGTCTGGCACGTTCAAAAAAAAGAAAGAGAAAGAAATAATGGTATACATATTGCTATAGGCTAGGATTATCGGGCAAGGAACATTTAATTTGGGCAGTTAGTTTTTACTGTGGTCAGTTTGTGTTGGAATTTCTTTGGCCGTGCATAATTAAATTTGCATAGCATTGGGCTTGAGGATTAGAGCTATAATATGAATTTGTATATAATCATATGTTTAATATATGTAAATAATATATGTTTTGGGAAAGAATTTCTTCGGTTGATTTATATACAGGGTTTTAGCTTTTTCTAAAGTAGACTTTTATACATTAATAATTAAACTTTGGGCTTTTGACATGCTTGGGCCTAGAAATAAATACTCAAATGCTTTGGCCTTATATTTAGGTCATAAATTTAATTAAATAGGCTATATTGGTACGTATGTAATTGAGCTTTAAAATGCCAATAGGCTTCTATACAACTTATAGATTTCTAAGTAAGCTTTAAAGTATCTTTATAATGTATACGTTGTTCTTCAAAAAGTTTTGTACAAAATCATATGAATTTCCTAATAGGATTTTGAATATACTCTATGAAGTTGGGTTACTTCAATATATTTTATTGGGTTAATGGGTTTTATATATTTATACCTTTAAAGATATCTACATATATTCTTAGCTTTTGATGAAGCTATTAATCTAATTTCTTTAATCACCTCATAATAATGTCTAATGTAGTCATTTTATTTCTTGATTATGAACTATTTTCAAAGAACAAAAGTCTTCTAAAAAAAACTTAATTATAAACTAAGAAAGAAAGTACAAAATCCTTATACAAAGATCTAAGTAAAATTTGATTCTGGGGAAGTACAACTATAGGAATCTGATCAGAAGACGATCACTTTATCCCTTGGACGATGCGATGTTGGAGAAGAAAATCTATTGAACTTGTTGCGAAAACGATAGAGAACTGTCAAGAATTCTTGCCAGAAGTCGATGATAAGTGTCGATACCATAAAAAGCGATTTTGGAACTTTATTTATAGAGTTTGAGATAACTACTAGGCAGTTACAATGATTGGCGCATAACACAAAAATACACTGATTGTGCATTGCTTTGCACGCCATGTGTCATTCCATTAATTAGCACGAAGGTTAACTTAACTACATAGGATGCATGGCTTTCTGTGAGAGAAAGGCGCTTGGTCATGGGCAATATCGTGTGCACGTTCTTTAAGATTAGTGGCATGCGTGCCACATTATCTTTAACAGCTTCTGAATGGTAATTGTGGTTGATTGGCGCTAATTTAATGAATGGCACGTTCTCTTGGTTGGCGCCGAACTGTAATTGGTGTTGTGTGTCTAAAATTTGTAAATTCGTGCCATTTGGTAATAGTGCTGAGAAAGTGCACTGACAGTCATCATGACAAATCATTTGAAAAGAAGTGATATTTGGCTTCTCGAGGTAGATTGCCACGTGGTGGAATTTTGTTGTTTGACGCTATTTAAGTTTACGTCTGATTTGTACGTTCCCGTTTTGGTGCAATCTTTATCTGACAAATATATTCCTTGAGCGCCACGCGCACAGAACTCGAAAAAAAGATCTTGTCGGCTGTCGTGCTGTCAGTTATCATGATTAATAGGACATAAAGTTTTGCCTTATTAAGGAAGCTTTGCTACGGGTCCTGGTACTATCTGATGGACGGTGCTATTAATGTTTGGCGCCATTTAATATATAGCACTATTTTGGTGCTATCATGCGCATTAACTATAAATGGCGCGACACACACTGTTGAAAATATCTGAGATTCCATAAGACCCCCTCCAAAGTTTTCAAATTTCAAAATTTCAAAATTTGAAATACTTTGAATAAGAAGCATGCCATAATTTGCGTAAAATCTCAACTGTTTTACTGTTTTCATTTGTGCGAGATTTACGCAAATTTTAAGCGGCAGCTTAGGGTTATAAATACCCCACTATTTTGAGTGGCTCGAGTTTTTCTCTCAAAAGCTTTTTCTCTCGAATTCTCTTCATCTTCCTTTTCACTCGAGCTTTTGACATTTTTCTTGATTGGTAGAAATGGCACCGAAGAGATCTACGTTGGAGAAGGGCAAGGGTTTGGCCGGAGCTTCATCTCGAGCACTGTCTCTGAGGGCGATGAGGCATGCTGCACCGTCGGCTATAGCCGAATAGCAAATCCTGCTCTTGGAGGTGAGGTTTCGATAAAAGAAGAGAAATAATTCATTCGGTGTGAACCATAGCTGGTGCCAACCTCCTCTTTCAGAGTATTATTTAGCGTCGCGCTAATCACAATGTGTGCCACCACTTTCAAAGTTTTGGGCAAAATGCGTTGAACCTGGTTTCATGAACCGTGCGCTCTTCGTTCACTCAAAGTGTACAACACTATGCACCATGATTCGAAAATAATGTGTGCTATCTCTTTCAACAAAGAGGAGAGGGCGCCGCACAAAACGAAATTATCTTTTTGCGCTCGCATAACAGAAACTGTCATGTTATGTGCAAAAAATAAAAGACAGTTGCTCCGTGTGTCGTGCCATCCATCGTTTATGCAGAACTGTTTTAAAAACTAGAAATCACATAAGTTTTTTCACTCATAAGAGTGGTCTTTCATGATTATGACTCTGTTTTCTTTTGCAGTTGACCTCAGCGAAGATCCCCACGCCGAGATATTGGCTTTCGCTTTTCGCGTCTCAGAATATCGTGAATAATTATGTCATGTCATGTTCCCGCTATTTGACCCTGATACACCGGCTAACAGAAGAGCTCTCTTAGAATCTCAGGATGACAAGACGCTGCTGTGCCTGATGAATGGTGAACCATTCATGACTTCGGATCAAGCTCCCCATAAGAAGCCAACTTTCTTGTTTGGAGAGACAATCGGAGCTGATTCTTAGCCTAAATCAAAACGGGAAGCTCGAATCTTTAAACGAGGAGATAAGTTGGTATACCTCCCAGATATGTCAAAGAATCTGACTTTGTCTCGGTATGCTCATGCTTGCTACCCTCGAAAAATATCGTGGGATATAACTTCGTTCCAATAAGCTAATGTTGAACGAATGTGCCACAAGTTTGGGGATAAGAGAAGGGACATATTCTATTGTTCTTCCGAAAAGCATAGCACGCATTTGAGGAATTTAAAATTGAGTTGCGTGCCGTCTGAAGATTCTTCCTTGATGATACCAGTTCGGGTGTGTAACGCCCCAGTCCCAAATACATAGGACCAAGCACGTGAACCTGCCAGCTGCACATATACGAAGAATACTCCAATATATGGAATCCTCATATATGCACATAAGCTGTAAATAAAAATAAACACAGGCCAGTAATATATAATCTAATCTCATCATAGCTCAACACAGAAGATAATAGAGTCCAAATAAATAAATAAGTGTATCAAAAGATAGCCGGGTGAACATGCTCACTCCAAACAGCTATGAAAAATAGTTTCACAAGATTGGAGTCCAACCTCAGCAAAATAGAAAGAAATGAGATATAAAAATAATGTCCACAAATGTCTCGATAAAGAATAGACTAGAAATCAGTAGGAACTGCCTCGTCATCGATGTAGGATGGATCCAGAGCTGCTCCGTACTCCTACGGAAAGTCGTCTAATTCTAGAGAGATAACCAGGTCCTCAGAGGGACGTAGCAAGATACAAAAAAACACCATGCCATATAAACTGTAATAATATAATAGAAAGAGAAGGGATGCATGCAATAGGGTGCCTACCAGTTCTACAGTGAAAATACAGTTAAGAACAAACCTTCAACGCATGGGTATCTGGCTCAGTAGCAGTAACTCAGGTATGGCCCCATCAGGATACCAGGGACCTTAAAGTATAACATTCCTCGAATGTCAGAGGTTCAGTAATAGAAAAGTGCATAAGGACCCATACATTAAGAAAACTATTCTCCCCATCTAATGCCTAGTAGGGTCACATCCATGACTCATGAACCTCTAGTAACTGCCAAGTCTTCTAGCATGCAATTCTGTTGGCAGTTACTCCTATCTGTCGTATGCTCCATACGTATCGGTGGCCAGCCGACTACGCGGATACGTGTCCTACATGTGACTCACAACATGTGATAAAGCAAGTGTCAAGGCCGTATGAGATATACCAATACCTTAATATCAATGGTCGTCACTAGACTAAGTCAATACAAGAGAAATAAATAAAGCGAGAAAAAAACGACCGATAGAGTCGCTTGTACCCAAGTGTGACTTGGACGCACAGTTTTATAATATCAAGAAAAAAAACTGCTAAAAATAACAACTAAAAATAAAAATATAATAATCACAGAGTAAAGTGGCAAGGTATCTTGCCTGATGGTGCAAAATGACAAGTCCCAAAAATTACAATGTCAGCCAAAAAATGTCACAATCTCCAAACAACTCTGGACGCTGAAACAAACATCAAAATGCACTCGGTATAAAAGATATACCTAGGAAATGCCTGTCCAAAAGTCTAATTCTAGAACAGGGGCAAAATCGTAATTTCGGGTCAAAATGATATCTGCCGTTGGACCTGCTTTGTACCAAAATACGTGCCAAAGTCTATGGTCTCTAAAGTCGTGAAACTACAGTCTACGAATTCAGTTTGAGGGGAGGAACTCTACAGTATGTCCAGTTTTGGATTCCGATGAGCCGTGCACAATTTCGCCCGTTTGAGTGGATCGCGGGCCCGCCAAAAAGAGGTTCCGATTCGACCTTCTCAGAATCGAACCAAACTTGGCACGCAGGACCAGAATTTTGATTCGGACCTGTTGGCGCAAGTTTCATTTTGAATCGACGACTGTACACGAAGTTAGGGTGAAGTTTGCAAATTGGTGATACGGGGGTATCTTGTCGGATACGGACTGATTTCGTCGCGCACACACGACGAAACTGAGTTCTGTCAGTTCCCACACGTCGGCAACGCCTTTCGATGCATATAGCACGCGACCACGTCGCCCCGTTTATCGTGGCGCACGCCGTATCGGACAGAATTCTAAATCTTCAGTATTTTTAAAATAGTTTTTCTCTGAAGTTCATCGATCCGTAACTTCCTGTACATTATATAAAAATTGAATCTAACTGATGGGTTTTTATCTCATATATGTTAACTAGGACTGTCTAAGTCATTTCCTACAAATTCTCAATATCTGGGCTGAAATTGCCATTCCAAAGTCAGGGGTTTGGAGGTTTCTCGGATTTCGTTTTCGAGAAATTTTTCTCTACTTTCCCTAATCTTTTATGGGGTTTCCTAAGCATTAAAATTTTTTCTAATTGCTAGGGTTTAGAGAAGGTTATGTTGTCTACGCACAGAAGTCGATGGATCGACTTTTCGTTGAACGGATGCAAAGATATGGATTTCGAAAGATGGGTACCTGGTTCTGGAATAAACAGAGTGTTCCCCTGTTTTCCGGTCGGCTTCGAGCAGTTGTCCGGCGATCCCGACGTCGGCGACGGTGAGCAGGCGACCGACGGTGAGCGCGGGGTGTGGGGGAGGTCCTGGAGTCGAAGCTTGGGCTGGGGTTGAGGTTCGACTGATGGTTTTTTTTTCCGAAATCCCTCTTTCCCGAAACTTTTATATACTGCTTTTAAATTCCTATTTCTCCTCGGATTAAAAACCGAATGGTGCTGGGATTAGGTTTGGTTTTGGTCGCTTAGGATAGTTACTTCTTCTGGTATTCTCAGTCGCCCGCCTATTATTGGGAAAACATGGGTACTATTCCTAGGAAAAGTACCCCCTCTGTTTTTTATTCCTTTGGACTCATAAACCCATTCAGGACTCTCAGCTACTAATAGCTAAGCCTGGTCGGGCCCCATTTCTTTTTTTTTACTAAAAATATTTACAATTATAACTATATAAGTATATATATATATATATATATATATATATATATATATATATATATATATATATATATTAAATTATATATATATATATATATATATATATATATATATATATATATATATATATATATATATATATATATATATAATATATATATAAAATATATATATATATATATATATATATATTTTTATATATATATATAATATATATATATATACATATATATCAAAATATAAGTATATATATATAATTTAAGCTAGCAATAAATTCTCAAAAATTTACAAATAAATTCCTAAAAATCCTAGATTCTATTATATTCCTTATTTATTAGAAATACGAACGTGCACACATATAATAATATATATACACACATACATTAATTATACTAACACACTAGTAGCAAATAAATCCATATCTAATTAATGGCATAACAAAAATTAATTAAATTATAAAAATCAATTATAAATTATGGGGGTTTACATCCTATCCAACTTAAAGAAAATTTTGTCCTCGAAATTAAACTAAGGTCGGGGGATCGAATGCAATGTAAGGAAATTGATAGTAATTTAAAAGCTTAAATGCAAGACATACCTTCGTCATCGAACAAATACGGGTAGCGGTTTCGGATGTCATCCTCGCGCTCCCAAGTAGACTCCCGTGGCGAGTGATGCTTCCATGCAACGCGAACCAATGGAATAGATTGATTCTGCAACACCTTCACTCGGCGATCGAGGATACCTACTGGTTGCTCTTCGTACGACAAACTTGGTCCAACTGTGATCTCGGAGTGATCAAGCACATGATTGCTGTCCACCACTACCTCCTCAACTGAGATTCATGGAATACGTCATGCACTCCTTTTAGCGACGGTGGCAAGGCCAATCTGTAGGCAACCTCTCCAACACGTTCTACGATATCGAAAGGCCCGATGTACCTTAGACTCAACTTGCCACGTCCTCCGAATCGAATCGTGCCTCTAGTGGGAGATATCTTCAAGAACACATGGTCGCCCTCTTTAAACTCTAAGGGTCAACGATGATTATCTGCTTACTGCTTCTGATGATCCTGTGCTGCTTGTAGGTGGCCCTGAATTTTCTTTACTGTCTCCACTGTGCTCAACCAGCTCGGGACCCAATAGTTGTCGCTCTCCTATGTCGCTCCAACAAACAAGAGACCAACACTTCCTACCATACAATGCTTCAAACGGAGCCATCTGAATGCTCGCTTGATAGCTATTATTGTAGAAAAACTCAACAAGATGAAGATGGTCCTCCCATGAACCACCAAAGTCAAACATGCACGCTCTCAACATATCCTCTGGCATCTGAATGGTACGCTCTGACTGGTCGTCTGTCTGCAGATGGTTTGATGTGCTAAACTTCAATCGGGTGCCCAAACTCTCTTGTATACTCCTCCAAAAATGCGAGGTAAATTTCGAGTCACGGTATGACACAATACTAACAGGCATACCATGTAATCTCATAATCTGCTCCATATACATCTCTGCCAATACCTCTATCGACGGACCCACTCTAAAAGGTAAGAAATAGGCTGACTTTGTAAGTCTATCCACAATCACCCACACTGCGTCACGTCCCTTAGGACTCCGAGGAAAACTCGTGACGAAATCTATAGTAATGTGCTCCCACTTCCACTCGGGAATGGGTAGCGGCTATAATAATCCGACCGTCCTCTAGTGCTCCGCCTTCACTTGTTGGCATACGAAGCACTTAGTAACAAAATGAGCTATTTCTCGCTTCATTCCGTGCCACCAATAATACTGTCGTAAGTCACGGTACATCTTGGTTTCTCCGGATGAATAGAGTAAGTCGAACTGTGAGCCTCTGCCATCAGCTCCTGCCGTAACTCTCCATTGGGAACATAAATGCGATCACCACATCGCAATGTCCCATCGGGGTGGATCCTCAATCCTGTCTGCTCTCCTTCTTCAGTCCTCTCTTTGAGCCGGCAAAATCTAGTATCGTTGGGCAATGTTGCCTTAATGCGCTATACTAATGATGATTGCATTTGGAGGTTGGCTAATACGCCATCTGCTCCAGACATTACTACCTCAATACCAAGCTGCTCCAAGTCTCTAATCAACTCCTTCTGCGTAGTCAAAAAGTGTGCCATGGGCTTACGGCTTAATGCGTCTGCCACGACATTAGCCTTGCCCGGATGATAGTGTAACTCGATCTCGTAATCCTTCATTAACTCCAACTAATGTCGCTGTCGCATATTCAACTCTTCCTGTGTGAACACGTACTTGAGGCTCTTATGATCAGTGTAGATATCAACCTTCTCGCCGTACAAATAGTGTCTCCATAGCTTCAAAGCAAAGATAACCGTTGCGAGCTCTAGATAGTGGGTCGGATAATTTTTCTCATGCAGTCTCAACTGTCACGATGCATATGCTAATACTCGACCGTGCTGCATCAATACGCATCCTAATCCTTTCCCGGATGCGTCGCTGTAGATCACAAATGCTCCCGGGCCTTATGGTAGTGTCAAGATCGGTGTTGTGATCAATTGCTTCTTTAACTCATCAAATGCGGCTTGACACTCATCGGTCCATACAAACTCCTGATCCTTGCAAGTTAATCGAGTCATAGGCCCCGCTATTCGAGAGAAATCTTCTACGAACCGTCGGTAGTGTAGGAACGATATAGTAAAGCGTAATACTCTAGAGGGGGGGTGAATAGAGTTGGCAGCGGAATAATGCTAATTAAAAAAGGTTAGCAACACAATCACAGTATATAATCACAGATGAAAATAAAGTAAAGGCAGAGTTCAGAAAGCAAACGCAAAGACAGCGATGTATACTGGTATCCCTCTGTTGAGGACTAATCCAGTCGGTAGAACTCTTGCTACCAGTTTGAATCCACTATAGGAAAAACTGCAAGTTTTCTTACGAAGTCCTTGCAACTTCTACAACGCGAGCTTTGATACGAAGAACTCGTCCAACTTCAAATGTGAAGAGGTATTCTTCAATCAAGCCTTCTGATTACAATCTCTCAGAAACTTCTAGACCGTAGCGCACTGGCAAATCGACTAGAGGATTGTAACTGGCTTGGGATCTGAAAATGAAAGCTCTAAAAAACTCTTTGGAAGGCAGAAAGCTTTTTAGATAGAGAGAAGATTGAAAGTGAATGAGTGAATTGAAATGATCGAAATACTTCTCTATTTATAGGATTTCCAAAGGGAGAACTCTGTCAGAATTCGGGCAGAATTCGGGCAGAACTCGATGAGCAAATCTCGGTCAAATCCGCAACTGCAGGAGGACCAAGTTCCAGAGAATTCAAAATCAAAATGGCCGCCAACCGAACTCTCGCCGAACTCTAGCCGAACTCTGGCCGAGTTCTGTCAGGGTTAGGTTAGGGTTTTTAAAATAGGTTTTGGTGATTTTTGAAAACCTTTTTGAAAACCTTTTTGTAAACAATTTGATAGGTCATGTTAAAAATATTTTGAACTGTTTTGGGAATAGCCTATTTGCCAGTACGACTCGGTGTACAATGTATTCCTAGACTCAAATAAAAAGAAAATTACATTGCATAGGAAATATAAACTCAAGTAGGCAAACAGATCTTCAATCTTGAACGAAGTGAATATCCAATCTTGCTTATGTCCAAGGAGCTGAGATGTCCCAACAAGCTTCGTATATCCAGACAGAGTTTTGATCAATTATTAAAATCAGGTTGACCATATGACCAATGGGCCAACAATCTCCCCCATTTTGATAATTGACAAACTATGAATGATATAACATTAAGCTAGTTAAAATATCAAAAAGTAGAAATTGTTCATAACCTGTATATAACTCAAAAAAAAATGTTAGATCATTTTTAATTTTCTCCCCCTTTGTCACTTAGCAAAATAATTGCACAAGAGAAGGCTCCCCCGCAGTAAATGCAGAAGACTCCCCCGCAATGAATGCATAAGTAACAAATAGCGAGAAAATAAAAGAAATATAGTATAAGAATTTAGAGATTATTATCACAGGCATGTAAAGTTGCTACAAATTATCATCGCAGGCATATATTTGCATCAAAACATAAAAGAAATCTCAGGCATGCTATTTCACAGGCAGTTTGTAATGAAGAAGCAGTAAAAAGAGATAGTGCTAAACAAAATGCTGAAATAAACTGAGATGTCATAAATGAAACATCAAAAACATGTCCATGAAGATAAAAGAAATACTGATAGCAAACTATAAAGTACTAATAAAAATGATAAAAACTTGGAATGTCGGAGCATTTCCAAGTATACAGTAGAATGTCACTAGTAATCAGATCAGATCTCATCATTACTATCCTCATCAAAATCATCAGCAGCACGGCCAGCATGACCGGAAGTACCAGCACCAGAAGTACCAGCGCCAGTAGGATGAGTAGGGGCGCCAGCATAGAACTCGCCAACATAATCTCGAGGAGCACGATACCAATTATAGGCGTTACCGGGCTGGAAGTAGGCATGGACAGCCTCATCCTCACAGCGGTAACCCGAAAAAGCTGGATCTCGAGGGATGGAAGCGGCAGAGTGACCAGTCTGTGCGAAACGCAGATCGGCCAAGGAGTTTGCCATCGCCTGGTAACGGGTGACATCGCGGAACTCTCGCTCGCGAGCCATGTCCGTCATCGAGACGTGCAAAGCAGATAGGTGCTGATGTATGCCCTCAAAAGTCATGGCATACGGCTGATGTGGTGGAGATGGTGCAGTAGGAGGAGCAGGAGGTGGAGCTGAAGCAGTCCGGCTGCGACAAAAAAGCTGGAGTAACTTGGGCTCAGAGTCCTGAGTACAAGTCGATAGATCGATGTCGAAGCACTGAAAGATACGAGGGAGAATCATCGCGTAAGAGAGATTTCGATCTCTTGCACGACAACGTCCCATCATCTGAATAATAGTCTTGGGGACGGAAAAAGGAATCCCCTTGATAAGATGATACATAGCGGACAGCTCAAGCGAAGTCACATCATCCTTGGAAGTGGATTTAGGAAGTAGAGTAGAGTAGATGATGCGATGCAATTCGTAGTTGAACAAGTTAAGGTTGTTAGCCTTAAACTTTCCAGAACGTACTCTGTCAGGTGCACAAAGTTCCGTTTTGAAACTCGTGAGTGTAGTGCCTTCGGGGAACTCGAATTCCGTGATATCAACTAGCGGTTCACCTTCATTAGGAATCCCAAGAATCTCCGCTAGGAGGACATCATTGAACTCAATATCTATGCCTCCAACACGTGTGCTCACGTCAAAAGTGTTAACTACGAGATTGCAATAGAACAATCTAATGGCATTAGTAGCAATTGGGAAGCACAGTTTAACAAGCAAATGTAACCCTAATGCCTCAAATAAGTGACGATGGTCAGGAAATATCGTCCATTTAACCGGAGCGCCGCTGCATATGGATCGGGTGGAAAAGTCACCGTACCATAATAAAGCTTGATCGAGGGTTTGAAAGAAAAACCCATCGAAAGCACCGTCGCTCTTTTGGACTGGCGAAAACAAAGAATCCGTGTGAGGATTCGAAGAGGACCCTTCCTCACTAGGAGTAGTCTTCTTCCTTTTAGACGGATTAAATCTAGGTGCCATTGAAATAAATAAGCACAAATTTGAAAGTGGAGAAGGAGAGAGTTATACCTCACAAAGATTAGATATGTTGTAGAGAAGGATGATCTCCGCACGATTCCAAAGTTTGGAAGGATTTCACCAAGTAGATAGGGAGCAATGGGTTGGTGAATACCTAGGGTTTGGAGGGTTTTCGGGCGGCTGTAGCTGCTGGTTGGAAATATGGAAGCAATGGAAGAGAAGGAGCTCTCGGGTTCTGGATATATACGCAGATACCCTCAACCGAACTCGGGCCGAATTCGGTCAGAGTTCTGGCCGAATTCGCCTAGGGTTCTTTCAAGTTGATTTAGCTACTTCTTTTTCATTGACTCGTTTCAAATATTTAATTCAAAGATTAGTTATTTTAGCTTTCAAATAACATAATTAATAATATTTTATGAGTTAAATATCGTTACACAGCAGCTGTCTCAGATTAGCTGTAGGAGTACTGTCCCAGCTGGCGGAGGTTCACCGGAGAACTCTTAAATACCGCTTCGCTTCAACCGTAGTTGTGGTGACAGACAGACTCTTTATTAGCTTGTCTCTAACACAGTTTTTGCATAATGATATAAAAACATAAAATAAAATCAATTAATATTATCGACGTCCAAAATTCCTAATTCTCGACGTAAATAATTGAAGCGATCTTCCGCTAGAGGTTTAGTGAAGATGTCAGCTAATTGATTATCAGTATCTATGTATACAAGGTTTATATCTCCATTTTGATGATGATATCTAAGAAAATGATGCCGAATCTCGATATGTTTAGTACGAGAGTGACATACAGGATTCTTAGTCAAATTAATGGTGCTAGTGTTATCACAGAAAATGGAAATATGTGTGTAAAATAAATCAAAGTCTTCTAAGGTTTGTTTCATCCACAAAATCTGAGCACAACAACGTCCTGCGGCGATGTACTCAGCCTCTGTTGTTGATAAGGCTACAGAATTTTGCTTTTTACTAAACCAAGAGACTAGAGCCTTGCCTAAGAAATGACATGTACCGCTAGTACTTTTTCTATCAACCTTGCATCCAGCAAAATCTGCATCCGAATAACCAATAAGGTCAAAGGATTTGGATTTGGGATACCACAAGCCGACAGAAGAAGTGCCTTTAAGGTATCGGAAGATACGCTTAACTGCGGACAGATGTGATTCCTTTGGGTTAGCTTGAAAACGTGCACACAAGCAAACACTAAACATTATATCTGGACGACTAGCAGTTAAGTAAAGTAAACTACCAATCATACCTCGATACTTACGTGTGTCGACTGGCTTGCCTTGTTCGTCAGAATCAAGCTTTGTTGAAGTTGCCATCGGAGTGCCAATAGGTTTGACATTGTCCAGATCAAACTTTTTTAGCAAATCTTTTGTGTACTTGGCTTGATTAATGAACGTCCCATTGTCGGTTTGTTTGATTTGCAATCCGAGAAAGAATTTCAGCTCTCCCATCATGCTCATCTCAAACTCATTCTGCATACACTTAGAGAATTCTTGACAAAGAGATTCATCAGTGGATCCAAATATGATATCATCAACATAGATCTGAATTAAAAGCAGCTTGCCATTAAAAGATTTAATAAAAAGTGTAGTGTCAACCTTTCCTTTTGTAAAACCGTTGTCAAGTAGAAAAGAGCTTAGACGATCATACCAAGCACGAGGGGCTTGTTTCAAACCGTATAAGGCTTTCTTCAACTTGAAAACATGGTCAGGATTTTTGAAATCCGTGAAACCCGGAGGTTGTGCTACAAAAACTTCTTCTTTTATAAAACCATTTAGAAAAGCACTTTTTACATCCATTTGAAAAAGTTTGAAATCATAAAAACATGCAAATGCACATAACATATGAATGGATTCTAATCTCGCAACTGGGGCATAAGTCTCATCGTAATCGATACCCTCTTCTTGATTGTATCCTTGAGCTACGAGTCGAGCCTTGTTACGAGTTACTAAACCATCCTCATTCAGTTTATTTCGGAATACCCAACGGGTGCCAATGACCGGATGATCAATAGGCTTGGGAACAAGTTTCCAAACTTGATTCCGTTCGAATTGGTTCAATTCCTCTTGCATGGCATCTATCCAGAAACTATCACTACATGCTTCATCAATAGATTTAGGTTCTAGCTGTGAAATAAATGCAACACTAGAAATAATATCTCTACTGGATGATCGAGTGCTTACTCCTTTGGTAATGTCACCAATTACCAAATCTTGTGGATGATCAGCTGTGAATTTTAACCTTTTCGGTAGACTCTGTAGGTAGCTGGTTCATGGATCTCCTCTAGGGGGTTCAGCTAGTGCAGAGCTTGGTTCAGGTTCAGCTGATGTTGAGCTTGATGTGGGCAGATCTTCATCACTGTCATCGAGTGTCATTTGGTTCATTTCATCAAAAGTGACGTTGATTGATTCTTCGATGATCATGGTACGTTTGTTGAAGACTCTGTATCCTTTACTCTTGGCCGCATAACCTAAAAATATACCTTCATCGGCCTTTTCGTCAAACTTTCCCAAATTGTCTTTAGTATTAAGAATAAAGCACTTACAGCCAAATATCTTAAAATATGAAACTGAAGGAATTCTATCAAACCATAACTCAAAAGGAGTCTTCTTCGATTTGGGTCGAATTAGAACTCTATTGAGCATAAAGCAAGCTGTATTGACAGCTTCAGCCCAGAAGTATTTGGGTAGGCTAAATTGATTTAACATTACTCTGGCCATTTCGGTTAGAGTTCTGTTCTTACGTTCCACAACTCCATTTTGTTGTGGAGTTCTAGGACAGGAGAACTCGTGTATAAAACCGTGTGTGTCACAAAATTGCTCGAAATTAGCATTCTCGAATTCGCCTCCATGATCGCTTCTAATACGAGTGATCATGTAACCTTTTTCATTCTGTACTTTCTTGCAAAAGGCGACAAATTCGGATAATGTGTCATTCTTGCGTGTCAAGAAATATACCCACGTGTATCTAGAAAAATCATCTACAATTACAAATGCATATAATTTACCTCCGAGGCTAGCAACTCTGCTAGGACCGAATAAATCCATGTGTAGCAATTGTAGAGGTCTAGTAGTACATACTGCGTTTACAGACTTGAATGTGGATCTGGTAGCCTTGTTCTTTTCGCATTGGCTGCATACCGAATCCTTCTTGAATGTTATGTCCGGTAAACCGCGTACTAACTTCTTTGTGGATAATCTTGAAATTGTATCCATGTTTGCATGACCGAGTCTCATATGCCATAAATGACTCTCATCACTTTTGGCCATTAAGCATCTACCTGAAATGTTAGCTTCTTCCAATAGATAGAAAACATATATATTGTCTTCCCTGATTCCTTCAAAGATAGTACTACCAGTTGAGCTATCAACTATAGTACATTTGTCTTTGCCAAAGTTGATACCATAACCATGATCAGCTAGATGACTTATGCTGAGCAGATTATGTTTCAACTCGGTAACCAGACAGACATCTTTAATCACGGGATAGGGAGATTTACCAACATCACCGATACCAATAATATACCCTTTTAAATTATTGCCAAAGGAAACATAGCCTTCCTTCTTCTTCTTCGACAGTGTTGCAAATAGGGTCGCGTCACCGGTCATATGCCGTGAGCAACCGCTGTCGAGGATCCATTTGCTTCTAGCATGTGAAGGGTGTTCCACCTACAAAACAGTTTGCAGATGAAACTCTTAGTACCCATTTCTTGTAGGGTCCTGAATTGTTAGCTTTAGGTATCCAAGCATAAACATTTAAATCAACTAGCTTTCTCATTCTACATGCAGATGAAATATGACCAATGAGGCCACAATAATGACATTGTGCATGTTGAGTGTTGAAAGCAGAGTGATGTGCATGGTTGGTAGGTTTAGGTTTTCTAGTATAGAAGAATGCATACCTATGATCATGTTTGGGCTTAACCTTTTGGGGTAAAGATTTTATATGGTTTGGTCTGACAGTGTTTGGCTTGGGAATGTTCCGAATTTTCGGTAAGTGACACGTGTTAGGATAGGAAGCAGCAGGCTCAGGCTGTTTTCCTAACCTAATTTCCAACCTTTTGGAAGTGTCATATAACTTAGTATAATCAGAGGTGAGTGATTCCATTCTGATTTGTGCAGATTGAAGACTTTTCTTTTCTTTTGAAAGATCTTCTCTCAATTGGTCTATAATCTTATCTTTCTCTTCGGATGACTGTTTAGTCTCGTGTAATAAGAGCTTTATAGAGGAAAGCTCACTAGACTCACTAACACTAGTTCTAAACTCAGCTAGTAGGTCGGTAAGTCTTCCTATTTCTTCTTTGTACTCTTTGAGTACCTTCTTAGCGGTCTGATATTTACTACGCAGTTTCCTGTAGTCAAGCATCAGGTCACTGAAGGCATCTCCTAATTGCTCAAAGGTAAAGTCATCATATGTTTCTACAGGTTCAGTAGGTACCTGATCGATTGCCATGAAGCAGATGTTTGCAGCGTCCTCTGAATGTTCATCTTCTGAGTCGCTAGCTTCACTCTCATGCCATATGCTGGTGTTGGCATATTTCCGGGATGTTGATCTCTTCAGGTTGCCTTTTTCATACCTGTTGTTCTTTTTGCTCGATGATGAGTTGATGGGACAGTCCTTCTTCATATGTCCCTTCTTCTTGTAGCCATAGCAGACAGCATCTTCTTGGTACCAGTTGTTGCTGTTGTTCTCTTTGACTCTCTTCTCATGTCTTATGAATCTTTTGAACTTTCTTGCTAGGAGAGCTTGATCTTCAGCGTCATATCCACTGCTGTCTGAGTCATCTTCAGCAGCTTTTCTGTGCTGAGCCTTGAGGGCGATAGTCTTCTCCTTTGGTGCAGGCTCTTCAAAATCTTGTAGATCCAGTTCATGAGTGAGTAGCTTACCCATGAGTACTTCAAGTGACATTGTGGTGAGGTCGTTTCCTTCAATGATAGCTGTAGCCTTCGGAATCCAGTTCTTGGTGAGAGCTCGCAGGAGTTTGCGAATCTTTTCGTGGTTATTGTATTCTTTGCCTAAGGAGGACAAAGGGTTCACAATATCCAAGAACCTCTCGAACATTTGTGTGACTGTTTTATTTGGCTTCATTTTGAACGCCTCGTACTCTTGAGTAAGTCTGCTGACTTTTGACTCCTTGACTTGAGTCGTGCCTTCATGTGTAACTTCGAGAAGCTTCCATACACCATTTGCCGTTGTGCATGTAGATACCCTGTTAAATTCTGTTCTGTCTAAGGCACAAAAAAGAGCATTAATGGCACGTGCGTCAAGACTGGCCTTTTTCTTTTCTTCCTCTGTATAACTGTTTTGGGGTTTTTCAACTAAAACACCCTCGACATTTATACGAGGTGGCTTCTGATAGCCATCAAGAACAATAGCCCATAAGTCAAAATCAAGAGACTTTAAGAAGAAACTCATCCGTATTTTCCAATAAGTGTAGTTAGTACCATCAAACAGAGGAGGTCTGTTTGTGGCCTGACCTTCACTTGTAAATTTCATAGTAGCCATGTGATGTGCTGTGATCTAATAAATAATGAATAAATAATAGCACTTTTACCTTGCTTTACCTGTAACACCCGCTCTGATACCAATTGTAGGAACGATATAGTAAAGCGTAATACTCTAGAGGGGGGGTGAATAGAGTTGGCAGCGGAATAATGCTAATTAAAAAAGGTTAGCAACACAATCATAGTATATAATCACAGATGAAAATAAAGTAAAGGCAGAGTTCATAAAGCAAACGCAAAGACAACAATGTATACTGGTATCCCTCTGTTGAGGACTAATCTAGTCGGTAGAACTTTTGCTACCAGTTTGAATCCACTATAGGAAAAACCGTAAGTTTTCTTACGAAGTCCTTGCAACTTCTACAACGCGAGCTTTGATACAAAAAACTCGTCCAACTTTAAATGTGAAGAGGTATTCTTCAATCAAGCCTTCTGATTACAATCTCTCAGAAACTTCTAGACCGTACCGCACTGGCAAATCGACTAGAGGATTGTAACTGGCTTGGGATCTGAAAATGAAAGCTCTAGAAAACTCTTTGGAAGGCAGAAAGCTTTTTAGATAGAGAGAAGATTGAAAGTGAATGAGTGAATTGAAATGATCGAAATACTTCTCTATTTATAGGATTTCCAAAGGGAGAACTCTGTCAGAATTCGGGCAGAATTCGGGCAGAACTCGATGAGCAAATCTCGGTCAAATCTGCAACTGCAGGAGGACCAAGTTCCAGAGAATTCAAAATCAAAACGGCCACCAACCGAACTCTGGCCGAACTCTGGCCGAACTCTGGCCGAGTTCTGTCAGGGTTAGGTTAGGGTTTTTAAAATAGGTTTTGGTGATTTTTGAAAACCTTTTTGAAAACCTTTTTGTAAACAATTTGATAGGTCATTTTAAAAACATTTTGAACTGTTTTGGGAATAGCCTATTTGCCAGTACGACTCGGTGTACAATGTATTTCTAGACTCAAATAAAAAGAAAATTACATTGCATAGGAAATACAGACTCAAGTAGGCAAACAGATCTTCAGTCTTGAACGAAGTGAATATCCAATCTTGCTTATGTCCAAGGAGCTGAGATGTCCCAACAAGCTTCGTATATCCAGACAGAGTTTTGATCAATTATTAAAATCAGGTTGACCATATGACCAATGGGCCAACAGGTAGTAACCTGCAAGTCCGAGGAAACTTCTCACCACAGAAGCTGATGTGGGAGCGGGCCATGATTCGACTGCTGTGATTTTCTCAGGGTCCACTGATATACCATCACCCGTAATAATATGACCAAGAAATAATACCTCCTTGAGAAAGAAATCACACTTGGTAAGCTTTACGAAAAGTCGCTCATTCCTCAACGTTTCCAAAACTATCCGTAGGTGCTGCTCATGCTCCTCTTGACTCTTGGAGTAAATCAAGATATCATCTATAAAGACTACTACAAATTTGTCCAAGTACTGGTGAAAGATCTTGTTCATTAAATTCATAAAAACTGCGGGAGCATTGGTCAAACCGAAAGGCATGACCAAGAACTCGTAGTGTCCATACCTTGATCGAAAAGCCGTCTTTGCAACGTCTTCCCTCTGAACCTTCAATTGGTGATAGCCTGAGTCGATCTTGGAGAATACTTTTGCTCCACTCAATTGATCAAATAGATCGTCTATACGCGGCAAGGGATACTTGTTCTTCACTGTCACTGCATTCAATGCTCGGTAGTCGATGTACATGCGTACTGTCCCATCTTTCTTGGGCATAAAAGAACGGGCGCTCTCCATGGTGAGGTACTGGTATGAATAAATCCCTTCTCTAATAAGTCATCAATCTGCGTCTTCATCTCTACCAATTCCTTGGGTGCCAGACGATATACTCAAAATGAAATAGGCTCGGCTCCGGGAATAAGCTCAATGGAAAACTTAATATCTCGGTCGGGTGGCAGTCCTGGCAATTCCTCAGGGAATACATCCTCGAACGCGGTAATGATAGGGTACTGAGGGGTGTCATGCATCATCATATGAGTTCCCGATGCGGGTGCATCACAACTCTCCCCGTCTTCTTTGGTGAACTCAAACTCTGTCGTATTTGGTAGTCTAAAGATAATACTGCTCCTATGGCAGTCTATGAGAGCGAAATGCTGGCTCAACCATGTAGGAACGAAATCGTAAAGCACAATACTCTAGAGGGGGGGTGAATAGAGTTGGCAGCGGAATAATGCTAATTAAAAAATGTTAGCAGCAAGATCACAGAATAATAATCACAACAAAATAATGTAAAGGCAGAGATAAGAAAGCAAACGCAAAGACAGCGATGTATACTGGTTTCCCTCTGTTGAGGACTAGTCCAGTCGGTTCTTGCTACCAGTTGAATCCACTATTGGCAGAACCGCAAGTTTTCTTACGAAGTCCTTGCAACTTCTACAACGCGAGCTTTGATACGAAGAACTCGTCCAACTTTAATTGTGAAGAGGTATTCTTCTCTCAAGCCTTCTGATTACAATCACTCAGAAACTTCTAGACCGCACCGCACTGGCAAAACGACTAGAGGATTGTAACTGGCTTGGGATCTGAAAATTAAAGCTCGAGAAAAACTCTTTGGAATACTTAAAGCTTTAAGTAGAGAGAAGATTGAAAGTGAATGAGTGAGTTAAAATGATCGAAATCCTTCTCTATTTATAGGAGTTCCAAAGATAGAATTCTGGCAGAATTCGGGCAGAACTCGATGAAAAAATCTTGGTCAAATTCGCCACTGCAGGAGGACCAAGTTCCAAGGAATTCAAAACAAAACGGCCACTAACCGAACTCTGGTCGAACTCTGGCCGAGTTCTGTCAGGGTTAGGTTAGGATTTTAAAATTTGTTTTTGGGGAATTTTGAAAACCTTTTTTGAAAACCTTTTTAAAGCTTTTGTTAGTACGAATGTTTTTCAAAACTAAGGACATTTTTAAAAAATATTTTGAAATCATTTTGGAATAGCTTATTTGCCAGTACGACTCGGTGTACAAAGTATTCCTAGACTCAAATAAAATGAAAAATATATTGCTCAAAGAAATACAGACTCGAACAGGCAAAAAGCGCTTCGGTCTTGAACTGAGTAGATAGCCATTCTTGATCATGTCCAAGAGTCCGAGATATCCTGACTAGTTCCATATATCAAGACAGAGTTTGATCAATTATTAAAATCAGTTTGACCATATGACCAATGGGCCAACAATCTCCCCCATTTTGATAATTGACAAACTATGAATGATATAACATCTTTTGAGTAAGATACCATAAAATTGTTCAACATTGTTCAAAAATTGTTCAATTCCTGTATTATTCTCAAAAACCAAATGTTAGATCCTATTTCTCTCCCGTTGTCACTTAGCAGAATTGCGAAAAATAAGCTCCCCCGCAATAAATGCATAAGCTACAACAGTGAAGAAACACAAGAAAATAATATCTAATGCAGTAAGAATATACAAGATATAACAGAGAATTATTTCATAGGCAGTTTATAATATAGAAGCAGATAAAGATGCTAAAAATAAATAAATAAACTGATGTGAAAGATAAACTACGCATCACATAAAGATAAAATGATGTGCAAGAGACATCAAAAAACAATATCCAGTACAAGTCTCATAATAAAAAGCTAAAAAGACAGAAACTTGGAATGTCGGAGCATTTCCAAGTGTACAGTAGATAATAACTAAGTCTCAAAAATCAGCTAATATATCATCATCACATCTCCTCATCATCATCATCATCATCATCATCATCAGCATGACCGGCATATCCAGAAGGACCAGCTGCAGAAGTACCAGCGCCAGAAGGGTGAGGAGGGGCGCCTGTGTAAAACTCACCGACATAGTCTCGAGTAGGAGCACGGTCAGAACTGTACCAATCATATGCGTTTTCGGGCTGAAAGTAGGCATGAACAGCCTCATCCTTACAGCGGTAACCAAAAAAGGCTGGATCTCTAGGAATAGAACCGACAGAATTTCCAGTCTGAGCAAATCGGAGATCAGCTAGAGAATTTGCTATCGCCTGATAACGAGTGACATCGTGAAACTCACGTTCGCGGGCCATATCCGTCATCGAGACGTGCAAATCAGAAAGATGCTGGTGTATGCCCTCAAAAGTCCTGGCATACTGCTGAAGAGGTGGATGTGGAGCAGTAGGAGGAGCAGCAGCAGTCATACTACGACGAGATAGCTTAAGAAACTTGGGCTCAGGGTCTTGAGTACAAGTTGACAGATCAATATCAAAATGCTGGAAGATGCGTAGAAGAATCATCGCATAAGAGAGATTTCTATCTCTTGCACGACAACGTCCCATCATCTGGATAATAGTCTTAGGTACAGAAAAAGGTATCCCCTTAAGAATGTGATACATAGCAGACAGCTCAAGTGATGTGACATCATCCTTTGAAGTAGACTTCGGAAGGAGAGTGGAGTAGATGATGCGATGCAATTCATAACTAAACAAGTTCAAGTTGTTTGCTTTGAACTTTCCAGAGCGAACTCGATCAGGTGCACAGAGTTCAGCTTTGAAAATTGCCCGTCGGGGAAATCAAATTCAGTGATATCAACAAGCGGTTCACCTTCGTTAGGAATAGCAAGGATTTCCGCTAAGAGGACATCATTGAAATTGATATCTAGTCCGCCAACACGAGTACTTACGTCAAACGTGTTTAGTATGATATTGCAATAGAAAAGTCTAATGGCATTAGTTGCTACCGAAAAATAAAGTTTAACAAAATATTGTAACCCTAATGCCTCAAAATAAGGGCGGTGTTCTGGAAACAAAGTCCATTTGATAGGAGCGCCTGTGCATATAGAGCTCATAGAGAAGTCTCCATACCACAGAAGGGCTTGATCTAGGGTTTGAAAAAAAATCCATCGAACGCACCATCGCTCGATTGAACTGGCGAAAAGAGGAAATCCGTGTGTAGATTTGAAGATGATCCTTCCTCACTAGGATTGGTCGTCTTCTTCCTCTTGAAGGGGTTGAATCCCTTGGGTGCCATTGTGCAAATAAAGTAAATATGCACGAAATTGAAAGAAGGAGAAATACAGAGTTATACCTCTCGAGATTCAAGTATGTTGTAGAGAACAACGATCTCTGTACGAATCCAAAATTTGGATGGATTTTACCACGTAGATTGGGAGAAACGGAGTGGTAAAGAACTAGGGTTTAGAGAGCTTTCGCGCGGCTGTTGTTGCTGTGAAGGTGGTGTTAGAAGCAATGAAGAAGAAAGGCTCTCGGGTTCTGGTTATATAAGCAGATACCACTAAACGAACTCGGGCCAAATTCAGTCCGAATTCTGGCCGAATTTGCCTAGAATTGGTTTAGGGCCACTTTCTTTTTCATTGACTCATTTCAAAGATTTAATTCAAAAGATTAGTAATTTCAACCTTCAATTAATATAATTAATATTATTTTATAGATTAAATATCGTTACACAGCGACTGTCTCAGATTAGCTGTAGGAGTACTGTCCCAGCTGGCGGAGGTTCACCGGAGAACTCTTAAGTATCGCTTCGCTTCAACCGTAGTTGTGGTGACAGACAGACTCTTTATTGGCTTATTTCTAACACAGTTTTTGCGTATTGAAATATTAATCATAAAACAAAATTAATTAACATTATTGACGTCCTAAATTCCTAATTCTCGACGTAAATAATTGAAACGATCTTCTGCTAGAGGTTTTGTGAAGATGTCAGCTAATTGATTCTCAGTATCTATGTACATAAGGTCAATATCTCTATTCTGATGATGATCTCTAAGAAAATGATATCGAATCTCGATATGCTTAGTACGAGAGTGACATACTGGATTCTTAGTCAAATTAATTGTGCTCGTGTTGTCACAGAAAATGGGAATGTGTGTATAAAATAAATCATAGTCTTCAAAGGTTTGTTTCATCCACAAAATCTGAGCACAACAACGTTCTGCGGCGATATACTCAGTCTCTGTTATTGATAGGGTTACAGAATTTTGCTTTTTACTAAACCATGAGACTAAAGCCTTGCCTAAGAAATGACATGTGCTACTGGTACTTTTTCTATCAACTTTGCATCCGACAAAATCTACATTCGAGTAACCAATAAGGTCAAAGGACTTAGTTTTGGGATACCATAAGCCAACAGAAGAAGTGCCCTTAAGGTATCGAAAGATACGCTTAACTGCACACAGATGTGATTCCTTTGGATTAGCTTGAAAACGTGCACACAGGCAAACACTAAACATAATATCTGGACGACTAGCAGTTAAATAAAGTAAACTATCGATCATACCTCGATACTTACGTGTGTCGATCGGTTTGCCTTGTTCATCAATATCAAGCTTTGTTGAAGTTGCCATCGGAGTGCCAATAGGTTTGACATTGTCCAGATCAAACTTTTTTAGCAAATCTTTTGTGTACTTGGCTTGATTTATGAATGTCCCATTGTCAGTTTGTTTGATTTGTAGTCCGAGAAAGAATTTCAGCTCTTCCATCATGCTCATCTCAAGCTCATTCTGCATACACTTAGAGAATTCTTTACAAAGAGATTCATCAGTAGATCCAAATATAATATCATCAACATAGACTTGTATTAAGAGAAGCTTGCCATTAAAAGACTTAATAAAAAGTGTAGTGTCAACCTTGCCTTTTGAAAAACCGTTGTCAAGTAGAAAAGAGCTTAGACGATCATACCAAGCACGAAGGGCTTGTTTCAAACCATATAAAGCTTTCTTCAACTTGAAAACATGATCAGGGTTTTTAAAATCTGTGAAACCTGGAGGTTGAGCTACAAAAACTTCTTTTATAAAACCATTTTAAAATGCACTCTTGACATCCATTTGAAATAATTTGAAATTATGAAAACATGCAAATACACATAACATATGAATGGATTCTAATCTCGCAACTGGGGCATAAGTCTCATCGTAGTCGATACCTTCTTCCTGATTGTATCCTTGAGCTACGAGTCGAGCCTTATTACGAGTCACTAAACAATTCTCATTAAGTTTATTTCGGAATACCCAACGGGTGCCAATGACCGGGTGATCAATAGGCTTGGAAACAAGTTCCCAAACTTGATTCCGTTCAAATTGGTTTAATTCCTATTGCATAGCATCTATCCAAAAATTATCACTACATGCTTCATCAATGGTTTTGGGTTCTAGCTGTGAAATGAATGCAACAATAGAAACAATATCTCTATTGGATGTACGAGTACTTACACCTTTGGTAATATCACCAATTACCAAATCCTTTGGATGATCATCCGTAAATTTCAATCTTTTCGGCAGACTTTGAAGGTAGCTGGTTCCTGGATCTTCTCTAGGAGGATCACCTAGTGCTGAGCTTGGTTGAGAATCAGCAGGTGTTGAGCTTGGTACAGTTAGATCTTCGTCATTGTCATCGATAGTCATTTGATTCAATTCATCAAAGGTGACGTTGATTGATTCTTCGATGATCATAGTTCGTTTGTTGAAGACTCTGTATCCTTTTCTCTTGGCCGCATAACCTAAAAATATACCTTCATCGGCCTTTTCGTCAAACTTTTCCAAATTGTCTTTTGTATTAAGAATAAAGCACTTACAACCAAATATTCTAAAATATGAAAATGATAGAATTCTATCAAACCATAACTCAAATGGAGTCTTCTTCGATTTGGGTCAAATTAGAACTCTTTTGAGAACAAAAAAGCTGTATCGACAGCTTCAGCCCAGAAATATTTGGGTAGACTAAACTGGTTTAACATTACTCTGGCCATTTCGGATAGAGTTCTGTTCTTACGTTCCATAACTCCATTTTGTTATGGAGTCCTAGGACAGGAGAACTCGTGTACAAAATCGTGTGTGTCATAAAATTGCTCAAACTCTGTATTCTCGAATTCGTCTCCATGATCGCTTCTAATACGAGTGATCATGTAACCTTTTTCATTCTGTACTTTCTTACAAAAGGCGACAAATTTGGATAATGCATCATTCTTGCATGTCAAGAAGTATACCCACGTGTATCTAGAGAAATCATTTACAATTACAAAAGCATATAACTTACCTCCGAGGCTAGCAACTCTGCTAGGACCAAATAAGTCCATATGTAGCAATTGTAGAGGTATAGTAGTACATACTGCGTTTACTGACTTGAATGTGGATCTGGTAGCTTTGTTCTTTTCACATTGGCTGCATACCGAATCCTTCTTGAATGTTATGTCCGGTAAACCGCGTACTAGCTTCTTCGTGGATAGTCTTGAGATTGTGTCCATATTTGCGTGATCGAGTCTCATATGCAACAGATGACTCTCATCACTTTTAGCCATTAATCATCTACCTGAAATGTTAGTTTCTTCCAACAAATAGAAAACATATATGTTGTCTTCCCTGATTCCTTCAAAGATAGTACTACCAGTTGAGCTATCAACTATAGTACATTTGTCTTTGCCAAAGTTGATGTCATAACCATGATCAGCTAAATGACTTATGCTGAGTAGATTATGTTTCAACTCGGTAACCAGACAGACATCCTTAATCACAGGATAGGGAGACTTACCAACATCACCGATACCAATGATATACCCTTTCAAGTTATTATCGAAGGAAACATAACCTTCCTTCTTCTTCTTCGACAGTGTTGCAAATAATGTAGCGTCACCGATCATATGCCGTGAACAACCGCTGTCGAGGATCCATTTGCTTTTAGCATGTGAAAGGTGTTCCACCTACAAAACAATTTACAAATGAAACTTTTGGTACCCATTTCTTGTAGGGTCCTGAAATGTTAGCTTTTGGTATCCATACATAAATATTTAAATCAACAAGCTTTCTGATTCTACATGCAGGAGAAATATGACCAATGAGGCCATAATAATGACATTTAGCATGTTGAGTGTTGAAAGCTGAGTAGTGTGCATGGTTGGTAGGTTTAGGTTTTCTAGTATAGAAGAAAGCATACCTATAATCCTGTTTGGGCTTAACCTTTTGGGGTAAAGGTTTGATATGGTTAGGTCTGACAGTGTTTGGTTTGGGAATGTTCCGATTATTCGGTAAGTGACACGTGTTAGGGTAGGAAGCAGCAGTCTCAGGCTGTTTTTCTAACCTAATTTCAAATCTTTTGGAAGTGTCATACAACTTAGTATAGTCAGAAGTGAGTGATTCCATTCTGACTTGTGCATATTGAAGACTTTTCTTCTCTTTAGAAAGTTCTTCTTTTAGTTGGTCAATAACCTTGTCTTTTTCTTCGGATGACTTGGTAGTCTCGTGTAATAAGAGCTTAATAGAAGAAAGCTCACCAGACTCATTAACATTATTTCTAACCTCAGCTAGTAGGTCGGTAAGTCTTCCTATTTCACCTTTGTACTCTTTGAGTACCTTCTTAGAGGTCTGATATTTGCAACGCAGTTTCCTGTAATCACTTATCAGTTCACTGAAGGCATCTCCTAATTGCTCAAAGGTGAAGTCATCATATGTATCAACTACAGGTTCAGATAGTACCTGATCGGATGCCATAAAGCATACATTTGCAGCGTCTTTGGATTGTTCGTCTTCTGAGTCGCTGGCTTCACTTTCATGCTATATGCGGGTGTTGGCATACTTCCGAGATGTTGATCTCTTCAGATTCCCTTTCTCATACCTGTTGCTCTTCTTGCTTGATGATGAGTTTGTAGGACAATCCTTCTTCATGTGTCCCTTCTTCTTGCAGCCATAGCAGACAGCATCATCTTGATACCAGTTGTTGCTGCTATTGTTTTCTTTGGCTCTCTTTTCATATCTCATGAATCTTTTGAATTTTTTTGCTAGGAGTGCCTGATCTTCAGCATCAGATTCACTGCTGTCTGAGTCACCTTCAGCAGCTTTTCTGTACTGAGCCTTGAAAGCGATCGTCTTCTCCTTTGGTGCAGGCTCTTCAAAATCTTGTAGCTCCAGTTGATGAGTGAGTAGCTTACCCATGAGTACTTCGAGGTACATAGTTGTGAGGTCGTTCCCTCCAATGATTGCAACAGCCTTTGGAATCCAGTTCTTGGTGAGTGCTCGCAGGAGTTTGCGAATCTTTTTATGGTTACTGTAATCTTTACCTAGGGAGGACAAAGGATTTACAATATCCAAGAATCACTCGAACATCTGAGTAACTGTTTCGTTGGGCTTCATCTTGAATACCGCATATTCTTGAGTAAGTCTGCTGTCCTTTGATTCTTTGACTTGAGTCGTGCCTTCATGTGTGACTTCAAGAAGCTTCCACACTTCATTAGCAGTTGTGCAGATAGACACCCTGTTAAATTTAGTTCTGTCTAAAGCACAAAATAAAGCGTTAATAGCACGTGCGTCAAGACTGGCCTTTTTCTTCTCTTCCCCTGTATATCTGTTATAGGGTTTTTCAATTAAAACTCCATCAACATTTATACGAGGTGGCTTTTGATAGCCATAACAATAGACCATAAATCAAAGTCAAGTGATTTCAAGAAGAAACTCATCCGTGTTTTCCAATAGGTATAATTCGTACCATCAAACAGTGGAGGTCTGTTTGTGGCCTGGCCTTCACTTGTGAATTTCACAGTTGCCATGTGTTGTGCTGTGATCTATATAACAATTAGTTAAATGAATAAATAATTGCAATGTTACCTTGCTTTACCTGTAAAACCCGCTCTGATACCAATTGTAGGAACGAAATCGTAAAGCGCAATACTCTAGAGGGGGGTGAATAGAGTTGGCAGCGGAATAATGCTAATTAAAAAATGTTAGCAGTAAGATCACAGAATAATAATCACAACTAAATAATATAACGGCAGAGATAAGAAAGCAAACGCAAAGACAACGATGTATACTGGTTTCCCTCTGTTGAGGACTAGTCTAGTCGGTAGAACTCTTGCTACCAGTTGAATCAACTATTGGCAAAACTGTAAGTTTTCTTACGAAGTCCTTGCAACTTCTACAACGCGAGCTTTAATACGAAGAACTCGTCCAACTTCAATTGTGAAGAGGTATTCTTCTATCAAGCCTTCTGATTACAATCACTCAGAAACTTCTAGACCACACCGTACTGGCAAAACGACTAGAGGATTGTAACTGGCTTGGGATCTGAAAATTAAAGCCCGAAAAAAACTCTTTGGAAGACTGAAAGCTTTAAGTAGAGAGAAGATTGAAAGTGAATGAGTGAGTTAAAATGATCAAAATCCTTCTCTATTTATAGGAGTTCCAAAGATAGAATTCTGGCAGAATTCGGGCAGAATTCGAGCAGAACTCGATGAGAAAATCTCGGTCAAATCCGCAACTACAGGAGGACCAAGTTCCAAGAAATTCAAAACAAAATGGCCACTAACCGAACTCTGGCCGAACTCTGGCCGAGTTTTGTCAGGGTTAGGTTAGGGTTTTAAAATTAGTTTTTGGGGAATTTTGAAAACCTTTTTGAAGCTTTTGTTAATACGAATGTTTTTCAAAACGAAGGACATTTTTAAAAAATATTTTGAAATCATTTTGGAATAGCCTATTTTCTAGTACGACTTAGTGTACAAAGTATTCCTAGACTCAAATAAATTGAAAAATACATTGCTCAAAGAAATACAGACTCGAACAGGCAAACAGCGCTTCGGTCTTGAACTGAGTAGATAGTCGTTCTTGATCATGTCCAAGAGTCCGAGATATCCTGACTAGTTCCATATATCAAGACAGAGTTTGATCAATTATTAAAATTAGTTTGACCATATGACCAATGGGCCAACAAACTAATCCATTCCAAAAACCACATCAAATGTCGGCATAGGGAATACAAGAAGTCGTGCCATCATCTCTCTGCCACTTATCACTACAGGACAAAGTCTACAAACACCACTAACAGGTACAACTCCTCATCCAGTAAGGATTCTAACATTCTTAGCTAAGGGTGTGGTGGGAATGCTGTGTCTAGTGGCAAAACTAGTGGCTATGAATGAATGCGTGGCTCCAGTATTAAATAATATAATAGCAGGAAAAGATGCAACTAAAACCATACCTGCTATAACCTCTACCTCCGTCTCTATATCCTCAACAGCAAGTGAGAATACCTTCCTAAAATTCTGTCCAGTGCCCTGCGCTCTGGCCCTCTCGAACTGTGCTGACTGGGGTGGTAATGGTGGATGAGGTGTTCCTGCCGCTGGCTGAGGTGCTGGAAGTGCTAGGGCTGTCGGTCTCGAGTTTTATGGACATGAACTAAGGACTGATGTTCCAGACAATCCTTCACCTTGTGCTGTCCTGACCCACATCTCAAGCATGATCCAAGTCGAATTTGACTGTCCTTCAAGATGTGTCCCTGCTTCCCGCAAAAGTTGCAGTTGGGCTTCTGATAAGGTGTGTGCCTCTGCTGGAACTGTCCGGTGGCCCTCCTAATAGGTCCACTCTGAGTAGCTCGGGCTGGTATAACTGCTGGGTTTGGCGCCTCGATGTCTCCTGCTGTTCCTTGCGAAGAATCTCCTGAGCACGAGCTTCTTCCAAGACAGCAAATGGGAGACTCGAGACTGGGTAGTCGTATAAGACTTGAGCTCTGGTGCAAGCCCCTGGTGAAATCTCCTTGCCTTCTCTAACTCCGTTGGAATCAATCCCGCACCAAATCGACTCAGACGATTGAACTCTTAGTCATACTCATCAACTGTCATATTTTCTTGCTTCAGATGAAGGAACTGGTCATAGAGACTGTCACGACCTGCACCCTAGAGTAAGGGCACGAGACGTGGGTACGTCCAGCCTACGCCGCAGTGTCGACGGTAGAACGATGTCCTAGGTCAACATCTAACAATATAAAGGTACATGTACAGTATATACACTCCGAATAGAGGTGTCATAGCAAATACAGTCTCAATCACATCTAAGGTAGAGTATGATAAAAGATAGATAGATAGATAGAACAAAATAAAAATCACAGAGATACAATCCAGATAAGTCTAAGGGTCTAAATAAATACATATCCCAAATAACATCTCAGAATCTCAATACAGTAATCCAGGAATAGACTAAATGAAAGATTTCCTAATCTAGGGGAGTGTCATCCACTGCTAGTGGGTCCTGCTGCTGATCCAGGTCACAGCAGTCCTCTAGGGTCGCACGTAATAAGTAGGGCAGAACGCCTCAGCCTCGTCCTCTGTAATATTTTCAACAGGTCCAGTCACGACAGGAGCGAGTACAGTACATCTCAACAAATCATAACAGGTTAGAAAATATAAACACGCTAGAGAGTAAGATAAAGGAAACTGAAGAACAACATAATATAAAAAGAGAGACTGTAAGTAAATAGCTATAATATATAGAGAACTATCAGTGACTAGTGATTCAGAGCACAAGATGGTTATGTAAATGACACGATATTGCACACGAGTAATCTAAAGAGGTTGCACACGAGTAATCTACTGGATTGATTACATAACCACTTCTACTCTCCCGCCCCAATCAATACACAAGGATCTAGCCAAGTTATGTAATCGTACACGAAGTATAGTCGTACACGAAGATCATGTGAGCACATGAGTATACACGATTTTACACGATTTGCACACGAAAAGAACGAACACAAGGAGTACACGATGCTCATGATAAAGTACACGAATACGAAATACCCGATGTATCCGCCAAGGGATAACATCGCACGACAAGATCCATATAGTACTAATCCGTGTTTCCAACGTGTCAGCATCATATAAAGTAATCTAAAGCAGGAAATATGCTCCTAAGCAGGATATGAAATGATCAGAGAATGTACTCGCCTGTATCCTGAGTATCTGTAGAGTATCTACTGTCTGAGGAGTGGTGTCTCTCTCCTATAGAACAGTACAAGTCACTATAAGTCTAAAATGATAATAAGATGCATTACAATGCATTCTATATGAATCTAGGCCAATCTAGACAAAAGTCAACTCTCGGTCAACTCTAGTCAACTAGACTAGTCAAACTAGGTCAAACCTAAGCCAGACAAGTCTCACTAGGCCTAACTAGTCTATTCTAGCAAGCACACACCACATCTAGACTATACAAGTCAACTATACCCTATACTGGCATTCAAGCCACACTCATAGGTAATGAGCCCTAGGCTATAGGCCCATAGGCTATATTACCTATATACCAACCACATATACACATATTAATATGTCTAAATAAAATAATATAATATCCATATTATAATATATAGGCTACATAAATATGTGCATCACATATATATATACATATATATATATATATATATATATATATATATATATATATATATATATATATATATATATATATATATATATATATATATATATATGCATATACATAGAGGATAAATAGAGGGCAATCATGTGCTTGTGTACATATATATATATATATATATATATATATATATATATATATATAAAATATATATATATATATATATATATATATATACATATACATAGAGGATAAATAAAGGGCAATCATGTGCTTGTGTACATGTGTGTGTATACATGTGAGCATGTGTGTGTGTGTGTGTGTTGAGAGTTCAGGAACATGTGTGTGATACAAGGGTATGTGTGTATGTGACATGGTATCATGGGAAATCAAGATGACAGCTAACATTTCATTGAATCCATTCTCAGTTTTTAAGAATTCCAGTGACAAATCAAATAACAATCCCAAATTCGAATTTCAGTCATGCAACCACACCAACCAACAGTTAACTCAAAACATGTTGAATTAACCAAGGTGAGGAATTTAGCTTGTAAACTAACCTTCATTTAGTTATACAATGACAGTTCAAATATGAATCGAAGTCAATGCTATATGTGAATCACATTGACAGTTAAACAATGAAATTAATTGACAGTAAAATCTATCCAAACCTATTCCATTGACAGTTTGATATTGAACCCCATATTGACAGCTTATATATCAAATCAATGCATATTCGAATTCATATTAAAGAAAGGGAATCAATTCTAAGTTTAAGGAAAGAAAAATGGGAATAAATTCTCATGTTTAAGGATCCAGGAAAAGATTAAAAACAGTTCACTATCTAACCATATTTCGAATCCAATCTACCAATGGAATCACAATACTTCCAACACAACACACCCAACAGTGAACAACACAAAACATTGAATCAATCATGGCTAACAATCATTCAAATTATTTTAAGGGAAGGAATGGAAAACAATTCGACAGTTTAATAGGAAATGAATCATATTAGCTAATGTATCAGTCAGCCTATAAAACTGTCCAACTCATGCTAGAAATCCTTTTCTAAGTGCAAAACCCAAATCCAACATGTATCAATACGTATATACAATCAAAAGACAACTGAAATCATCATTTAAAACTAGATTAAATAGGGGGTTAGAACTCAGGATATCGAAACCAAACAGTATCAGTCAATGTCCAAATTTCCATTTCTCAATCAAAAACCTAATCTAACTTATAAAATCAAACTAACATGAAATAATACACATGTCTAGGAATTAAAATGGCAATTTAATCATTATTTAAACAGTTAAAATTGGAAATTAAACACAGTGAAGAATAGAACTGGACACAGTGAAATATCAGTCTCATGCACGTGTTCCTTGGGCTCGTGCACCCGACACGACACGACACAAACGTTGTGCTTGTGTCCCAGTATCGAGGGGGTCTAGGTCTAGGATGTGGATACCCTGAATTGGGTCCACGATAAGTGTGCCAGTGATACGACACGTGTATCAGTAGCCCAAAATTGGCTGAACCGATACAGTGCACGACCAATGCACTCATGAATACGTGTCTTATATGACACGAGGACTCGTGCAACTTGGGGAGCCTCGTGTTAGTGTCTGCCCCTAAGTGTGTGTCAATTTTCTCGTATCCAAGTGGCGTGTCCAGGAAGTTATAGCCCCCGAGTAGCAGGGGACTGCTACGCGTGCGAAAATGCGCGTGTTCACGTGTGCAATCCGATACGACACAACACAATAACCACCTCAGTCAACCATAAATCAACAAGTAAGACCAAACCCTAATTTTCTATTCAAACCATTTCAGAAAATAAGAACGAAATGCCCACTGTGGTATTTCGTCGAACACTTGGTATGCCCACTGATACGTATCCGATACGGACACGTATTGGACACGAAACCTAGCAAAACCTATACCAACAGTTAGAGGACTCCTAGGGCTTCCTAATCATGCCTAAAAATCATAATTTTATGGTAGGAATGTGAAGTTACCTAGGTGTGTCAAAATATCCAAAAAGCTCCAAAGAGGGGTGTTCTTCTTGCTACCCAAACTTCACCAAATTGTTCCTCCGCTGAAAATATTCACCATAGACAGAAAGTATTCAGTGATTAGATCCTAATGCAAGAAGTTTGAAGGAAAAATAAGTTGAAATAGAAAAGATATGGATTGGGGAAGATTTGGATTTACCTCTCTCTTTCCAACTTGCTAATTTCCTAAAGGAGGCTAGCCCTAGATGGAAGAGGCATTAAATAGGGGTCTGGAACCCTAGGTGGCTGGCCATAAATACTAGGGTTAGGGTTTTGGGGTGATCAATGGCTATAAATTAATCTAACTAATTCAATGGTTCACAAGCCTAGGTTTCACACTAGTCAAGTTGTGACCTAGTTGTTCCATCCAGTCATGACTTAACCAAGGCTAACAAATTCAAACTAACACTAACCATGGTTAGCTAAGACTAGATATGACTAATCTAGGTTAGGTCAAATCTAGTCTAGGGCTAAACACACTACAAGGCAATAAATTAAATCATATTTAAATCACACCATTCAAATAATCATATTAAATTCCAATTAAATATATATCAATTCAAATAAATTCAAAATGACAAGAATACCCTCAAACTAGAAATAATAATTAAATCATCCTAATGAAATGGTTAGGCTCTAGGTCATGCAGTCTCTAGGGTTTCACTAGCAGCACATCAAAATCACAAGTCATGACTTAGAGCAGTTTTAAATAGTTTAAAATGATTAAAAAATTACCATAAATCATAATGTGAAATAAATAACAATAATAATCATTATAATTACAAAATTTCAAAATTATCTCATATGGAAAACTGGGTGTTACAATCCTACCTCCCTTAGAAAAATTTCGTCCTCGAAATTAGGATGATCGCATCCCTTCTAGGTCAAACATAGTCAAGGGTCAATCACTAGTCAATTTCTCAACATCCAAGTACTTGGTCATCAGCTGGTCAACTTCTTAGGATTTTACCTATGCTAGCTACCTAAGTATTGGCAACTAGGATTTAGCAAAAAGAGAAACTCTATAATAGGCTAGCTCTTAACTTCCCAATCCTATCAAGTCACCCATAACTAAATACCTACAAGCTAAACACACCAATCCCAAATACCACATATATATATGCTCAAGAACAACAACCCATAACATATATTCTAAGTATATCATCTATATATATATTTTTTTTTTCTAAGTATATCATCTATATATATATAAATATATATATATATATATATATATATATATATATATATATATATATATATATATATATATTTTATATTCTAAGTATATCATCTATATATATATATATATATATATATATATATTTATATATATATATAGATGATATACTTAGAATATAAAATATATATATATATATATATATATATATATATATATATATATATATATAACTGATCAACCAAGGGTTAAAGTAGACTAAACTTATAAGGGACTGAAACAAATGCTCAGAAATTAGGCTAAGGATGAATGGTCTGAAACATCAATATAGGCAAAAGGGAATGATGCTAAGGAGATTGAATTTATAAGCTAAAGGATAGGACATTTGGGTCCACTTGTAAATTCAAAGTGAAAGGAAACCTACATGGTGACTAAAACATGCCTCTAGATCAACCTGGCCTCTCCTCTCTATCTGGCTGAACCAACTACATGCAGGACAGTGGTCTGAAAGAAGTGAGCCAAACTGGTGTACAGGGAATGCAATAGGCAGTATACTGCAAATGAGTATAGGCTACATACCAAATCAAAATACTTTACATATATATACAAACTATATATATATTAACCCTTATCACCTCAACTCTACTCAGGGTCTAATAACACACACTCCCTACCACATGCCTATCACTCTAATAAAGGGGTCAGATACAATAAGGTATACTGGGATAGAACAGTGAACTGTCCCAAGTGGTGAGTGTAGACCTCTAGTATGCATGATACTAACTCTCCAGATATGCAGAATATGGTAAAGGGTTGATGGTTATATTGGTGAGTCAATAATTGGGGTCTGAACTATGGTCAAGTGAAACCTATGATGCAACATAGTATGTAAGGAAATGTTGAGTGCAGTGAACAACTTGTATAAGTCCGAACCAAGGGGACATGGTATCTAGTGAAGGGTCTGCACACTGCCTATAAAGGTTGATCAAACATGACTGAACTCAACACAAAAAGAACTTAACTAAAATAGAAAACTGAACCAAATATAGGCTAAACAACATGTCAATACCCTATTCAACAATGACCTATAGATACCAACCAACCCATATCCCATATGCCAATATCATCTGTAACCTATCTATATATATAGACCTCTCAGTCTTAGGTGAAACTACCACTATATTCAAGGACATGCTCTGGTCATGGGTGCCTCACTGGAAAAAGGTAAGGGAAAAATAAAAATAATAAATCATCAAGGATGTAAGGCATACTAACATCCTATATGTAAACTGGTTGGTATTATAAATAACAGGGAAATCATCTACAATAGGTTACTATTCTAATACCAATGCTAACTATCATCTCTAGGGTACAGACACTTTATAAGTCATCACATCATTACACTATGAAAGAACTACATATGAATAAGCTCTACAACTAAATATTCCTACTCCTAAGTTATTTGATGGAATACAATTTTAAAACAACAGAAGGGTATGATAGAGATAATATATTTAAAAAAAAACTTCTCAAGATATAATCTGATAATCATATGCGTCTGTCCAAAATCATGTTACTCAGAGTCTTCGTCATGCTAGTGAGCAAGGCTACGATAATCACAGAGTCCTTGACTAAGGTACATACCTCTAGAATCATGGTATTTAAAATTTTTGTATTGCCGAATGCTTGACAGCGAAAACCTTAAATTCCTACACCTGAGAAATATGTCCAAAATCTAACTATATGTCCTCACTATGCCAGCTAACATGACTATCGAAGATTCTAGACCCCATAAGTGGTGACCTAGCCCATACGATTTATCTTGGCAGAAAATTAAATTGACAATGAATACCAAGAATCAGATTTATCTACGAACAAGAACGATAAGCAAGATCTGTTGGAACTAAATTTCCAGATGGTTAAAATATGGCAAGGAACGAAATTGAGATGGACAGAACCTGCGATAAGCTCGCCACTGCTGGCCTCCTCCAGCCTGATGCTGTACGAATCTCTACGGCTGAGTCTGAAAGGGTAATCCCTCTGGCTGGCTCACCGGAGCCCTCGCTCCTGCTCTTTGAGTCATTGTTGTCTGGCTCCTGGGACACTCCCTACACCGATGCTCCGTAGTACCACAAAGTAAACACCTGCCAAGCCTCATCCTACAGTCGCTCCATGTAGGCCTTTAAAAAATGACAGTCACGCTGAGTTGATCAGGACAGAGTCAAAAGTCACGCTCAGTTGATCAGGACAACATTTACAAATCACGCTGTGGAGACAGCTCGTCATTTGTCAGAAAGTAATTATGACTGACAGCACAACAGTCGAAGAATGTCTCTTCGTATGCCACGTATGCACAGGATTCGAGAGATCACAGCCGTCTATTGCATGATTTTCAAAATCTTCTTCAGCAAGACTCAACCTTCGTCACGTTGGCATACCAAAAGAGCTTCCTGTTATTTAATGCGACTGACAAAAGTAATCACTGTCAGAGATTTTGTGTCAGTCGAGGCACGCCAAATCAAGACAGTTGGCAGTTCTATCCCAAGTCTACGTGTATTTTGAGTTTTCCCTCAAATCTGCGTGGATTCTGAAGTTTTCTTCTTCCTCAAGTCTGCGTGGATTCTGAAGTTTTCTTCATCAAGTCTGCATGGATTCTGAAGCTTCCTGCCCCTAGTGTGCGTGGATTTTGAAGCTTTCTATCCCGAGTTTGTGTGGATTTCGTCTTCAACATGTCTGCGTGGATTTCATCAAATTGGAGTACGTGGCAGCCATGCCACTGATCTCTCGCCTGCATGTCCTGTAATTTGCATACGACTCATGCATGATTGCCATGTGTCCAACAGTTACAGGCCACGTCCAGTAACTGCTCACAATCTTGCGTATGTTAAATCCTGCGTGATTTTCAACTAAGCACAGGCTGTAAAGACAGTTATCTTTTCAGTTATTATTTTTGACTCTATAAATAGAGTTCTTTTTCTCATTCATTAGACAGATACATAGTTATCTACTGTCAAAATTTTGAGAGCTTTTCTTCTTCGCATAGTCCAAGGGATAAAGTGATCGTCTTCTAGATCAGATTCCCACAGTTGTAATTTTCCCAGATACACAATAAATAAAGGAATTTATTTATAGAAAACAAATTGGCGACTCTGCTGGGGAAAACCATCTCCTCTTCTGAGATGGCAACAACTCAATACGATACTTCGTCAATCGGCTCGACGAAGAAGGTGATGACGATCCAATTCGATCAACTCGCCTATGAAGAAATGCAACGGGCTAAGAGTGGTAAGCCCACTACAGCCTCCATCATCACTGCCAAGTCGAAGGGACACTCTATCTATGTCCCTAAGAATCAGTTGGCAGCCAATGGTGAAGTCTCTGCCACAGTGTCTGCTCCTAACACTGGCAAGAACTCTGCTGCAAGCACGCACACTCTTGTGCGCTCGAAGATGACAGCAATCAAAGATCACGCTAACAGTACTGGCTCCTTAGCCAAATCTGTTCCAGTGTGTGTCTCCAAAGTTGAAAGTCACGCTGACAGTACTGGCTCCTTAGCCAAATCTGTTCCAGCGTGCAATTTCAACCTCAAAAGTCATGCTGACAGTACTGGTTCCTTAGCCAAGTCTGTTCCAGTGTGTAATTCTAAAATCAACAATCATGCTAACAGTACTGGCTCCTTAGCCAAATCTGATCCAGCGTGTATTTCCAAAATCAAAAGTCACGCCAACAGCACTGGTTCTTTAACCAAGCCTGTTTCAGCGTGTATTTCATCTAAGAAGAATAGCTCTTTAGCTATCTCTTCTTCTTTGCCAAGTTCTACTAGAACTGGGGGTGGTCTTCCATACAAAGTCCTTTCAAAAAGGAATAACTTTTTAGTTGTTTCTTCTGCTCCTGTAGTTTTTACTTCAGGAACAGCTTTGACTGACAATTTTGTTAGTCAAAGAAAAGGAGATGGTCTTTTGACTACTCTTCCTTTTGGACATTCTATGTCTCAAAACTTGAATGAGTCTAAGAAGAAACTATATGGCTCATATTAAAGGACCATGCTGAATGTGACTTCTATCCAAGAGTCATAATTTAATGCAGATGTCAATCGATGGCTCATGATCATGTTGATCATGAATGTGACTTCCAGCCAAGAGTCATGATGCAATGCAGATGTCAAACAAAACGGCAATCTGTCTTCAATCGGATTCAGTGTGAACCTATGCCTGATGAAGATAAGCCTTTGTTTGCTTCTGTCAATATGACCTCTCGGGAAGCTGGGGGTAGAGTTGATAGTCCAGATGGAGTATACAGAAATACCAGAGCAAGAGCCTTAGCTTCTAGTCAAAGAAATTTGATCTCTGAAGATGATTCTGAATTCCTTGGAGAATCTAACTTCCCACCTCTTCCTACTGGGGGTAGTTCTCCTATAATTGACTTTGATGCACAAAGCAATGATTCAGAACAAACAACATCTATCAGTTCATCAATAATTCCTCGTACAGTCACGACTTATATGGTTGATGGGAATACTGATGAACCTTCTTCTTCCTTGACTCCTCAAGATCAAAGAATTGCTTCTTTGGAACAACAAATGAAGTCTATGGCTGATACTATGAAGTTAATGTATGAACTCATGGCAACACAGATGCAAAATTGACAGACTGTACCAGATGCCATACCAACTGACACTGATATGAGTGCAGCACAAGTTCCTCCAGCAGTACAATCCAATACTCCTGGACCAGCTCAACCAAACCCTAGTCTCTTTGGAGCTGGGGGTAGTGCTTACAATGCTGTTCCTCCTCCCAACTATTCTCTACAAGTTACAACTCCACAATCTTTCGGAGTTGTTAATGAAGAATTGAGGAATCTCAAAACTCAATTCGAGGCATTCAAACAGAAAGATGGTTTACAAAGGTTAGGCATCAAACAACCTTATCCGATAGAATGGAAGCAAGTATCGTATCCTCCTAAATACAAGCCTCCCACTATCTCATTCTATGATGGAACCACTTCTCCAAGTCAGTTCATTAATCACTTTGAAGTGATGACTGATCAGCTGCAACCAAGCGATGCCCTCCTTACTCGGGTGTTTGTTAGATGTCTCAAGGGAACGGCTTATGAATGGTATAGAAGTCTCCCAGATGGGAGCATTACCTCATTTTTCGGTTTCAAACAGATGTTTCTTGAACGGTTCTATGAAGGGCTCAATGACATGACTGTGTCTGCTCTTATTAGAATCAAGCAGAAAAATAATGAAACTACAGAAGAGTATATTGAACGGTTTCGAAGAGAAGCTCTGAAGATGCCTCTTGGAACTCCTGATGCTGTCACCATCGACACATGCAAATCAAACTTATTGCCAATCATCAGCATGTGGACAAGATCCACTCAATTCCAAGACTGGCCTTCTTTTATAGTTAGTGCCAAGGCCGCAGAAATTAGTACTGAAACCTTCAAAGGTTTAGGAGTGCAGATGACTCCTAAAGAAACAGGTCAAGGTACTAACAATAAAAACAATGCTCGTAAGGGAAAAGAAACTCTTGAAGTTAATCTTCAGAGCAAAGATGCATTAACTGTTCAAACTTTTCCTACAACTCAACAACCAAGAACACCTCGCCCTAAAGAAAAATACTCTTTCGATGACGACGATGTCCTTGGTATCTTTGAATGTCTGCTGAAAGGTAATAAGATACAACTACTTGAAACCTGATGAAGCTGGTAAAACAGATCATCCCAAATACTGCCCATATCACAGAATGCTGGGTCATACAATTCGTACATGTTATGTACTGAAAGGAAAGATCCAAGAAATGATTAAATCTGGAGCTATCTCTCTTACTCCAAAAGAGAAGACCGTCACCTCCAACGTCGTCTCTATGCAATTCGGAGATTTCCCTCCTCAACTCCTTGAAAGTGGGATTGTTCCTATTCCCAAGGCAAATCTTGACATAGTGAATCTTCCTCCTCCACAGTCTGAAGGATTAGTGCCAATTACTTTGGAAACAGGGGAAATCATGTGGATCCATCCTAATCTAGTGGCAGATTTTGAATCGCCTTCTCCTCAAAAGACTACTTCTCGAAAGTCCAAGAAGGCTGGAAAGATTAAGTTATGTCATATGACTTCTCTTGGATCTATCCCTGACACAGAGCCAAAAGAGAAAGAAGAAGCACTTGTTAGTGCTACTCGAACGGGGAAACCTTATCTAAAGGATTATTCCAAGAATCTTGAGGATACTCCTGATATCCCTCCAGCTGATAAAGATGCTTCTAATGTTCCTCCTGAAGAAGAATCATCCACTGAACCTGTTCCTCCCAAGCCTACAGCTCTGGAGAAAGGCAAACAACAGGCTCGGTTTGATAAGCCAATCAAGAAGTCCTCTCCTCTTGGACTTCAGAAGCCTTATAATTTCGACATTTTAGCTCAGCTTGCTGATACTCCAGCTAGAATGTTCCTCTTTGAACTTCTACGTCTTTCCAAAGAGACTCGGGAGACATTAAGTGAAGCACTTCTACAAGCTGACTCTTGTCTTGCACAATTGAAGAAGCCAGATGCAGAACCTGTCACTTGCTTACATTGTAACAGTGTATTGGAGATTATCCCAAATATTACCTTTACACAAGACGACATGCTACTGGAGGATAATCGACATGATCGGCCTCTCTACTACACCGGTTATATCGTACAATGAAGATAGATCGTATCCTCATTGATCCAGGATCTGCTATAAGCATCATGCCAAAGAGTTTATTGGATGAACTAAAAATCCCTCTTCACAAACTCTCCAAGACGGTTACTACTATCCTGGGATTTAGTCAAAGCCAAAGCGAGCCTTTGGGAAAGATTCATCTGAAGCTTCAAATAGGTGATTTCAGATCCAAAGTCACTTTCTATGTGATCGAGATCGTGGGATCCTATAATCTTCTTCTGGGGAGGCCCTTTCTTCATGAAAATAATGTGGTGCCTTCTACTCTTCATCAGTGTTTTAAATACATTGATAGCAATAGAAGAGTACAAAAAGAGGTTGCTGATATAAATCCCTTCCATGGGGTTGAAGCTTATTTCAATGATTCTCGAATGTACAAAGAAGAGTATACAAGAGTTGTACAAGCTATGGAGAAAGAGGATTCACAAAGTGAGACCTTAATAATTCCTGTTAAAGGTCGAACTACTCAGCAACAATCTCCCAAACTCTCTGAAGAAGGTTCTTTCATCATTCCAGTGAGTGGACGGATTTCTCCGTTACCTCAGTCGTTTGCTCAAGACATAATGATTATTTCTGTTAGTGGGCGTACTGCAATTCCTGTATCTCCACATGTTAAACAGGATACTCTGCTAATTCCAGTTGGAGGGCGGATTATTCTTCCATCTCAAGCTTCAAGGGAGCTCACCTCTTCTGAGCCATTTGTTATCGATCTTAATCGAAACAACGCTTCTTCTCGTTCTTCTTCTCCCCCTTTAGTCATTGACTTGGCTAAAATCTCTAAGGCTCAGCCTTCTCCCAATGTAAATACTGCTGCTTTTACATTTAATGAAAAGTCTCCATCTTTGCAGTATGCTGATGTGTGTAATTATGTTCATAGTTATTTACATTTGTTAGATGACTTGAACACAATAACCATAGGGGTTGTACAGACTGTTCATACAGATGTATCCCTAGAACCTGTACAATCTTCATACTTTCTAGTTCCCAGCAGAAAGCCAGGAGACATTCCAATATTCTTCTATAAAGGGCCCCAAAGTCCTTCTGATTTAGAAGATGAAGACAAAAATGATGACACTGGAAGATTACAACTACGTCGTTATAGTCAGCAATCTAAAGACATCATCAAAAATATGGACTATGACTTCAGGACTGACCTCAATAGTGGCAAAGGAAGAAAAATGCCTGTTCGTATTCCTCCTCTGAAATATGGAAGGACGAAATGCGGATTGGGCTATATAGCTCCTACTCCTTTTATCAATATTATCCATGAAGATCCCGAGTCTGACGAAGATAAGAGATCCGATTCTTCTAGTACCACTTCTGGGGATTCCGATACGAGTATCGGTGACTTCTACTGCAACCTTCTGTCTTCCAACATGGTTTCCATTGACTATTCTGAAGAAAGTGATGAAGACGAAGAAGAGTTTGAAATCTTACCTGAATCGAAACAATGGGCCCAAAGATTAGATAATCAATGGGAGTTCCGTTTTGAGCAAAAAGAACCTCCGACTGAAGACAAACTTGTTCAAATAGATGTTGGTGAAGAGGGATCTCCCAAACCAATATTCATCAGTGAAAGTCTTTCTGAAACTGATAAGCAAGACATGATCAAACTCATTCGTGACTACATCGATGTCTTCGCTTGGAGTTATGAAGATATGCCAGGACTTGATCCACAAATTGCAACTCACAAGCTCAATATCTTGCCGAATGCTAAACCGGTCAAACAACAACAGCGACGATTTCGTCCAGACATTATGGATGCAATTGAAGCTGAAGTCAATAAACTCATAACCTTCGGGTTTATTAGAGAGGAACAACATCCCGATTGGGTGGCTAACATAGTTTCTGTCCTTAAAAAGACTGGCAAGATCAGAGTACGCATAGACTTCCGCGATCTCAATGCGGCATGCCCTAAAGACGAATTCCCTCTATCAATCACTGATGTCATAATTGATAATACCTGTGGATTTGAACGGATGTCATTCATGGACGGATATTCTGGATACAATCAGATTAAAATGTTTCCAGATGACGAGAAGCACACTTCTTTCAGAACGCCGATCGGTACATACTGTTATACAGTTATGCCATTCGGTCTCAAGAATGCAGGAGCAACTTATCAACGAGCTATGAGCACTATATTCCGTAAACATTTGCGGAAAACAGTCGAATGCTATGTTGATGATATTGCAGTCAAAAGTCGACAAAAGGAGGATCATATCCAAGATTTGAAGACTATATTTGATCTAATGCATAAGCATCAATTAAAAATGAACCTTACTAAGTCCTTCTTAGGCGTCTCTAGTGGTAAATTTCTCGGCTTCGTCATTACCTCTAAAGGTATACACGTGGATCCCGAGAAGATCAAAGCCATCCAAGAGATGCGTCCTCCACGTACCTTAAAAGAGCTATGAGGATTTCAAGGAAGGATCGCTTATATCAGGAGATTCATTTCTAATTTATCAGGACGCTGCAGACCATTCAACAAACTTATGAAGAAAGGTGTTACTTTTGTCTAGAACGATGAATGTCAGAAAGCATTTGATGATATAAAACAATATCTGATGAGCCCTCCAGTATTGGTATCTCCCGTTTCAGGAATTCCATTTCTCCTATATACTCGAGCAATGAGTCATTCATTGGGTGCATTACTCGCTCAAAAGAATCAAAATGGTCATGAACAAGCCATCTACTATCTCAGTCGTACTATGACCGGAGCTGAACCTCGATATTTATCGGTCGAAAAAGAATGTCTAGCCTTGATGTTCGCTGTTCAAAAGATACGACATTATATCATTGGCCAGACTATTCATGTCATCTCCAGGATCAATCCTATACGGATCATGATGAAGAAACCCAGTGTTTTGAATTCTCGATTAGCTAACTGGGGAATCCTACTTGCTCAGTATGACATGCATTATATTCCTCAGAAGTCAGTCAAAGGACAAGCTTTAGCTAATTTTCTGGCTACTCATTCAATTCCAGAAGATTCAAAACTCTATGACGAAATTCCAGATGAAGTCCTAGATTCAAACTAAATTGCTGAAGAAGATCCTACTTGGCGTCTATTCTTTGATGGAGCTTCAAGGATAGGTCCTAATGGTGATATTGTCGCTGGAGTTGGAATCGTTCTTGTATCGCCAGAAGGTCTTGCTATCCAAAGAGCTTATTCTCTCGATCAGCCGTGTTCAAACAATGTAGCTGAGTACAATGCATTACTCATTGGTCTTCAACTCGCTAAACATCTAAATATTCAACATTTGGAGGCGTACGGAGACTCTAAACTCATTGTCAATCAGATAAGGGGTACTTATAAAGTTCGCCATCAAGATCTAGTTCCTTATCATAGATCAGCTATAATTATGGCTTCTTCGTTTGAAGAATTCTTCATTGAACATGTTAGGCGAGCATGTAACACAGAAGCTGATGCTCTAGCTAATCTTGCAGCGGTGTTGGCTATCCCAATTAGACGACAACAAATGATTATTGTTCGCAATCGAGAATTGTCCCATCTTGAAAGTAACCTAACCCTAGGACTTCCAGTTGACATTGAAGAATCAACATCTCATGACGTCAACACAACAAGAGGATTTGGATTTAGTCGTAAATCTTTATCATCTTCATCTGATTCCAGCATGGAATTCATCTTCAGTAATTCGATCGAGAATCAAAATACGGATACGGATTGGAGACTTCCTTTCTTAGATTTCGTATTGTATGATATTCTTCCAGATGATCCGAGTGAAGTAGCATCTATCAGACGACGATCATTCCGATTCTATTATAATCATACAACAAAGACCTTATATCGTCGAGCCTATGATGGTTTACTTCTCCGATGTGTTGCCGATGACGAGGCTCAACAAATTATTCGTGAAGCACATGATGGAATTTGTGGAGCACATCAGCTTGGACCAAAACTTCAAGACCGTATTCGACGTATGGGTTATTATTGGCCTACTATGGTATCAGACGCCATCGAATATGCAAAGAAGTGTAAAGCTTGTCAAATCCATGCAAATTGTATTCATCAACCTTCGGAATTTCTACATCCGACGGCAACATCATGGCCCTTCGAAGCTTGGGGCATGGACATTATTGGTCCGATCAATCCGCCGTCATCCAAGGGTCATCGGTTTATTCTTGCAATAACCGATTACTTCTCCAAATAGGCCGAAGCCATTCCTTTGTCTGAAGTTAAGACGTCCAATGTCATTAGCTTTATTAAGTACCACATCATCTACAGATTTGGTGTTCCTCGACGCATTATTCATGATAACGGACCACAGTTCGTTAGTCAGAAGTTTACTCGATTCTGTGATAATCATCGGATCAACAATATGGCTTCTACCGCATATAATCCGACAGCTAACGGATTAGCAGAAGCTTTCAACAAGACCATCATCAAACTCCTAAAGAAGTTTGTCTCTACTAACAAACGTAATTGGAGTAAGAAGCTCGGTGAATGTTTGTGGGCTTATCGCACTACAGTTCGTAATGCTACTAAATGTACACCCTTTTCTCTGGTGTATGGTTGCGAAGCTGTTCTTCCATTAGAGATTCAAATTCCTTCTTTAAGGATAACAATCGCTAATGAACTTACTGCAGAAAATAATGATCGTCTTCGACTTCAAGAATTGGAAGCTCTGGATGAAAAGCGATTATCTGCTCAACAGAATATTGAATTCTATCAAGCTAGAATTTCAAGAGCTTTTAATAAGAAAGTCAGAGTTCGGGCGTATCAAAAAGGACAACTTGTTCTAACAGTCAGACGTCCTATGACTATGACTCATATGAGCAAGAGAAAATTTGACGCAAAGTGGGAAGGACCCTATATTGTGAGCAAAGTTTTCTCAAATAGAGCTTATCAACTCTCAGAATTGGATAGTCGAAAAGTTTTGATGCCTATTAATGGCAAATTCCTTAAAAAGTACTACGTATAAATGTAAATGCTTGTAATCATCAGACAGTTTCATGTTTAGAAATAAAATTTTTATTTTATTTTTATCATGAATGATGATACATGATATTAAAGAAGATCACTATCATCTTTTTTTACATTTGGATGTGGACCACTGCGGTCCTTCTCGAAGACGTGATCAGCAAAAGAGTCGAGAACTTCCTTGCTAGAACCCACGAGGAACTTGTAAACGGCCATCCTCATGGCTTCTTCTTCTTCAGTCTTTCCTGGTTCGAGCAGGAAATCAAGAATGTCCCTTGGTGGCTTGGGTGCAGACGAACCTTCACCTGCTTCCGTCTTCTTCGATTGAACTGGATCAACAGGGTGTTCTTCAGTGCCTTTCTGAATCTTCATGGTAATTCCAGCTTTCTTGGATGCTTCTTCAGACGACATTCTTATGTTTGAAAGAAGAAGTGTTCGTTCTTGTCAGATTTCTGCTATATTTATAGGCAGAAGTTCTACAAATAATGAAACGTCACGTTCATCCGACGGTTCATCCATCCATTAATTGCGTTCATCCGACGATTCACACATTCATTAATACTTGACGGTTCATCCGTTCATTTATTCATCCGTTCATGATCTTCTATCAATTTATTAAGTGAGGATTCGTATTGATCACGTTTTCATAACCTCTGAATCAATTCCGAATCTACTTACTCATTTGTCATGTTTTGACCTCTGCATAGAAATCAATCTATTTTCTTTTGAGTTCCTACATATTATCACGTCCATAATACCTCTGATAATATCATATACTCTAAAACAGAAAAGATGATTTTATTATCTATCATGTCCACAATTCATCCACAAATACAAATCATTGAGCATAGAAGAATTATCATTTCCATTCTCATTTCACCACAAAAAGTCTATTACATTTTCTTAGACTTTCTTACAAATCATAATGGAAATCTATTACAAATCTTGGATTTTCATTCTACACCACAACAATAACCTAATAGAGATCTATCTTCTTCTTTGGATCTTCTCCGTCGGACCTTCTCCGTCAGGTTCGTTGTTGGTGGCAGTTCCTGACTGTCTGGGTCCCAGTCACGACCAGATCAGCAGGAATCAAACTCTGGTCTTCTCTCTCAGACGAGAGGAGAACCACAGAGGATGGCAGCCCGAAATCGTGGTGCTGCCAATACAATTGGTGGATTAAGAGCGACCTTTCAGAGGAAACAGAAATGTATCCAACCTTGGGATACAATTCCTAGTTCTCCCGTGAAAGGAACTCTACTACCCGATTTTTCGGAGTAGAGTTGACTCCACCATCCAACTCTCGTGTATAAAGGCTCTTCCTACCATCTGAGGAAGACCCTTCTATCCCACGAAGAGTTCTGAGTTGTCTGATTTACGCGTCAAAAGCGTATGAGCTCCCTGATGTAGATGTCAGCAGGATATTCTCCACAGCATCCACATCCCCAATGCCAGTTCTGAAGAAAATTTTCAGCCAAGTTTCTGCAGAAAGTATCAACAGAAATCATTCAGTGTGCATTTATCAAACAGAGACAGGCGTGTATTGTTCAAATCAGAAACAGAAAGCTTATCTTCAAACAGCAAAAATAGTACACGTATTATATTGACTTACCTTCAAGTTTGGTGCTAAGGATTGGCAAACTCATGTTTGATACAATACGCAGAAGTCGAACATTAGAAAATATTGCTTTCCTGTTTGAGAGTGAAATCTCCCAAAAATTTCATTCTCAGAGAAGGAGAAGAGGAATGGGAGATGAGTATCTGTGAAACTCTTCTATCTATTTAAAGGGCAAAGTACAAGTCTATTCTTGGAAAAGATCCGCACAACTAGCGCTCGTAAACCGTGGAATGAGTGTCACGTGTGCTTTGGAAGACAGCGCAGCATTAGAAACAGTTAAAGGGTGCTAATTAATATTCTTCATTAATGCACGCAGATTAAACATAGAAGTTGTACTTCATTCTTCAAGACAGGCACTGATGGCCTTACAAAAGACAAAACAAAAAGAGTGCAACAAAAGCACAAAAGACACGCTCTATTTTCCAGAGCGACTGAGCTTGGTACCTAGTTCTTCTACGCTCCTAACTCCCAGACGGTGCAACAGAGCCTTAAACACTTCACGCTGCTCTATGAGGCTGCGCCCACCAGAAGAGGACGAGCCATCCAAGCCAAAATAGCTCAAGAAATTCTTGGCTAGTTGCAAGGGATCATCTTTGAGTTCGAAGACAAGGGGCTCTAGCTCTTCACCCCCAAAAGTGGGGTCACCATGGGAATAAAAGCCCAACTTGCGTGCTTCTTCCTCAGCTTTCTCCTTTGGTGTCATGTTGACGTAAGATGAAGATTAAAAATGAATCTTCTTTCTGTTTATATAACAGAGCTCGCCGGCGGTTCATATTCCACCATAAACTGGATGTAATCAGTCTCGGAAAATGAAGAGTCATCATGACATTTAATAAGTTCATTTGGATATTTTCAAAGAACTTCGAAGTCTTTTCGACTTCCAAAAATATCTTTTTGAAGTCATCTCAGCGTGACTGATTTTATTTTATCATCTTATTTTCAAAGTATTTCGAAAATTTTGAAGTCTTTTCAATTTTTCGAAAACTTTGAAGGGGGTCTTGTAGGCCTTTAAAAAATGATAGTCACGCTGAGTTGATCAGGACAGAGTCAAAAGTCACGCTCAGTTGATCAGGACAACATTTACAAATCACGCTGAGGAGACAGCTCGTCATTTGTCAGAAAGTAATTATGACTGACAGCACAACAGTCGAAGAATGTCTCTTCGTATGCCACGTATGCACAGGATTCGAAAGATCATAGCCGTCTATTGCATGATTTTCAAAATCTTATTCAGCAAGACTCAACCTTCGTCACGTTGGCGTACCAAAAGAGCTTCCTGTCATTTAATACGACTGACAAAAGCAATCACTGTCAGAGATTTTGTGTCAGTCGAGGCACGCCAAATCAAGACAGTTGGCAGTTCTATCCCAAGTCTGCGTGTATTTTGAGTTTTCCCTCAAATCTGCGTGGATTCTGAAGTTTTCTTCTTCCTCAAGTCTGCGTGGATTCTGAAGTTTTCTTTATCAAGTCTGCGTGGATTCTGAAGCTTCCTGCCCCAAGTGTGCGTAGATTTTGAAGCTTTCTACCCCGAGTTTGCGTGGATTTCGTCTTCAACAAGTCTGCGTGGATTTCATCAAATTAGAGTACGTGGCAGCAATGCCACTGATCTCTCGCCTGCGTGTCCTGTAATTTGCATACGACTCATGCATGATTGCCATGTGTCCAACAGTTACAGGCTACGTCCAGTAACTGCTCACAGTCTTGCGTATGTTAAATCCTGCGTGATTTTCAACTAAGCACAGGCTGTGAAGACAGTTATCTTTTCAGTTATTATTTTCGACTCTATAAATAGAGTTCTTTTTCTCATTCATTAGACAGATACATAGTTATCTACTGTCAAAATTTTGAGAGCTTTTCTTCTTCGCATAGTCCAAGGGATAAAGTGATCGTCTTCTAGATCAGATTCCCACAGTTATAATTTTCCCAGATACACAATAAATAAAGGAATTTATTTATGGAAAATACTCCACCCATGTCCTGTCTTTTTGCAGAAGTTGCACCTAGCGTCTTGCTGCTGTCGGGGTGCATGGTAGAAATATGCACGTCCCTGACCCTGAAGGTGCTGCTGAATTGGCCTCTGCTGATACTGATACTGAATCTGGCCTCCTAGTGGCTGAGCAGCCACCAGCTCTACTGTCGTCCTGACCAACTGGTGGGTATCGTGTATGCTCTGTCGGAGATCAGCAGATTGACTCTGCTGCATCTGCTATTGAGTCTCCAGGAATTGCTGGAAATGGGTAAACATCTGAGCCACTGCCCCTGAAGGTAACTGATGTTGGAATGTATCCGGAATGACGGGGGAAGACATCCGGACAGGTAGAGGTACACACCCAAAAGCTGCAGACGCTCCTTTAGCAGCAGAAATAGGCGGTACTGTGGTCCCAGCATCCTCAATCGGGCGAGGGGTGGTAGACCTCTCACCAGCGTCTGCTGGGCCAGGGCGATGCGATCGTGTCTCAACCATCCTGGAGACACAGATCAAACAAGAACCAATTATTGAGAATGAGTCGAAATATCAAAGGAGAACAGTTAAAAATTCAAGGGAAGACGATAAGTAGCAATTTTAGATAAAAGGAATCTGATAAGGAGTTTTTTCTCGTGTGATTGAGTACCCTCAAAAATATCCTAATCCTACTGCAGGCTGTAGTGATACTCTAGTTTGAATACCACTACATAAACTCGACCTGCATGAGCTACCACTAAAAATGTGTCACGACCCGCACCCTTGAGTAAGGGCACGAACGTGGGTACGTCCAGCCTATGCCGCAGTGTCGGCAATAGAACGATGTCCTAGGTCAACATCTAACAATATAAAGGTACCTGTACAGTATATACACTCCGAATGGAGGTGACATAGCAAATACAGTCTCAATCACATCTAAGGTAGAGCATGATAAAAGATAGATAGAACAGAATAAAAATTACAATGATACAATCCAGATAAGTCTAAGGGTCTAAATAAATACATATCCCAAATAACATCTCAGAATCTCAATACAGTAATCCAGGAGTAGACTAAATGAAAGACATCCTAATCTAGGGGAGTGTCATCCACTGCTAGTGGGTCCTGCTGCTGATCCAGGTCACAGTAGTCCTCTAGGGTCGCACGTAATAAGTAGGGCAGAATGCCTCAGCCTCGTCCTCTGTAATATTTTCAACAGGTCCAGTCAGGACAGGAGCGAGCACAGTACATCTCAACAAATCATAACAGGTTAGGAAATATAATCATGCTAGAGAGTAAGATACAGGAAACTGAAGAACGATATGATGTAAAAAGAGAGAGAATGTAAGTAAATAGCTATAATATATAGAGAACTATTAGTGACTAGTGATTCAGAGCACAAGATGGTTATGTAAACGATACGATGTTGCACACGAGTAATCTAAAAAGGTTGCACACGAGTAATCTACTGGATTGATTACATAACCACTTCTACTCCCCCGCCCCAATCAATACACAAGGATCTAGCCAAGTTATGTTATCGTACACGAAGTATAGTCGTACACGAAGATCATGTGAGCACATGAGTATACACGATTTCACACGATTTACACACGAAAAGCATGAACACAAGGAGTACACGATGCTCATGATAAAGTACACGAACACGAAATACCCGATGTATCCGCTAAGGGGATAACATCGCACGACAAGATCCATATAATACTAATCCATGTTTCCAACGTGTCAGCATCATATAAAGTAATCTAAAGCAAGAAATATGCACCTAAGCAGGATATGAAATGATCAGAGAATGTACTCGCCTGTATCCTGAGTATCTCTAGAGTATCTACTGTCCGAGGAGTGGTGTCTGTCTCCTACAGAACAGTACAAGTCACTATAAGTCTAAAATGATAATAAGATGCATTACAATGCATTCTATATGAATCTAGGCCAATCTAGACCAAAGTCAACTCTCAGTCAACTCTAGTCAACTAGACTAGTCAAACTAGGTCAAACCTAAGCCAGACAAGTCTCACTAGGCCTAACTAGTCTATTCTAGCAAGCACACACCACATCTAGACTATACAAGTTAACTATACCCTATACTGGCATTCAAGCCACACTCATAGGTAATGAGCCCTAGGCTATAGGCCTATAGGCTATATTACCTATATACCAACCCACATATACACATATACACATATTAATATATCTAAATAAAATAATATAATATCCACATTAAAATATATAGGCTACATAAATATGTGCATCATATATATATATTTTATCCTCTATGTATATATATATATATATATATATATATATATATATACATAGAGGATAAATAGAGGGCAATCATGTGCTTGTGTACATGTGTGTGTATACATGTGAGCATGTGTATGTGTGTGTGTGTTGAGAGTTCAGGAACATTTGTGTGATACAAGGGTATGTGTGTATGTGACATGGTATCATGGGAAATCAAGTTGACAGCTAACATTTCATTGAATCCATTCACAGTTTTTAAGAATTCCTGTGACAGATCAAATAACAATCCCAAATTCGAATTTCAGTCATGCAACCACACCAACCAACAATTAACTCAAAACATGTACAATTAACCAAGGTGAGGAATTTAGCTTGTAAACTAACCTTCATTTAGTTATACAATGACAGTTCAAATGTGAATCGAAGTTAATGCTATATATGAATCACATTGACAGTTAAACAATGAAATCAATTGACAGTAAAATCTATCCAAACCTATTCCATTGACAGTTTGATATTGAACCCCATATTGATAGCTTATATATCAAATCAATGCACATTCGAATCCATATTAAAGAAAGGGAATCAATTCTTAGTTTAAGGAAAGAAAAATGGGAATAAATTCTCAAGTTTAAGGATCCAGGAAAAGATTATAAAAACAGTTCACTATCCAGCCATATTTCGAATCCAATTTACCAATGGAATCACAATACTTCCAACACAACACACCCAACAGTGAACAACACAAAACATTGAATCAATCATGGCTAACAATCATTCAAATTATTTTAAGAAAAGGAATGGAAAACAATTCGACAGTTTAATAGGAAATGAATCATATTAGCTAATGTATCAGTCAGCCTATAAAACTGTCCAACTCGTGCTCGAAATCCTTTTCTAAGTGCAAAACCCAAATCCAACATGTATCAATACGTATATACAATCAAAAGACAACTGAAATCATCATTAAAAACCAGATTAAATAGGGGGTTAGAACTCAGGATATCGAAACCAAACAGTATCAGTCAATGCAGTCCAATTCAATGTCCAAATTTCCATTAATCAATCAAAAACCTAATCTAACTTGTAAAATCAAACTAACATGAAATAATACACATATCTAGGAATTAAAATGGCAATTTAATCATTATTTAAACAATTAAAATTGGAAATTAAATACATTGAATAACAGAACTGGACACAGTAAAATATCAGTCTCGTGCACGTGTTCCTTGTGCTCGTGCACCCGACCCGACACGACACGACACAAACCTTGTGCTTGTGTCCTAGTATCGAGGGGGTCTAGGTCCAGGATGTGGACACCCTGAACTGGGTCCACGACACGTGTGCCAGTGATACGACACGTGTATCAGTAGCCCATAATCGGCTGAACCGATACAGTGTACGTCCAGTGCACTCATCAATACGTGTCCGATACGACACAAGGACTCGTGCAACTTGGGGAGCCTCGTGTCAGTGTCTGTCCCTAAGTGTGTGTTAATTTTCTCGTGTCCAAGTGGCGTGTCCAGGGAGTTATAGCACCCGAGTAGCAGGGGACTGCTACACGTGCGAAAACGTGCGTGTTCACGTGTCCAATCTGACACGACACAACAAAATAACCACCTCAGTCAACCAAAAATCGACAAGCAAGACCAAACCCTAATTTTCTATTCAAACCATTTCAGAAAATAAGAACGAAATGCCTACTGTGGCATTTCGTCGAACACTTTGTTTGCCCACTGATACGTGTCCGATACGGACACGTATTGGACACGAAATCTAGCAAAACCTATACCAACAGTTAGAGGACTCCTAGGGCTTCCTACTCATGCCTAGAAATCACAATTTTATGGTAGGAATGTGAAGTTACCTAGGTGTGTCAAAATGCCCAAAAAGCTCCAAAGAGGGGTGTTCTTCTTGCTACCCAAACTTCACCAAATTGTTCCTCCACTGAAAATATTCACCATGGACAGAAAGTATTCAGTGATTAGATCCTAATGCAAGAAGTTTGAAGGAAAAAGGAGTTGAAATAGAAAAGATATGGATTGGGGAAGATTGGGATTGACCTCTCTTTTTCCAACTTGCTAATTTCCTAAAAGAGGCTAGCCCTAGATGGAAGAGGCATTAAATAGGGGTGTGGAACCCTATGTGGCTGGCCATAAATGCTAGGGTTAGGGTTTTGGGGTGATCAATGGCTATAAATCAATCTAACTAATTTAATGGTTCACAAGCCTAGATTTTACACTAATCAAGTTGTGACCTAGTTGTTCCATCTAGTCATGACTTAACCAAGGCTAACAAATTCTAAATAACACTAACTAACACTAACCATGGTTAACTAAGACTAGCTATGACTAATCTAGGTTAGGTTAAATCTAGTCTAGGGCTAAACACACTACAAAGTAATGAATTAAATCATATTTAAATCACACCATTCAAATAATCATATTAAATTCTAATTAAATATATATTAATTCAAATAAATTCAAAATGACAAGAATACCCTCAAACTAGAAATAATAATTAAATCATCCTGATGACATAGTTAGGCTCTAGGTCATGCAGTCTCTATGGTTTCACTAGTAGCACATCAAAATCACAAGTCATGACTTAGAGCAGTTTTTAAATAGTTTAAAATGATTAAAAAATTACCATAAATCATAATGTGAAATAAATAACAATAATAATCATTATAATTACAAAATTTCAAAATTACCCTCATCTGGAAAACTGGGTGTTACAGAGACTATCTCGAACATGAATAGGGAAGAATCTCTCATAAAATGCATCATAGAACTGCTTTCAGGTGATCCCAGTGCCTAGTCGTCTCTCTTCCACCTTCCTCCAGTAGTGTGCATTATCTTCTAACAGTAGGTCCATTGCTGTCATCCAATCTCGAGCTTGCAACTGGGATGCCTTCAGTAGCTTCTCTGTACTAATAAGCCACTGTGACACCTCTAGTGGCTTCTTCGTTCCTCTAAAGGCGTTGGGGTTCATAACTGTGAAATTCTGGATAGAGCCTTCATAAGAATGCAGAGCCGGTGCTAGTACTGGTACTGGAGGTGGTGGTGGAGGTCTAGCAAATGCTGCCATCATCGTCTGTCTCATCAGCTCAGTCTGCTGCCACTGAGCCTGCATCATGGCGTATATAAACTGAGTAGTAGGGCTCCCATCAGTCGATGGCGGAGGCATCCGAGGTCCCGACTGTGGGGAAAATTGCTGAGGGAATGGTGGTAGTGGAGGTAGTGGTACATTTCCTTCCGGTGGCATGATAGTGGTCTGCCTAGCCTGGCTGCCTGGGGGTGCTGCGATCTCTGGGTACTCCATCGTCGGTGTCGTAGTAGGCTGCAACTGTCCTGGCTGGTATGGTGTCGCTGGAGTCATAGGAGGATTTTGTCCCTCCGGAGTAGCTTCTTCACCAGATGTGAGGGCCAAGGCAGAAGTGCGTCCGCTTCTTAAATGCATACTGTTGGCACAAGGAAGATAATTTGATATTGTTTGTAAAAAGAAAAGTCTTTTATTTTACAAACTTTAAAGAATAGTACAATAGTACAATAAATTCTGGGAAAGTACAACTATAGGAATTCGATCTAAAGACGATCGCTTTATCCCTTGGACGATGTAAACTTTGAAGACGGTAGCCTCTGAAGAATACAGCAGCACTTGGACAAGAACTCCTGATCTATGATGATAATATGATCCTCCTTAATGAAGAACTTGAAACTCTATTTATAGAGTTCTAGAAATAACTATTTTGTAGTTATTCTGGATTACACACAATGAACTGTGCTGGAGACAGACTGTACAGACTACAAACTGTGCTGGCCATTAGGCAGTTGCTCGATCGTGGGTTAACCATATTCAGACACGTGGTATTGTTTGATTGAAATGTGCTTGGTCGTGTACAGACGATTGCCACGTGGTGAGCAATTGATGGCATGTAAGCCACGTAATAAATGTCAGTTGTCTTTAATAAGTTTGATGGATCGTGCCACTTGAATAGAGCTAGCTTTAGTTTGTGCTCAGATCTGGTCGATAGATTGTGCTGGCGGTGGACAGCTGGACCGCGCTAGGATTTGGCAGCTGGACCGCGCTAGGATTTGGACAGCTGTCCTAGAAGGCAGTGCGGCACGAGAAACGAAAGACTCCTCGCTTTTCGGGCTGTCAGGCTGTCAGAAGATTTGATCTTCTTGTCAGGTAATGATGGCGTTGCCACGTCCGCATAGCGCGCTCGGGCGTTGGCGCAGTTCAGTCTAGCATAGTTGATTTGTAGCGCAATCTGTCTACAGCACAGTCCATTGAAGGGTGCACAATTTAGACTTCTCTGCCTATTTGATGGATGCAACTTGATTTTTAGGACTTACAAGGCCCCCTTCAAAGTTTTCAAAATTTGAAAATATTCAAAGTTTCAAAATACTTTGAATTTCAAATTTTAAAATCAAGTTGCGCTTTGGTTGCACGTTTGGAGAAATTAGCTCCGACTTTCTCGGCGCAATCGGAGGTGACTGTGACGATTATGTGAGAAACTATAAACAGTTTCGTCTTCCATTCTTTTTAATCTTTACTTTGCTTTCGAATTCTCAAGAGTAAAAACCCCTCTACTACTCCGACTTCTTTTTCCTCTTCTTGTCATCAACATCAATGGCGCCCAAGCGATCAGCCACTGAGAAGGGAAAGGCCCCTGCTGAACCTTCGACTCGTGTTGTACTACGAGTATCTCGTCACGAGACGGGCCACCTAGCTCAGCAAGGTGAATGACGAACCATGATCGAAAACCCTTTTTAGGGTTTTTGATGTTTTGAGCTTTCATGCCTCTCTCTTTTTAGAGATTGATGGTATTCTCAACCACTTGCGCCACCCTGTTTAGGGTTTCGGCTGCATGTACAACAGTTTTCATTTTTATGAAAACTGTATCTTTGCACAATCGGTTGGAAAGCGCTGACAAAATGATCACCACAGTCCATCCTGCGTAATGATACGCAATCTGATATTTTGTGCAAGTCAGCCATGCTAGCGCAAACTGAGGTCCTGTGCAAGTAGGCTGGCACAATCTGATATCTTGCGTACGTAGGCTGTACTAGCACAATCTGATAGATTGTTTCACACAACACAATTTAATGAACTGTAAAGAAATTTTTTTATTTCTTTTGCACATACTGATCTTTGTCTCTATATTGATGCAGTTAACCTCAAAGAAGATCCAAACTACGAGGTTCTTACAGTCAGCATTCAAGGAAGATCTCTCATATGTCTCTTTTCCTCAATATGCTTTACCGTCATCTTGACATGTTGTCCTGATTACACAGGATAATAATACTTTATTGTGTCTGATGAACGGACAGCCTCTTCAAACTGCTGACACCGTCACCCATAAAAAACCTTTATTTTTGTTTGGTGAGGCTTTTGACAAGAATTCTCAGCCAATGCCACGCATGGAACAGAGAATCTTCCAAAGGGGCGAGAAGACGATACTTCTGCCAGAGATCTCCAGATGTCTCCCTCTGTCTAGATATGCTTTTGTAAGCTATCCCAGAAGAATGGAATGGGACATAACTCCATTGCAGCAGGCCCGAATGGGTAATATATGTGTTAAGAAGGGGCCAGACCATAAAGATATATTCTACAGTTCTTCTGAGCGACATAGCTCTCTACTCAGAGGACTAAAACCCGGTTGCATTCCGCCGGAAGATTCTTCTCTGCTGCTACCAGTAAGAACTCCAATATTCGCAAATAAGTTTGCGAAGGTGGAAGGGAGGTATCCGGACCAAGATCTGCGGTTGAAAGGTCTTGTGAACCCAGACAATAAAAGGTGGATTTGTATAGCCAATTGGATATTAGTCCAATTTGAAGATCAGCTTAAAGAAATTGATTTTTATCAGGCAGTGTACACCACTGTCTATGGCTTTTCCCCGAATCTGCATCTATTCCTCGCGTTGGCAAAGAGATACAATTATAGGACTAGGACTTTCATGACGCCGCGCGGGGAAATTGGATTAGCCTTGTACGAGATGAAGTACATCTCTAATCTACCGATAGGGGATATCCCTTATGAAGAGTTTGTCCCAACAAATGATGAGTTGGACAGACTGTGCCAGGAGAATGCCCGTATGGTAGATGTTTTTGAAGAACTACTCTGCCATTACAAGATTTGCTCTTTATACTACAAGAGTGGTACGGCCGGCACGTGCTATTCGACCAAGTGGTTGCCATATCTTTTCTTCAACGACATTATTGAGAAGAAGACCAAAGAACATGAGAACTGCAATCCCAACTTCTTCAAATCGCTTAGCAATATCGAGGTGATAGAGTTGATGGAGACGCACAATGAGATGAATATCAAGATTGAAGATGATCTTCAGTATTCTCCTTTCAAGGAAGGAGACATCGTCGAGAGTTTTATGAGGATGGATTACAGACCCATGTCGAAGGAAGCCCAGCTGGCAGGTTTTTTCACTTACTGGCTTCGACGATATGTCGTTCCTTAGGCCAGTGCAGTTGACCGCTTCCATTGCGGAGTACTGTTTGCTGCTGTCCGTCTAGTTTTCGGCTACCGGATGGATTTGTTGTCAGCAATGACATACAGAATGAACGCCGACCTCCGTCTCTTCGTTGATTCGATGATTCGAGGAAAAGGCAAAAAGGGATATTTTCCTCGGCTGGAACTGCCGTATACATATCTGTTTGGATGGCTGCTTCTACACCATCTTTCCTTAATGAACCCTGCTATGGGAGCAGTGAGTGGCAGTTTTCTAAGAAGATATTCTGGATGTAAGTGGATCTATACCACTTTGAAAGACTGCAGGCAAGTCTTGAACCTGGGCAAAGGATGGAACTTCTACTGTATTCCGCATCTAGCCGGTTACGAATATATGTCAACGAACCTCATCGACTCAGTGAGAATGCAGCCTTTGTACCATACAACTTTTGACTAGCTGAGGACAATTCGGCCATCACATCTAGTATACTGGTTCGAAGATGAATGCTATCTTGAACCTTATCTCCAAGCCATTTTGTACGCCAATTCGACTACGACCAATTCCACGTAGGCAATGCCATAACATGCCTACAGGGAAAAGGTTATTTAATTGATGGAACCCGGGCTTGGGCCTATTACAATGCCCGTGACACAAAGACAACATTCTCGATGCCGACAAGGAACGACCGTGGTCCCCGCATGCAGTATACTTATTCGATCTTTTACACGTCAGTAAATACTTTTGCTGAGAATTTCAATTTAACAGACAACTTTGCGATGGTGACACGATTTAGAAAAGGAGCACCTGTTTTGTTGCCTCCTAGTAATGATGAAGAGAACGAGCCGGCTGATGTACCTCTAGAAGCTTCGAGGGAAGCCAACTTCCCTGAAGAAGTCTACGAACCTCTGTATGTTTCTTTGAAAGTTGTAAGATCTCCAATCAAGGAGAAGAAGAGGAAGGCAGAAGAACCATCTTCTCATGTCTCTAAGAAGAAGACTGCTGTAGACTCTTCGGAAAGGGGCACTACTCGATCGCAGCCTCGGCAACAGGCTGAGTCGGCTCACAGAGAAGAGGTGACGACCCCGACTTCCATCTAAAGACCAATACATGCTGCAGACTTAGAGAGCCCAGAAGAACCTCTACGCAGAAAGAAAATATCTTTCAGAAAGAAAGTGGCCACCCCTCCAAAAGCTATCCATACATCTGCCCTGATAAGTGCTGCCGCCGAGGTTATGATGCCTTCTCCTACACCTGCTCCTGAGCCTCAGCAGGTGACAGATACACAAGAAGGAGCTACCAGTGCAGAGATAGGGGACAAGGTTGCAGACACAAGGAAAGAGACTACGAAAACAAAAGATGAAGTTGCAGAAGCAAAAGAAGCGACTGTAACTCTGGCCCCAATCAATAAGTCGGAATCATCTGTTGAACTATTGCCATCTCCCACACTTGTAATGGGAACTGCTCATCTTCCGGCTACACCAAGATTGCATCGTGCTGAAGAAGATCGACTGATGATCGAGGCTCTGGATGACTGTAATTTTGGCTTCAATGACATAGATCCAGTCGATGCAAGTGATGATAAGGAAGCAAAAGAGGAGGGGGCAGATGACGAAGAAACATCGGCGGAGGATGTTAATGACAATCAAGAAGATGCTGCTGTCCATACATCCCAGAAGAAGAATATTGCTAATGAAGCAGCACCGGAGGAAGCTATTGTCCCCAATCAAAGAGGTATTGACTGATTTTAGTAATCTTAATTTATAGATCAGATGACTGATGTTTTAACTTTCATTCATACAGAAATTTAACCTTCTCCGATTCTTCTGGTATGCACTGAGATAGTGCAGACAGAGGCGATAGGCAGCGGCAGCCGTCATCTATCAGGCGGCTCTGAAGCGGGAAGTAGTCAGGCAGTAATGTCTGAAACTACTTTCGCGAGGCTCCAACCTATCCCATCAAATGACAATCTTGTCACTAAACCCAGTTTTGGTAAGCTTGCCTTCATTTTGATTTTTTTTTTCTGATAGTCTTTAGTGATAGCAAACTGATGATGTTTACTTTATTTCGTAGAAGTGCATCTTGGAGGGCAACTAGCTCCACTATGGATCCTTTGTCAAAAGAGGCTACGGCTCATTTCAAGAAGTCGAACTTCCGCCTTCACAAACATCCGCTGCTGAAGCTTCTGTAGGAATAGCTGCTACACCTAGTGCAGTAGCTACCAATAAATTTATAGTTGGTTCTTTTACCAATTTCTTCTTCAGTTCCTTGGGACCTTTGGTATAAAGGGTAATAGAGAAAGAGAATGTTGGTTTCATCACTGTCAGAAGTCCAACTTCTTATCTGATCGGCGACATCCGAGATCAAGGCGATGAAGCTCAGGCTACTTACCTTGAACATGTGCTGAATGAGCTGGAGGAATCCATCAAGATTTACAAAGATCTTAACAGAGGGGAGGTAGAGCCGCCGGTGAATGCCGAGTTCGAAAGGATGACTCAAGAAGATGAGGTCACTAAAGCTGATTTTAAGAAATTTTTGGATACTTTTACCACAAAATCTTCAGAGTATGACTCTCAGATGGATATAGTAGCGTCTGCTGCTGGGGAGAAAGAGAAGAAGGTTGCTGATCTGAAGTCAGAGTTTACTCGACTTTAAGAGGAGTTGAGAATCGTTCAACTTGCTCTTGAAGAAGAGACCACTCAGCATCAAGCTGCAGTTCAGTAACTAGACATTCTGACCCATGAGAAGAATGAGTTTGTCAAGTTTCATCAAGATGAAATCACTCGCCGACTAGTGATTTTGCTAACATTTGACGCTGCATCTGGAATGGCGGAGGCTAGAAGGCGGGTGCTGGATTCTCGTGAAGAACGACTCAAAACCTTGAAGCAGCAGATAGCTAATCTGATGACCCCACCAACTGAGTGAAAGAAAACCTTTTTTGTATTTTCTTCATTGTGATATGTCTTTTTGTAATATCTTTTATCTTGATCAATAAAAAGACACTATTTTTGTGGCTCCATTATTTGTTGCATATCCCATTACGGATATAAATAATAGCGATAGAAAATATATTCAGAGGTTCAGGACATGATATATTTCTTAATTTAGAAAATAATTATATTCATTATACCTGCTCAGAGGTAATATGGACATGGCACAATATAATTTTCTTTTTGAATATCATTATTTCGGTAGACAACTTAATCAGAGGTAATAAATACGTGACAAGTTATTGATATGGATGAACGGATAAGTCGTCAGAATGTATGAACAAAAATGAATCGTCGGGATGAACGGATGAACCATCGTATGAATGGAATGAATGGATGAACCGTCAGATGAACAGATGAACCGTCAGATGAATGGAATGAACGAATGAACCGTCGGAATATATGAACGAAAATGAATCATCGGGGTGAACGGATGAACCGTCGTATAAATGGAATGAACGAATGAACCGTCAGATAAATGGAATGAACGGGTGAACCGTCGGATGAATGGGATGAATGTTGTGAAGAATCATGTCGCTTCGATTTGCGTAATCGACTGTCTCAAGAATGTCTGCCTATAAATAGAACAGAAATTTAGATGGAATGATCAATTTCACTTTTAACATAAAATGTCGTCTCAAGATGCATCCAAGAAGGCTTAGATTGTCCCCAAGGTTGAAGAAGTCACTGAGGAGCGTCCAGCCGAGCCAACCCAGCCAAAGCAGACGGAGGAAGGCGAAGGTTCGTCTGTACCCAAGCTGCCACGGAATATCTTGGACTTCCTAGTTGAGCCAGGGAAGACTGAAGAAGAAGAGGCCATGAGGATGGCTGCTTGCATGTTTCTGGTGAAATCGAGCAAGGATGTCCTCGGCTCTTTTGCCGACTATATTTTTGAAAAGGACGGTAGTGGTCCTCATCCTGTCTTTAAGAAGGACGATAGTGATTCTTGTCCTTGATATCATGTAACATCGTTTATGATAAAATAAAATTAAAATTTATTTATGAACTGTCTTGTCATATTTACAAAAAATCTCTTTTATATTCATACATAGTATTTTTTAAGGAACTTCCCATTGATAGGCATCATTGCAACTCGGCCGTCCAGCTCTGTGAGTTGATAGGCTCCATTTGAGAAGACTTTACTCACGATATAAGGCCCTTCCCATTTTGCATCGAACTTGCCTTTGCTCATGTGAGTCATAGTCATGGGACGTCTGACTGTTAGAACGAGTTCTCCTTTCTGAAAGGCTCGGACTTAAACTTTACGGTTAAAAGTCTTCGTGATGCGAGCTTGATATCATTCAATATGTTGTTGAGCCAATAACCTCTTCTCGTCGAGTGCCTCCAATTCTTGAAGTCGAAAAAGATTATTGTTCTCCGTAGTAAGTTCGTTAGCGATAGCAATTCTCAAGGAAGGAATTTGAAGTTCCAAAGGTAGAACTGCATCACAACCGTATACCAGAGAGAAAGGTGTACAGCATGTGGGGTTGCCGACCGTAGTACGGTAGGCCCATAGACATTCTCCAAACTTTTCACTCCAATTCTGTTTGTTAGTAGACACGAACTTTTTAAGGAGCTTGATAATAGTCTTGTCGAAGGCTTCAGCCAAGCCATTAGCAGCCGGGTTGTAAACCGTAAAAGCGACATTGTCAATCCGATGATCATCACAGAATCTGGTGAACTTTTGACTGATGAACTGAGGTCCGTTGTCGTGAATGATTCGTCGAGGTACACCAAACCTGTAGATAACGTGGTGTTTGACGAAGTTGATGACGCTGCTGGTTTTGACTTCAGCCAAAGGTATAGCTTCGGCGCACTTGGAGAAATAATCCATTATTGCTAGTATAAACCGATGTCCTTTAGAAGAAGGAGGATTGATTGGACCTATAATATCCATGCCCCAAGCTTCAAAAGGCCAGGAAGCAGCAGTCGGATGAAGGAATTCCGACGGTTGATGGATAAAATCTGCATGGATTTGACAAGCTCGACATTTCTTTGTATATTCAATGGCATCAGACACCATAGAGGGCCAATAGTAACCCATTCGTCGGATACGATCTTGCAGTTTAGGGCCGGTTTGATGGGCTCCGCAAACACCATCATGAGCTTCACGCAATACTTGCTTCGCTTCATCACCAGCAAGACAGTGCAAGAGTAGGCCGCTATAAGTCCGTCGATAACGAGTTTTGGTAGTCTGATTGTAGTAGAATCGAAGAGATCGACGACGAATACTCGTAGCCTCCTTAGGATCTTCAGAAAATATGTCATGAACTACGAAGTCGATGAAAGGAGCTCTCCAATCTTCGTTGATAACATTGACTTCGGCGAAGTTACTGAATTCAATATTGTAATTGTTTTCAATGCAGAACAACTCTCTGTTGGAAACAACGACCACTTGTTATCTTTTAACGGGAATAGCTAAGACTGCTGCGAGATTAGCTAAAGCATCTGCCTCAGTGTTACAAGCTCGTCGAACATATTCAATGAAGAAAGCCTTGAATAATGTAGCCATGTAAATTGCAGCTTCATGATAGGGCACGAGATCTTGATGGCGTTCCTCTAACCTGATTGACAACCAGTTTAGAATTGCTGTAGACTTCAAGATATTCGACTTCCAATTGTTTTGCTAATTGGAGTCCAATGAGCAAGGTATTGTATTCAGCCACATTGTTAGAGCATGGCTGATCTAAGGAATAAGCTCTTTGGATAGCTAATCCTTCTGGAGAGACTAGTATAATTCCGACTCTGTAATAATGGTCCCATTTGGTCCGATCCGGGATGCTCCGTCGAAGAACAGACGCCAAGTAGGAAATTCTTCAGAGATCATATTTGATTCCAATGTTTCATCTGGAATTTCGTCATAAAGCTTAGATGTCTCCGGAACAGGATGAGCAGCTAAAAAGTCAGCCAGTGCTTGACCCTTAACCGACTTTTGTGGAACATAAACCATGTCGTATTGGGCAAGCAGAATGGCCTATGTAGCCAGTCAAGAATTGAGTGTGCTGGGATTCTTCATCAGTACCCGAAGAGGATTAACTCGAGAAATGACGTGAATGGTTTAGCCAATAATATAATGTCGAGTCTTTTGAACAGCGAACATAAGAGCTAGGCATTCTTTCTCAACCGGACTATAACGGTGTTCATCCCCAATCATAGTACGAATAAGATAGTAGATGGCTTGTTCATGACCTTCTTTGTTCTTCTAGGTAAGTAAAGCACCCAATGAATGATCCATAGCACGGACATACATTAAGAATGGTATGCCTGAGATTGGTGGCACCAAGACTGGTGGGTTCATTAGATATCGCTTTATATCATCGAATGCTCGTTGACATTCTTCGGTCCAAACGAAAGATACACCCTTCTTTATTAACTGAGTAAACGGTCTGCAGCGTCCAGACAGATTTGAAATGAACCTCCTGATGTACGCAAGTCGACCTTGGAATCCTCGTAGCTCTTTTAAGTTGGTAGAGGATGCATCTCTTGAATGGCTTTGATCTTCTCGGGATCCACGTGTATACCTTTAGAGGTAATGACGAAGTCGAGAAATTTACCACTAGAGACACCCAAGAATGACTTGGTGGGATTCATTTTTAATTGATGTTGGCGCATTAGATTGAAGATAGTTCTTAAATCTTGGATGTGATCTTCCTTCAGACGACTCTTGACAGCAATATCATCAACATAGCATTCGACAGTCTTGCGCAGATGATCTCGAAAAATGGTACTCATAGCTCGTTGGTAAGTTGCACCCGTATTCTTGAGACCAAATGGCATCACAGTGTAGCAATAGACTCCATGAGGGGTACGGAAAGAAGTATGTTTTTTATCTTCAGGGTTCATCCGAATCTGATTGTAACCAGAAAATCCATCCATGAATGATATCCTTTCAAACCCACAAGTATTGTCGATCATGACATCTGTAATAGGAAGAGAAAATTTATCCTTTGGACAAGCTTCATTAAGATCCCGAAAGTTAATACAAACTCGAACTTTGCCAGTTTTCTTCAAGATTGGGACAATATTGGCTACCCAATCTGGATGTTGTTCTTCTCGAATAAAGCCACAAGCTATGAGCTTTTTGACTTCATTATCAATGGTGTCCATCATTTCTAGCTTGAATCGCCTTTGCTGTTGTTTGACAGGCTTTGCATTAGGTAAAATATTCAGTTTATGAGTAGCAACTTTGGGATCTAAACCTGGCATGTCTTCATAATTCCAAGCAAAGACATCAATGTATTCTCGAATAAGAAGAATTAATTCTTGCTTATCTGCCTCTGGAAGGTTCTTGCAGATGAATATTGGACGAGGTGACCCGTTTTCTCCTACGTCAATTTGAACAAATTGATCTTCGGTAGGAGGTTCTCGTTGTTCGAATCAGAGTTCCCATTGGGTATCCATTCGTTGAGCCCAAGGATCTGTTTCGGGATTTTCTTCGATATCTTCATCATAACCTTCCGGGAGTTCAGCGGAGACCACGTTAGAAGATACGATCAATCGATGAACTTGACCGATGCTGGTGTCAGAATCCCATGATCTAGAATCAGAAGAGTTAGAGCTTTCCTCTTAATCGGATTCAGAGACTTCTGGAGATAAGACCGGAGGAGAAGTATATCCGAGACCGCTTTTCGTCCTGTTGTAGTACATCTCTGATTTTCTTTTTGGAACAACCGTACAGATAGGAGTTCGTCTACCCTTACCATAATTGAGGCCATTCTTGAAGTCATAACCTATCTTTCGGATGATGTCTTTTAATTGTTGACTATAGCGACGAAGTTAGAGACGTCCCATATCGTTATTTTTGCTATCATCCGTATAGCTGAATTTTTGTTCTGGCTCTTTACTAAAAAGTATTGGACTCTCACCTCTCTTTCGAGAAGGGACAACAAAATATGAGTCATCTGGATGTTCAAATAATACTTCCGTCTAAAGGGATTGTACAACTCCTATTGTAAATGTTTAAAAGCTGTCTAGCATATCCAAATAGCATTTAGTATGATAAATGACATCAGTATACTAGAAAGTAGATGCTTTTTAATTGATTTGTACATCCATATTTACAACAGGACCTTTAGCCTTAGCCGGCTTGGTTAGATCGATTACAAGAGGAGGAACAGAAGAGCAAGAAGGTTTAGGCTTATTGCGATGAAGGTCGATAACAAGCGGCTCAGAAGAGGTGAGCTCCCTTTTCTCCTTGTTTCGACGGAGGTTGATAACCACTGGCTCAGAAGAGGTGAGCTCCTTTTTATCCTTGTTACGACATAAGTCGATAACCAGTGGCTCAGAAGAGGTGAGCTCCCTTTGATCTTGATTATCACCAGTTGATTGCTTCTGGCCTGACAGATGAATAGCTAGTGGTTTGGAGGATTAAGGATGGGAAACACGTCCTTTGACAGGTATGATGAGAGTGTCACTGGGCACTACTTCTTGTTCTTCCTCACCGTCCATGGCTAATACCACCTTCATAAACTCTTCTTTGTACATGCGAGCGTCGTTACAATATGCTTCAACGCCTTTAAATGGGTAGAGATCCGCAACTTCTTTTTGGACTTCTCCTTTGTCATCAACATATTTGAAGCATTGATGGAGAGTAGAAGGAACAATATTGTGTTCATGAAGGAATGGTCTCCTCAGAAGAGCATTATGGAAACAACCATGGTTGTCTATAATGTAGAAGGTTACCTTCGTACGAAGATTACCAATTTGGAGTTTTAGGCGTATCTTTCCTAAAGGTTCACTTCTTTCCTGGTTGAATCCCAAGATGGTGGTGATAGTGCCGGAGAGGCTATGTACTGGAATCTTCAGAGTATCCAACATCGTCTTCGGCATGATGCTGAGTGCTGACCCTGGATCTATCATAATACGATCGACCTTTATGGTGTCGACATATCCTGTAAAGTAGAGAGGACGGTCATGTCGATTGTCTTCCATCAACATGTCATCTTGTGTGAAGGTAATATTTGGAATTAATTCCAGCACACTGTGACAATAGAGACAAAAGACAGGTTCTGACTCAGGTTTCTTGAGCAGAGTTAGGCAAGTATCTGTCTGCATCAAAGCTTCACTCAGAGTTTCTTGAGTCTCTTTAGAGAGGCATAAGAGCTCGAAGATGGACAGCCTAGCCGGTGTGTTGGCCAGTTGAGCCAATATATCAAAGTTATATGGCTTTTCAAGTCCAAAGGGGGATGACTTCTTCAAAACTTTGTCAAAGCGGACCTGTTGTTTACCTTTGTCGGCTGCTGTCGGTTTAAGAGGAGTTGGTTCCACATCCGGTAATGATGTAGAGGGGATGCCCTCTGTAGAGACATGCTGCACTGGAACAGCCTCAGAAGACGAAGCAGGATCCTACTGAATTTTGGGATGCTCCCGTAAATAGTTTTTCCCCGACCTGGTGCCCAACAAGATTTCTTCTTCAACTATGGGGTCAAAAGACACCATATTGTAGCTCTTTGTCTTGCCCTTGGAGCGTTCTTTTTGCTTGGAGGAAGAAGGAACTTCAAAATCTTTAACAAGATTAGGATGGATCCACATAATCTCGCCATTATCAAGGGATAAGGGGACAAGACCTTTACTTTGTGGAGGAGGAAGATTCTCAATCTCAAGTGTAGCCCTGGGAATGGGGATGATGCAACTCTACACCACTTGTGACGGAAAGTCACCAAACTGTACAGAAATCATATTGGCCGTAACAGTCTTTTCATCCTGTTGGAGAGTGATGACACCGACGTTGACCAACTCTTGAATCTTGCCTTTAAGCACATAGCATGCCCGAGTAGGATGCCCTATGAACCTGTGATAAACACAGTACTTAGGGTGGTCAGTCTTACCAACTTCATCAGGCTTCTTCGGGTCAGGAAGTTGCAATTTATTGCTCTTCAGCAAATAGTCGAAGATGCTCGCTGTATCATTTTCATTAAAGGAATACTCTACTTTTAGGCGAGGTTCCTTTGGAGGAGGTGCAGAAGGAGAAGAAGTAGACGTGGGTTGAGCCACGTTAACGGCTAAAGATTCGTTGCTCTTGAGGTTGATATTCAAGGTTTCTTTGCCCTTGCAGTTGTTCTGGCGATTACCGCTACCGGATGCAGAATATTCATATCGATCAGGGTTAGACATATGTACCTCCAACTGTTTAAACTTCTCGGCACTCACTTTAGCTGCTTTAGCGTTGACAATGAATGACGGCCAGTCTTGGAACCGTGTTGACCCCGTCCACATGCTGATGATAGGAAACAAGTTTGACTTACAAGTGTCTATCGTTACAACAGATAGGGTTCCGGAAGGCATTTTGAGTGCTTCTCAGCGGAATCGTTCAATAAAACTCTCAGTAGTTTTATTATGTCTTTGTTTGATCTTGCTGAGGGCGGATATAGTCATATCGTTGATACCCTCGTAGAATCGTTCCAGGAACATCTGCTTGAGCCCGACAAAGGAAGTGATAGAGCCGTCAGGGAGGCTGCGGTACCGATCATATATTGTACCGGCTAAGCAGTCGACGAAGACTCTGGTAAGGAGAGCATCACTTGGTTGGAGCTGGATAGTCATTACCTCAAAATGGTTAATGAACTGACTCGAAGAAGTGCTGCCGTCAAACAGCGTGATTATAGGAATATTGTACTTTGGAGGGAATGGGACTTCCTTCCATTCCACTGGATAAGGTTGTTTGATCCCAAGCCTCTGTAGACCGTCTTTCTCTTTAAAGGCCTCAAACTGATTACGTAGTAGTTTTATAGCCTCATTGGCATCTCCTGAGGATGGAGAAGTAAATGGCTGGCTTACCGGGTTAAGATGAGGAACAACATGGTAAGTACTACCCCCAGCCCCTGAATGACTGGGTGTAACTTGAATAGGTATTAAAACTACAAGAGGGGACGGTACCCCCAGATCTGTATTGACAGGCACCGATGATGCTATAATCTCTGGATTGACAGCAGGTGCAGTCGTTGATACTGTATGTTGAGCTATGATAACAGTATGAATACTTGCGATCATTTCAGCCATGGTCTTCAATTTATCCTTCAGTGCGGCGATTCGTTGTTCTTGATTTGCTGAACTAGAAGCATCTGGATCTTCAGTAACGATATAGGTTGAAACTTCTCTGGGTACAGTAGAAAACACTGTCTGTTTAGAGCTTTCGCTATATGCATCGTAATCAGAGAAAGAATCGTCCCCTGAATGAGAAACAGAGAAGTGACCAGATGGATCTTGGAGAAGATTCCTACGACCAGCTGTGTCTTGACTTCGAGATCGGGTGTGTCGGAATACTCCTTCAGAGGATTCATGGAGTAAATCCAGATATCGTTGACTAGGCTTACGGGGTTTGCCGTGTTTTGAACATTTCCTACCCCCGGTGTCTCGGGAAGCCATGTTTACAGAGGCATAGAGCACCTTGTCTTCATCTTATGACATTGGTTCAGAAGTTAAAAGATCGAAGACAGATCGTTTTATCGTCTGGCAACAACATTTAATAACCACCTTATGATTGCAATGGTGTTCCAATGGTTGGATTGGAGGTGTTAAGGTGTTGTTTCGCTTCTGCTTGATGTATTCCCGAAGGTCAGGGATATATTCTTTGACGACATTCGGAACATGATTCCGATTCTTCAGATGCTTTGTCCCGTGATTATACAGAGAAGTACTCAACTCATTAGCATAGGTATCAGGATTTTTCCTCCTGGAAGTTTGCTTCTGATGCAAGTTCGTCTTCAGCAGTGGTTGCTTGCGTTTCATAGAAATTGGTCTATTGAGATAAGTCCGTAAATCGGCAAATACACCCCCAGGGGCTTCTGTCTGAGATACTAGCAATTTCCCCTGCTTTGATCGGGACATCCGAAGAGTCGGAAGATCTTGGAAGTGTGCTACTGTAGTAAGCAAAATGCCTCTCTGATCAACATTCTTCTCTTTAACAGGGAAAGAAGAACTCTTGTTTGCGAGAGTTTTTGTACTGTTTGGTGCCGAGGCACGTTCAGATGGATCTTCTGAGGTAAAAATCGGAGAAGACTGAGAAAAGACCAAATGGCCTTTTCCTTTATTTTGTGAAGAAGGGTTGGCTAAAGAGCGTTTCCCTCTGTTATTTTCCAGGTTCTGGACTACGGAAGATTAAGAAAAGACCAAAGGGCCTTTCTGTTTGTGCTGAGACGGAGGAAAAATAGTTAAACGACTACCCCTTGTGGGTTGCACAGGAACAGAAGAAACAGCAACTTGCCCCCTAGAGATGATGACAGAGGGCTCCTTGGCCATAGAACAAGCATGAGGTGCAATCTGTGTTCTAGAAGAAGCAGCAAGTGAAGCCTTGACTACAGAGGGCTTTGGTTGCGCTCTGTTTGAAGGAGTGGTGGATTGCGCAGGAAGGACAGAGGTTGCCAACTGCGCCAGCGGGAGAGTGGTCTTGGACTTTGTCATAGCAGCATAAGTTGTGGATTGCGCTGTGGCAAGAGGAATAGGGTGCTGCGCATGGGTTGTAGGAGCTCTGGATTGTGCTTTAGCAGAGAGGGTGATGGGTTGTGCAGGAGCTGTAGGGGCTCTTGATTGTGCTTTGGCAGAGATGGTGATAGATTACGCAGGAGCATCAGTGGATATTGGCCTCCTGTCAGAAGAAACAACAGGCTGCGTAGAAGACTTCGGGATCCACTTTGAATGAACCTTGCTCTTGGCAGAGGCCACAGTGTGCCGAGTAGTCCCAGAGTTGACCATCGCTTCGTAGACAGTCTGGTTGACCTTCACAACCAGCGACTTCTGTGTCTTTCCGATAGACGCAGCGTCACATTGAGTTGTCACTTCCTCGTCGGAGGAGAAAGTCGTCCCCAGCCGAGTTGCCATTTTATTTGCAAAAACAAAAGTCTTTTATTTCACAAACTTTATAGAATAGTACAAGAGTATAATAAATTCTGGGAAAGTACAACTATAGGAATTCGATCTGAAGACGATCGCTTTATCCCTTGGACGATGTGAACTTTGAAGGTGGTAGCCTCTGAAGAATACAGCAGCACTTGGACAAGAACTCCTGATCTCTGATGATAATATGATCCCCCTTAATGAAGAACTTGAAACTCTATTTATAGAGTTCTAAAAATAACTATTTTATAGTTATTCTAGATTGCGCAGAATGAACTGCGCTGGAGACAGACTGCACAGACTATAAACTGCGCTGGCTATTAGGCAGTTGCTCGATCGTGGGCTAACCATATTCAGACACGTGGTATTGTTTGATTGAAATGTGTTTGGTCGTGTACAGACGATTGCCACGTGGTGAGCAATTGATGGCATGTAAGCCACGTAATAAATGTCAGTTATCTTTAACAAGTTTGATGGATCGCGCCACTTGAATAGCGCTAGCTTCAGTTTCTGCTCAGATCTGGTCGATAGATTGCGCTGGCGGTGGACAGCTGGACCGTGCTAGGATTTGGCACCTGGACCGTGCTAGGATTTGGACAGCTATCCTAGAAGGCGGCGCGGCACAAGAAACGAACAGACTCCTCACTTTTCGGGCTGTCAGACTGTCAGAAGATTTGATCTTCTTGTCAGGTAATGATGGCGTTGCCACGTCAGTATAGCGCGCTCGGGCGTTGGCGCAGTTCAGTCTAGGGCAGTTGATTTGTAGCGCAGTCTGTCTACAGCACAGTTCATTGAAGGGTGCATAATTTAGACTTCTCTGCCTATTTGATCGTTTGTTTCTATTAGAGTCGCGAGCTTGTTGTAGTCGGTCCTAAAGGGAGAACCTTGCTGCTTACTGGCTATATCCCCGCGGATGCAACTTGATTTTTAGGACTTACAGATATTAGGAAAGATTAGATATGAGGTAAATTAAATAATCAAGGAATTTTCATTAAGATTGGAAGTCAAGGAGGTTGTAGTAGTTCTGGATGAGATATTCATATTCCTATATGCAGGCTTGTTGGGCACAGTCATGTAACCCAACAATATTATCGTTGACCTGTACGGGCCACCACAAAAATATATAACGCCCCAGTCCCAAATACATAGGACCAAGCACGTGAACATGCTAGCTGCACATATATGAAAAATAGTCCAGTATATGGAATCCTCATATATGCACATAAGCTGTAAATAAAAATAAATACAAGCCAGTAATATATAATCTAATCTCATCACAGCTCAACAAAGAAGATAACAGAGTCCAAATAAATAAATAAGTGTATCAAAAGATAGCTGGGTGAACATGCTCACTCCAAACAGCTATGAAAAATAGTCTCACAAGATTGGAGTCCAACCTCCGCCAAATAGAAAGAAATACGATGTAAAAATAATGTCCACTAATGTCTCTATAAAGAATAGACTAGAAATTAGTAGGAACTGCCTCATCATCGATGTAGGATGGATCCAGAGCCGCTCCCTACTCCTGCGGAAAGTCGTCTAATCCTGGAGAGATAACCAGGTCCTCAGAGGGACGTAGCAAGATACAAGAAAACACCATGCCATATAAACTGTGATAATATAATAGAAAGAGAAGGGATGCATGCAATAGGTACTAGTTCTACAGTGAAAATATAGTTAAGAACAGACCTTCAATGCATGGGTATCTGGCTCAGTAGCAGTAACTCAGGTATGGCCCCATCAGGATACCAGGAACCTCAAAGCATAACATTCCTCGAATGTCAGAGGCCAGCAGTATCAGTAATAGGAAAGTACATAAGGACCCATACGTTAAGGAAACTGTTTTCCCCACCCAATGCCTGGTAGGGTCACATCCATGACTCATGAACCTCTAGTAACTGCCAAGTCTTCTAGCATGCAATTCTATTGGCAGTTACTCCTATCTGTCGCATGCTCCATACGTATCAGTGGCCAGCTGACTACGCGGATATGTATCCTACATGTGACTCACAACATATGGTAAAGCAAGTGTCTAGGCCGTATGAGATATACCAATACCTCAATATCAATAGTGGTCACTAGACTAAGTCAATGCAAGAGAAATAAATAAAACGAGAAAAAAACGACCGATAGAGTCGCTTGCACCCAAGTGTGACTTGGACGCACAGTTTTATAATATCAAGACAAAGAACTGCTAAAAATAATAACTGAAAATAAGAATATAATAATCACAGAGTAAAGTGGCAAGGTATCTTGCCTGATGGTGCAAAATGACAAGTCCTGAAAATCACATTGTCAGCCAAAAAATGTCATAATCTCCAAACAACTCCAGACGCTGAAACAAACATCAAAAATACACTCAGTATAAATGATATACCTAGGAAACGCCTATCCAAAAGTCTAATTCTGGAACAGGGACAAAATTGTAATTTTGGGTCAAAACGATGTCCGCCGTTGGACCCGCTTTGCACCAAAATGTGTACCAAAGTCTATGGTCTCTAAAGTCGTCAAACTACAAGTCTACGGATTAAATTTGAGGAAAGAAACTCAACGAAATGTCCAGTTTTGGATTTCGATGAGCCGTGAACAATTTCGCCCGTTTGAGTGGGTCGCAGGCCCGCCAAAAAGGGGTTCCGATTCGACCTTCTCATAATCGAACCAAACTTGGTACACATGACCAGAATTTCGATTCGGACCTGTTGGCGCAAGTTCTGTTTCAAATCGACGACTGTACACGATGTTAGGGCAAAGTTTGCAAATTGGCGATACGGGGGTATCTTGACGGATACGGACTGATTTCGTCGCGCACACACGACGAAACTGAGTTCTGTCAGTTCCCACACGTAGGCAATATCCATACGCGCCTTTTGATGCATATAGTACATGACCACATCGCCCGGTTTGTCGGAGCGCATGCCGTATCGGACAGAATTCTAAATCTTAGTGTTTTTAAAACAGTTTTTCTCTGAAGTTCATCGATCCGTAACTTCCTGTACATTAAATCAAAATTGAATCTAACAGATGGGTTTTCATCTTGTATATGTTAACTAGGACCGTCTAAGTCATTTCCTATAAATTCTCAATATCTGGGCTGAAATCGCCCTTCCAAAGTCATGGGTTTGGGGGTTTCTCGGATTTCGTTTTCGAGAAATTTTTCTCTACTTTTTCGAATCTTTTCTGGGGTTTCCTAAGCATTAGAAATTTTTTTAATTGCTAGGATTTAGAGATGGTTATGTTTTCTATGCATAGAAGTCGATGGATCGACTTTTCGTTGAACGGATGCAAAGATATGGATTTCGAAAGATGGGTACCTGGTTCTGGAATAAACAGAGTGTTTCCCTTTTTTCAGGTCGGCTTCGAGCCGTTGTCCGGTGATCCCGACGTCGGCGACTGCGAGCAGGAGGCCGACGGTGAGCGCGAGAGTGTGGGGGAGGTCCTGGAGTCGAAGCTTGGGCTGGGGTTGAGGTTCGACAGATGGTTTTTTTTTCCGAAATCTCTCTTTCCCGAAACATTTATATACGGCTTTTAATTCCTATTTCTTCTCGGATTAAAAACCGAATGGTGCTGGGATTAGGTTTGGTTTTGGTCGCTTAGGATAGGGGAGGATCTTAGTTTGAATTTTGTTTAAAAAAATTTAAAACAATTGGTGAGATATGAAGAAGTATGAGTTACTTCTTCTGGGATTCTCAGCCACCCGCATATTATCGAAAAAACATGGGTACTTTTCCTAGGAACAGTACCCCCTCTGTTTTTTTTTCCTTTGGACTCATAAACCCATTCAGGACTCTCAGCTGCCAATAGCTAAGCCTGGCCGCCCCTTGCTGGGGTGTGGGCCTGGCCCCACTTCTTTTTTTTTTACTAAAAACATTTACAATTATAACTATTTATATATATATATATATTATATATATATATATATATTTTTTTTATATTATATATATATATATATATATATATATATATTAAGCTAGCAATAAATTCTCAAAAATTTACAAATAAATTTCTAAAAATCGTAGATTCTATTATATTCCTTATTTATTAGAAATACGAATGTGCATACATTAATTATACTAATACACTAGTAGCAAATAAATACATATCTAATGAAAGGCATAACAAAAATTAATTAAATTATAAAAATCAATTATAAATTATGGGGGTTTACAGGATGCCTTCACAAATACTTACGCTACAGCTGGAGGGGTATGTCCTTCCCTAACCCCGAGGCTGACGGGTTTAATGCACCCTGACATTAAACATTGGAATTGACTTTTCGTATGGATCATGGACGCCTTCACCACCAAATTACAAAAATTGGGGCTCTATAAAGCTGTTTTAACGACCTCCTGTGGTATCTATACCAACTCTAATATGTTTTCTGCCTTGGTGGAGAGATATAATAGAAAGACTGGCATTTTTTGTAACGCCCCAGTCCCAAAATACTTAGGACTAAATACGTAGACATGCCAACTGTATACATACGAAGTATACTCCAATGTATGGAACCCCTGTATGTATACATAAGCTGTAAAATACAGTAAACCATGATAACTAAATCTCATCCACCAAAGAATAATAATATAAATCAACTATGAAATTTATCATTTAGACATGTATTTGGGCGGAGACAAATCTACTACCAACTAATTTAAATAAAAGAAAATATACAAGAAAATGATCGATAAAATGGCAAGACAAACTAAGAGCAATCATCTTTGAAAGAATGAAGAAGATTACGGCCTTGGCTAGAACACCTGCAAGTCACAAAGCACACACCTGGAGAGATAACCAGGTCCTCAGAGGGATGTAACAAGATACATAAAGAACATGCCATATAACTGAATATATATAATGTGTCATAAATCACAAGTAAAGTAAACAGTCCCAATCGTAACAAGATCTAATATCTCATCATCGAAACAGTGGACTACCCCTACAACCAAACAAGAACAAGGGGTAGAACATTATTCCGCGATGCGACCTTGTCCTAAGCTACTATTGGAACGGGGGTGACATGACATTGACTAGGGTTACCTAACCATCTAAAGTGTTTATGCAGTTGAGAACAAACCTTTCGTCGCATGAGCCTTGGCTGTAAATAGGATCTGGTATAGTCCCCACTTGGGTACCAGTGATCTAAGCGCATGACGTTCATAAATGACAGTAGCCAACCTGAGGGGATAAGAATACCCGTATCTTTAGCGGAGCTTCCGGGTTATAAGGAAATTTGTAATAGAAGCCCATACGACAAAAAAATATTCTCCCCACCCGATGCACCTATCTAGGTCGCATTCGCGATCATGTACCTCTACTAACAGCTAAGTCTCCCAACATGCCTCTATAAGCAGTTAGACCTGACGTATGCGAACGGGTGATCAGCCCACACGTAAGTACCTCTATATGCTACTAATCTTACACATATCTCGTAGTACAACTGCGTCAAAGGTTATGCAATACACTACAGTTGATAGTCCCTTAACTCTAGGTCCATATGCAATCAAAGGATAATATACAAAGTATAGCTAATATCACTGAGCAGGCAATAAATCAGGAACTATAATAATGGTACAACTACAAGAACTGGAAATAAGTAAACAGTGATATGCAATAACAAAAATGTAGACTAAATATAAGAAGTAAATATGGCAAGGTATCTTGCCTGAGGTTGTGTGCTAAAGGACGACGTCCAATAGCTCGAACCGTTAGAATAGTGAAGCGATAAAAGCCAAATCCTGCATACGTCCTCGGATGCTGAAATAAACACCATGAACGTGTTTGGAATAAAAGATATGTCTAGAAAATGCATTTCCAAAAGTTTAATTCTGGAACAGGGACAAAATCGTAATTTTGTGTTAAAACGATATCCGCCGTTGGACCAGTTTTGTACCGAAACGCGTGCCAATATCTATTGTCTCTAAAGTCGTCAAACTATATGTCTACAGGTCCAGTTTTAGGAGGCGAACCCAACGGTATGTCCAATTTTGGATTTCGATGAGTCGTGCACAAATTCGTCCGTTGGAGCGGGTCGCGGGCTCGCCAAATAAGCGTTCCAGTCGACCTTCTCAGAATTGGACCAAACTTGGCATACAAGACCAAAAAAATGATACGGTCCTGCGGGCGCAAGTTTTGTCTCGATTTGACGAACGTGCACAAAGTAATTATGAAATTTGCAAATAGGTCGATGCGGTGAATTTCGACGGATACGTATCAAATTCGTCGCGCACACGCGACCAATTTGAATTCTGTCAAAGTCCACACATCCACGAAGCCGATACGCACCTTTTGATGCCTTCGGTTCACGACCATGTCGCCCGGTTTGGCGGGACGCACGTCGTATCGAGAAAATTTTCTAAATTTTGTAGTTATAAAAAAATGATTTTTCCTAAAGTTTAGCATCAAATTAAATTTTGTACAGTTAATGAAAACTAATTCTACAAGGAGGATTTTGGTGTCCTATAGGTTGACTCAAACATTGTTCAATTAGATTTTGAATAATCTCGAAATTCTGACTAAAATCCTTCTTCCAAAACAGGGGGTTGAACCCAAAAACTGTTATGTTTGGAGACATGTTTTCAGAAATTTTGTGTCGTTATTTCACTGAAACAACACCAGTTTGACATGAACTAATTAGAGGGGTTCCTAGATGGTTACATCGGCGTGCTCTGCCGGCTCCGGCGGCTGCCTGCGCCTCTTAGGGGCGACGTTGGGTCAACCATGGTGTTAGGGGTAGGGTTAGGGTTTCAATTTTTGAGACTTTTCTCTCTCTCTCTCTCGTGATAATTATAGGGGGGTTTTTGTTTAAACGCTCGATTGAGCTCGGGTTGGGGATGGGATAAACAGCACCCGCGGGTACTGTTCACGCTTGCCCTTTTTTTATTTATAAATATAATCAAATAATTAAGAAAATTTATTAATAAAAATTCTAAAAAATCAAGATAAATATCGAAATAATATATATTTACTAACAACAAATTTCCTCTATACTTTTATATCCCTAATAATTATAGAATATCCTTAACAAGAAAATTTCTATTGAAATAGTCGATGCACTTATAATATTATTATTTTTATTTCTACCACTATTACTATATATTTTAAATTGAACTCAAAATCTATATAACCTATTTAATCTCCGAATAACCTAAATAACTATTAATTATTTTTGAATAATAAGAATATATTATAAATAAACTATTAAATATTAAAAATAAAAATATAATTTTTTTACTTAAATAAATCTAGAAGTAGTATGTTTTGACATATAAACAGTAGGTACGTATATCTAATTACAAAATCTTGTAAAGAACTAATACAATAACTGTTAAATAAATATATAATCAAATATACTTATAAAAATATATTTATACCCATATATCCATTTTTTATAAGGACTTCTTATTTGAAAAAGGCTTTAAATCTCATATGCATATTCACAAATATTTTTATACATGTAAATATTTGTATATAACAAAATTTAAATCTACAGTAATAAATTTTACACACATATAAAGAGTAACAAAAGAAGAAAAATAAAAACACACAAAAATTTATTTAGGAAAAATTTAGGGGATTTACATCCTAACCAACTTATAAAAATTTTATCCTCGAAATTAAAATTTTTAATATATATAAATCGTAACAATAAATCTCAATAAAAATATAACAATAATCTTAACCTCAAAAATATAGTAAGGCTGAATACGAAGGGATCGTGAGTGCAACAATTCATAAATCGATTTCCGAAAAGATGTAGGTGGTATTTAATAAAAGGAATCCAGTCGACGTTATTTCTACAAGATGGGGTATAACCGTTCAAGCCTCTACCCAACTTATAGAAGTTGGATAATCGTGCAAAATGATCGTTACTAGACTTACGAAAAGGACAATGTCCAAAGGGGCACAAGAATATTTGGCAATCCTGACCGTAGTCACGGGTCATAAAAAGAAAACCTAGATATTGCCATATCGTTCTTCTATAAGGAATTACTATTGTTTAACATCATTCCTATTAGGTTAGGGTAATATAAAGTAGGTTCCATCTCAAGTGGTTGAGTCAATTGCTACCCGGGTTGGTTAACTAGTTTCCTTATGCCAAAAATGCGCTTTCTGTGACTTTTGTGTTTGAGTAGCACCAGAAGACTCAATTGGGTGGCACACTAGTGGCATGTGCGTAGTGGGTTTCGAGTAGATAACAACCATATATTGGGTCAAAAGATTTGAGTCGAGGTTGGATCTCTAACTGAAATTGGAAAGGACAATGGTACTATGGTAGGGTTATAACTAGCCATTTTGACTCGAAAGTCGCATAATAAAAATAAAGTACAAGAAGACGTGTTTTAGTAGGACATGATATGTCTAAATGAAGGTGGAGTCATCTATGTCTTGTATGTGAAGTTTGTTGGAAGGTAACAGCTGGTCTTGTGCTCCGAATATAAATGTTACGGTCGGGAACACCAATGATCTGAATAGAAAGTTAGAGTTCATGGGACACTAATTATCATTCTAACGAAAATCAACTTACCCTAATCAATCGATAATACTATTATATCCTAAAATTTAGAAGGCTTACAATTACTCACTCTAGCAGCTAAGACACGATTTTAGGATTAATGGGGTTAGAAAATTTTAAAGTTGTGATATCGTACCTCGACTCTTGATAATAAAGAATAAGGCATGGCGTAACGTGATACGGTACTTGTGAATCAAGTTCAAGGATCGTTCCTCGATTCTAAGAAATGGGAAACCAGTGCGTACAATGATACATGATTCGATAAAATATAATGAACCACTATTCCGTAGTATACGAGAGTTATCGATGGTGTAATGAACTCTAAGACACGTCCTATGAAAGATCTCTACCGGCTAAGTCGTAAACTTCTATTAGCGTTAAGCCGGTCAGACTATAGTCAAAAGATTCCTGATGGTGTTGCACATAGTGCTCATACATTGTTGTTGATAACTAGTGAGTCAATATGATAAAGCGTTATGCTACTGATATTGGCCAAGCTGGTGAAGGTGTTGTTCTAATGCTAAGTCATGTCTTCAGTAAAATTTTATACCTAGAATAACACCTGCTGAATCTCTAACCTCGGAACGGTGTACATTATAGTCATGGTAAATGCTTGTCCTTGTTTCTCACTATTCCTTTCGTGTCTAAACTGTGGGCTTGGTAGAGTAACGGTTGGGTTAGGATATAAGGGTTGCTAGTTAGATCAAGAGTCAAGAAAAATTTAGAGAACCGTAATATTTTGTTTCTCGAGAATAGATAGTCGCCTAGGTTGGTTTTTGACCAAGGTTGTGATTCTAATCATCATCAAATTCAAGTGACTAGAAGATCACGATAGTAGTTTTAGGGTTGAGGGAAGAACGAGTAACTTAAGGCAAGGTCGTAGTCACATGGCTGGCCGATGGTAGCTACACTTGTGTATACAACTATCATGGCCATGGGGGATACTCTGTATCCATTTATCAAATACAAGTGTTTGTCTTTCCAATAAGTAAAAGACAAAAGCAATAAAGAGTTCAAGAAAGATGTCATTGAATACAATTATGTGATTCAAAGACGAATGTATAATTCAAGAGGAATTGTCAATGCAGTCGCGGATGAGATCCTAGATACCTCTGTCTCAATCCACATAGGGTAATTATATGATGAGCGAACCAAGTGTATTATGGTTGATCAGACCATAATACATTGATTCTAATTAGACAATATGCTTGTGGACGTCCCCAGTATACATATGTCATGAACAAGCTCGATAATGAATAAGCTTGCAAAGTTAGGATACAAATAGCAACATTATTTATGATATTTACAATGTAATACTACATGAGATAATGTTGACAGCAGTAATAAATAGCTCAAGTTTCACCAGGATCTAAGTCTTGTCCGGTGTTCCTGCTTATGTAGTCGTCCTACTGGCTCTTGTATCAGGCCGTGGTTGACCAATGGAGTAGGGGCTACAAAAAATCTATATTCTAGGTAAACATATCTTCAGCATATATTCATTGTCACTCAGTTATACTTTATTAATAGGTTCAAGGACACGGGGTGGTAGGCAGTGAGCTATACTACCCAACTTATAAAAGTCAACTAATGGGTGGTTGAACAGTATAACACGTATACTCGTATGAGTTATCTTCCTAACCTCTCTGTTAAACACGAAGGAAAGATACGATTTGTAGTGAAAGGAATCAAGCAGAAGGAAGTCAATGTAATCAGATGAGAGTTCGAATTTGGAATCAAGAAAGGAAGTCAAGCTTGTTGATGAGATTCCTACATTCTAATCCTATATGCAGGCTCACATCGGTAGAGTAACGTAACCGAAGTGATGAACTCGACTTGCATGGGCCACCACAAAAACATGTAACGCCCCACTCCTAAAATACTTAGGACTAAGTACGTAGACATGCCAGCTGTATACATACGAAGTATACTCTAATGTACGGAACACCCGTATGTATACATAAGCTGTAAAATACAGTAAACCATGATAACTAAATCTTACCCACCAAAGAATAATAATATAAATCAACTATAAAATTTGTCATTTATACATGTAGTTGGACGGAGACAAATCCACTACCAACAAATTTAAATAAAAAAAAATATACAAGGAAATGATCGATAAAATGGCAAGATAAACCAAGAGGAATCATCTTCAAAAGACTGGAAAAGATCATGGCCTTGGCTAGAACACCTGCAAGTCACAAAGCACACACCTGGAGAGATAACCAGGTCCTTAGAGGGACGTAACAAGATACATAAAGAACATGCGACATAACTGAATATATATAATATGTCATAAATCACAAGAAAAGTAAACGGTCCCAATCGTAACAAGATCTAATATCTTATCATCGAAACAGTGGACGACCCCTATAACCAAACAAGAATAAGGGGTAGAACATTATTCCGTGATGCGACCTTGTCCCAAGCTACTAATGGAACGGGGGTGACATGACATTGACTAGGGTTACCTAACCATCTATAGTGTTTATGCAGTTGAGAACAAACCTTTCGTCGCATGAGCCTTGGCTGTAAATAGGATCTAGTTTAGTCCCTACTTGGGCACCAGTGACCTAAGCGCATGACATTCAAAAACGACAGTAGCCAACCTGAGGGGGTAAACATACCCGTATCTCTAACGGAGCTTCCGGGTTACAAGGAAATGTGTAATAGAAGCCCAAACGACAAAGAAATATTTTTCCCACCCGATGCATCTATCTAGGTTGCATCCGCAATCATGTAGCTCTATTAGCAGTTAGACCTAACGCATGCGCACAGGTGATCAGCCAACACGCAAGCACCTCTACATGCTACTCATCTCACACATATCTCGTGGTACAACTGCGTCAAGGGTTATACAATACACTACTGTTGGTTGTCCCTTAACTCAAAGTCCATATTCAATTAAAGGATAATAAAAAAAGTATAATCACTGAGCAGGCAATAAATCAGGAACTATAATAATGGTACCGCTATAAGAACTGGAAATAAGTAAACAGTGATATGCAATAACAAAAATGCAGACTAAATATAAGAAGTAAATATGGCAAGATATCTTGCCTGAGGTTGTGTGCAAAAGGACGACGTCCAATAGCTCGAACCGTCAGAATAGTGAAGCAATGAAAGACAAATCCCGCATACGTCCTCGGATGCTGAAATAAACACCACAAACGTGTTTGGAATAAAAGATCTGTCTAGAAAATGTATGTCCAAAAGTTTAATTCTAGAACAGAGGAAAAATCATAATTTCGGGTCAAAACAATATCCGTCGTTGGACCCGTTTTGCACCAAAATGCGTACCAATATCTTTGGTCTCTAAAGTCATCAAACTATATGTCTACAGGTCCGGTTTGAGGAGACGAACCCAATGGTATGTCCAATTTTGGATTCTGATGAGCCGTACACAAATTTGCCCGTTGGAGCGGGTCGCTGGCTCGCCAAATAAGCGTCTAGTCGACCTTCTCAGAATCGGACCAAACTTGGCATACAGGACCAAAAAAATAAAACGATCCTGCTGGCGCAAGTTTCATCTCGATTTGATGAACGTGCACAAAGTAAATAGAAAATTTGTAAATAGGTCGATACAGTGAATTTCGACGGATACACATCAAATTCGTCGCGCACACGCAACCAATTTGAATTCCGTCAAAGTCCACACGTCCAAGAAGTCGATACACACCTTTTGATGCTTTCAGTTTGCAACCACGTCGCCCGGATTGGCGGGATGCACATCGTATTGAGGAAGTTTTCTAAATTTTGTACTTTTAAAAAATAATTTTTCCTAAAGTTTAGCATCAAATTAAATTCTGTACAGTTAATGAAAACTAATTCTACAAGGAGGATTTTGGTGTCCTATAGGTTGAATCAAACTTTGTTCAATTAGATTTTCAATAATCTCGAAATCCCGACGAAAATCATTTTTCCAAAACAGGGGGTTGAACCCATAAACTGTTCTATACCAAGACAATTTTTCAGAAATTTTGTGTCGATATTTCATTGAAACAGCATCAGTTCGACATGAACTAATTAGAGGGGTTCCTAGATGGTTACATAGGCTATCCTTAGGATTTTCCGTTGTAAAAATCTGTTGCTTATATGCGAAGAACGAGATAGAGAAAGGGTGTACATTGCGCCCGCTGCTGCTGCGCCTGGCTGTGCTTGCCGTGCACGCACGCACGTCCGGCGTGCTCTGCCGGCTCCAGCGGTCGCCGACGCCTCTTAGGGGCGGCGCTGGGTCGACTATAGGGTTAGGGGTAGCGTTAGGGTTTCAATTTTTGAGAGTTTTATCTCTCTCTCTCTCTCCCTCTCTCGTGATATTTATAGGGGGTTTGTGTTTAAACGCTCGATTGAGCTCGAGTTGGGAATGGGATGAATAGTACCCACAGGTACTCTTCACCCATACATTTTTTTGGTTTATAAATATAATCAAATAATAGATAACAAAATTTATTAATAAAATTTCTAAAAAATCAAAATAAATATCGAAATAATATATATATATATTTACTAACAATAAATTTCCTATATAATTTTATATCCCTAATAATTATAAAATATCCTTAACAAGAAAATTTCTATTGAAATATTCAATACACTTATAATATAATTATTTTTATTTCTAGCACTATTACTATATATTTTAAATTGAACTCAAAATCTATATAAACTATTTAATCTCCGAATAACCTAAATAAATATTAACTATATTTGAATAATAAGAATATCATATAAATAAACTAAATATTAAAAATAAAATTAGAAAATTTTTATTTAAAAAAATCTAGAAGTAGTATGTTTTGACATATAAACAGTTGGTACGTATATCTAATTACAAAATCTTGTAAAAAACTAATACAATAACTGTTAAATAAATATATAATCAAATATACTTATAAAAATATATTTATACCCATATATCAATTTCTTTTAAGGACTTCTTATTTGAAAAAGGCTTCAAATCTCATATGCATATTCACCAAATATTTTTATACATGTAAATATTTGTATATAACAAAATTTAAATCTACATTAATGAATATTACATATATAAAGAGTAACAAAAGAAGAAAAAATAAAAATACACAAAAATTTATTTAGGAAAAATTTAGGGGGTTTACATCTTTGCTACTCCTCATGGGGAGATAGATTTAGCCCTCATGAGATTCAGTTTTATTGCATTTGCCAATGGGTGAGAATCTTTATGAAAAGTACATGCCTACTAATGATAAACTGGAGATTTTGGCTAAGGGGAATCCCCATATGTTTGCGGTTTTATTGTTGTGTCACTTTATTATCTGTACCCATCTTTTCAATAGTAAGATGCCTGGAACGTGTTATACATCCAAGTGGTTAGTATATCTCTTATTGGGTCATGACACAGAGAACAAGGGGCAAGAACACTTGGGTTGTGACCCACGTTTCTTTGAGCCGCTCGATGATTATACACATAAAAGATTGATGTAGGAATCCAGATGTGTCGATAACACACTAGAAGAAAAATGGCATAGTTGTGCAGCTGGCACCTCTGTCGAGAGTTACATATGGTAGGGTGGTATAACCATGTCTAAGGAGGCTACTTTGGTGGGCTTTCTCTCTATCTGGCTAACACAGTTCGTGGTACCCGGTGCCAGTGCAGTTGATCGCATCCACCACGACATTTTGTTTGTCGCAGTACATCTAGTGTTTGGGTATAGAATGGATATTCTTTCTGCCATGACTAGCCGACTAAATGTGGGCCTTCACGAGTTCACGACCCTTCTGATGGAGAAACCTGAGTCTCGAAGCAATTTTTCCCGTACTGAGATGCCGTTCGCATATATGTTTGGTTGGTTAGTGCTATACCATCCTTCTTTGATGGACCCTGCTCTTAGTCCTGGTGGAGCTTTATCAGGGAATTTTATCTGTAGATATGTCGAATCTACATGGAAGACAAACTTACTTTTTGATTGTAGAAAGGTATTGGATCGAGGCTCCAACTGAAAGTTCTTCCATACTTCTTCACCACTCGGGTTCGAAACTTGCTCGACTTCCTTCCAGGATCTAGAGCCCGTTGGTTCTCGTCCAACTCCAGCAGCCTTTTCCTGGTTGGTCATGATCAGACCTTCGTATTTGTTGTTCCAGTTCGAGAACATGTGCTATCTGAAACCATATATGTCTAGCCGGTTCGCTAGTCAGTTCAGCTATGACCAGGTGCATTTTGGGAATACGATTACTTGCCTTCAAGCCTTCGAGCTTTTATTTTATGGGGCTCGAAGGTGGAGGTATTATTATACGAGAGGTACCAATACTGTGTTTACCATGCCCTCAACTACTTTTGTAGTGGGCCCGCGCATGTTAAATACATACGCAAATTTGTATACCTCAGCCAACACCTTCTTCAAAGTTTATTCTATGACGAATAGCTTTGTTGGCGTAAGAAAAGCGCAGAAAGGGCTTCTGGCTTCTGTAGATTTGGGAGAAGATGAGGAGGAGGCTCCCGCTGATGCTTTCTTAGATACTGTACATGTCAGTTTTCGTGACGAGGTACAAGGTGCATTGCGTGTCCCTTTCAAAAAATGGAGGGGAAAATCTCCTATGAAGGAGAGAGCAAAAAAAAAAAGACTGGGACTTCGTTTTCTCAGTCAGCTCATGGCGAACCTCTTTCTCCTGCTAAGGGGAAAGGAAAGAGGAAAGAAGCCATTGTATTTGAGAAACCCATGGTGAGGACAAGGGCTCAGTTACTATGACTTGAAGGTATCTCTCTGTAAGTTCAGCTTTCCCCTAGGAGAACATCATCTTTCAAGGGACCAACTCCATCTTCTAGCCAGAAGGAGTACAGAAAAGTTATTAAAGAAACGAGCAAAGCGGATTACTCCTAGAGTATCACAAGATGAATCATCTGCTTTCGTTAGATCAAATGAAGTATCATCTCAACCACTGTTCAAACGTAAAGCAAGGAGAAAATTAGTGTTGTCTAGAGTTGTTAAGGAGAAGGCTGTAATTTCTCCTACTCCATCCTCGCCAAATTAGTCAACTGCTCATCAAGATCCATTGTTGTTGTCACTAGAAATATCTCCATCGTCACATGGAGGTGTACCCTCTCCTAAAGGTGATACCCATAATCTTTCAGTCCAACAAGAGTTGTTAGACGTTAACCCTTTGGCCATTTGTATTGAGCTTTTTTGTCTCCAGAACTTCCACAGGCTAGCGCATGGGCTCCATCCACTTCTGTCGATGTCCATGTGGTTACTGTTTCGAAGCCAATGACTGCTGAGACCGATATCACCCTTTCTGCTAGGGCACTCACAGCACTTATTTCATACGGTCTGATGTCTCTGTCGGCTTTTGATGATGCTTCGAGAGCCACTATTCATGGGGAAGTGTCAGCTCCATTTGGAAGAGTTTGGAGTCGAGAGACAGAAGGTTGCTTCAGAGGTTATAGCTTCTTCTATGACCCAAACCCCTGAATACATTATTCCGAGCAAGCTACCTTCTAAAGATGAAGACATTATAGAAGCACTATAGGACATTGACTATGAAAATGAGCAGATTTATGAGGACGTTGCTGACATCATCCAAGAGTTTGGGAAGGCTGAATCGAGCGGAGGCCAGTTAGTGACCCAAGAGGGTCAAGATTTGGAGGCCAAAGATGGCCAAATTATAATTGAGGGTTTTGAGCACCATATTGGAGATGAGGGCGACCAGAGTTCTGGTAGAGATGAAGGCAATCAGAGTCTTGATGAACCCATTGGTTACGAGAATTTTGATGTCGACATCGAGGGCATCGGAAGCCCATCTAGTAAAGATGAGGGCGACAAGAGCCCAATTGAAGGTGATAAAGATGACAAAAGTTTCAAAGGCCCCAAGGGTGATAAAAAACCTGACATTGATATTGGGGGGACTCGAAGCCTTGTTAAAATATTTCTGAAGACAAGTGACAAAATTAGAAGCCCAGGAAGAACGAGCCGTATCGGAGGTTGGAAAGACCGTCGTTCTGTCGGGGACCAGAAGCAGTCAGGCTGAATCTGAAGCTAGGGGTAGCTATACTGGTTCAGAAGCCGGGAGCAGTCATTATATGTCCAGAGATTCAGAGGCAGGGAGTAGTCAAGCTGGTGCAAAAATACCTACTTCTGTATTGGAAAGGCTTTACTCGGAAAGAGAAGCTCGGCCTGTCGATACCCCTTATATTCTAACATGCCTGGGTAAATTTTTGATGTTATCTACCATTGCTCTTTTTTTTAATATCTAATGATATGTGATATAATGATTTTGATTTGAATTGCAGAAACTTATGTAGGGATACTCGCTGAAGTCCCAATAGCTTATACTGTATTCAACATTAGTTTGTCTTTGGCTCCCCTAGATGCTGGGAATCTTATGACACATACCTTAGAGGTGAGTTCATCAGGAGTGCTTATACTGAAATCTCTGAGTGCTGATGCTACCCCGGTTGCCAGTGTTCTTCCTACCTCTATAGAAAAGGACGTTTCATATGCAACAACGATGCCTGGCATGCTGGCGGTAATAGGTAGCATTATCCGTACTTATTCGGATACCTTCTTCAGCTGTTGACGATCCTTGGTACAATTGGCCATAGAGAAGAACTATCTTTATGATTTTGTAAGAAGGTCTTCTCTTTATCCAATTGACTCCATACGTAATCTTGGCCACATATAGAGGGCAAATGCCTTAGAGAAGATCTTGTCAAAGCTAAGGGAACCTATCTAGTCCTACCAAGATCTGATCAGGGAGAATATGAACAGACAGGTGGATGTTAAATGTAAAGTCATAGCTCAAGAACATGAAGAACAGTGAGTCGCGCTTGACAACATTATGGCAGCATTTGATTTACAGTATAGAGAAATAGAGTCTGTTATAGCTGAGTCTATCTTTTCTGTTGAACTTTATAAAGTTGAAGAAGCAGATAAGGAGAAAGCAGTATCTGAAGGTCAGGCTCGTGTCCAAGAATTGGAAGCTGAATTTGCCCGAGTCTGTGCATCAGTTGCAGCGGCTAGAAAACGTCAGGAGGAAGTTGTAGATGTAACTACCACTTTTCTAAAATAAGGGTATTTTTGAACTTTTCTAAAATTGATTATCTTATCGTGCGATGTTATCCCCTTACCAGGTACATCGGGTATCCCATGATCATGTATTTTATCGTGTGCATCATGTACTCCTTGTATTTGTGTCTATTCGTGTGCTTGTGTGAAATGATAATCATGTACTTAACATATCATGGTCTAATCTTTTTGTATTGATCGGGACGGGAGAGTAAAAGTGGTCATGTGATTAAACTCCTTAGCATACTCGTGTACCAGTCTACTATACCCTCACGTACAATAGAGACCCCTAAGTATACTCATGTAGAAACCTAAACCAATCACATGATCATCTTGTGCACTGAAACACTTATATTTATTATAGTTCATCGATTCTTTATTGTATTTCATGATCTTAGTTTACTTATCCATATCTTTTGTATTCCTGTATTTCTTTACAACACGTCATGTATTTTATTCTATTGTTAGCTATATATTTCCTACCATGTTTTGGAACTGCTTTTAGAGATATGTCCTCATTCCTATCTTGATTGGATAACGTTGAAAATTTTACAGAGAACTTGAAGGATCCAGCTGGCCTAGACGATACACCAGTAGTGCTTGGAGTAGACTGCTAGGATTGTTGGTTGTGTCTTGTAGTTTCTTGTTATGTATTTGAGTTGTACTCTGTTTATTGTTGATAACACTTAGACTCTTTAAATTTTGAATATGTATTAAACCTTGATATTTTTCTTTGTATTCTATATTGTGCTGATTATATCTCTTAGTTATTTTGTGATTGAGTTGTATTCTTCTGAGATTGTCCTCCGTTTGGAGAGTATACTATATTGTGTTTAGTTGTAATTGAGACCTAGGACAGCATTATACCGTCGATACCGCGGCGTAGGCTGGACGTACCCACGATCTCGTGCCCCTATACTGGGTGCAGATTGTGACACGTTTTACTGCGTCAATTTGCATCGAGCCGTCTAGACGAATTGAACAGACAAAGAGACGATATTATTGGAGCCTGAAACGCAGAGACGGAATGTCATATTTTGTCAATGCAGCCACTAATACCATAATTCATGAGGAACCTAGCCAGAGAAAGAGTTTTTGTTACCAAAGTGGAACACACTGAAGCTTTAAAGAAGATGATTTTTGACCTCAGTACTCCGCCTCCACAATGAATCTTTCAAGAGGCCAAATGAACGTAATAATCTTTTTGAATACTCTTTATCAAATTTTGAAAAAATTTAATAGTTCGTGTTCTTAAGATTCAAAATAGAATAAAATGTTGTTGGTTTTGTGACTCTATTACTTATTATGTATCTGTTTGAGACACAAGCAATAAATAGAAGTATAGAAATACATTCATAAGTACTGGACGAGACATATTTCTTGAGAATAACATCACTTATTATATTTGTTAGAGGCAATATAGACGTAACAGAATATAACTTGATGTGATGTTATTTTTGGGACGACGTTATCAGAGGTAATATAGACGTAACAAGTCGTTGATACAGACAATAGAATTCAGAGAAAATGTGGACGTGAATTCTTATATCTGTTGATTATTATTAATCCAACTGGGCTTAAGAGTAACATACCTTTTTAAAATGACTTGGTTTCAAAAGATGATGTTGTGATGGATGTTATGGGTTAATCTTTTGGGGATGTACCATAAGATCTGAATATGATTCTACTGGGGAATTTTTGGGGACTTATTATCTATGGATTTATTCACGAAAGAATGAATAAAAGATAATAATTCAAAATTCTGTATTACAATATTTTGCTAGAAAATACAATACATGCGTTCAAACATGGTATTTCTTTAGAAATTTGTCGTTGATAGGAAAAACTTTGCTTATGGTCAATTGATAAGCTCCGTTAGTAAAAAGTTTGCTTACGACATAGGGACCTTCCCACTTTGGCTCGAACTTACCTTTGCTCACGTGCATCATAGTCATAGGACGTATGACCGTGAGGACTAGTTTACCCTTTTGAAAGACCCGTACTTTGACTTTGCGGTTGAAGGCTTTCGAGATACGGGCTTGATATAGCTCAATGTGCTGTTGAGCTAGCAACCGTTTCTCATCAAGCGCTTCAAGATCCTAAAGTCGAAGGCGATCATTATTTTCTATCGTTAGCTTGTTGATGGTAGCTCTTCTCATGGACGGAATTTGAATCTCCAACAGTAAAACAACTTCACATTCGTACACTAGAGAGAAGGGTGTACAACCAGTTGTGGTACATACAGTAGTACGGTACGCCCATAGGCATTCTCCAAGCTTTTCACTCCAATTACGTTTATTAGCAGCAACGAACTTCTTGAGAAGCTTGATGATTGTCTTATTGAATGCTTCTACTAAACCATTGGTTGCGGGATTATAAGATGTAGAAGCAATGATGTTGATTCGTATGTCATTACAGAATCGAGTAAATGCTTGACTTACGAACTGAGGTCCATTGTCGTGAATGATTCTTCGAGGAACGCCGAATCGATAAATCATGTGGTGTCACGACTTGCACCCAATGTAGGGGCACGAGAAGTGGGTATGTCCAGCCTACGCCGTAGTGTCGGCGGTAGAACGCTGTCCTAGGTTACTATCCAATCAGTAACTCACGTAATTATATAATGTACTTGTCAAATCTCAACTCCGAACGGAGGACAAGTATAGATATTATGAAATCTCAATCACAGTCTAAGCACGATAAGATAACACAGAAGTTTATATCTAAAGACTAAACAACAACAATTATAAACTATTAAATAATAATATCTCAAACAAACTCAAATACAAACTCTTATCTCAAGTTATTACAATTCAAGTTCTAAAACATGAAAACTAAACCAAGTCTACTAGCTAGTCTCCCGATCACTCCTGAGTGTCGGGGCCAAAGGTAGCTAAACTATCTCCTGCTCCAAGGCAAGTAGGGCAAATGTCCTCAGGGCAATCATCTGTAATATTTTCAACAGGTCCAGTCAGGACAGGAACGAGTACAATTCATCAAGAAATCCCAAATAAATGACAGAGAACTATAAAACAGTTATAGACAGTTGTATTGATGAACATGGCAGTTTGTACGAGTAATGATATAGAGAAGCAGTTAAGGTACAAGGAAAGTAAGGTAAATAAACAAGAGGAGAAGCATGGCAAGAAAGACTTAAAATAAGATCTAGCTGAACTAGAGTAACATGATGAGTCCAGACAGTACAATATAAGTCCAGTGTAATCCCAATGTGAGTCTAATACAAGAAGAGTCGAATGTGATTCTAATCATTGTTCTAATAAGGTGATTCGAATAAGGTGATACGAATAAGGTGATTCGAATAATGATTCATACGATGTTCTAACAATGATTCAAATAAATTCTCCAAGTTTGTTTTAAAATACCGAGATTGACATGTAAACGGCTGTAGGTAATACGGCACACCGCACACTCGGCCAAGTGTGGGATGGCTATCATTCGAATATCATTCACAGAGGGGTGATTCGAATAGGGGGATATGTCTATATGTCTAATCAGTATTTCTCCACCCAGTCTAATACAAATGAATCCATAATCCAACACATAAGACGAATACAAGTCCAACCAGCACATGAAGATGCGAATAAGTGGTTCGAACAGTGATTCGTATGGTGATTCGAATAATAGAGGCAAGACGAGTAAGTATGTGTGTCATATACATGGATTCAGTAATAACAATACATGTTTGAAACAAGAATCGAATAGAACTAACTAGAACTGAAGTACAGTAATTGACAAGTAAATGAAAGAACTATCAGAGAATGTACTCGTCTGATACTCTGAAAAGAGTAATGTAATATTAGATGTCTGCACCGGAGTCACAATGTCCTAAATAGAGCAGTATGGGTTATAACGTGTTTAAAATAAGATAAATGAAGTTTACGATGCAATCTACATAATTTCTAAGCCAATCTAGGTCAAAGTCAAACTTGGTCAACTCTGGGTCAAACCAAGTCAACATCTAGTCAAGCTAGGTCATCAACAAGGCTATCTTGGTCAACTGGTCAAACTTAGGCTAGTAAGGGTCAATTGGTCACATTTAGGCTTAATGTTGACTTTTGGTCAACTCTAGTCAACATGAACCATTGGGTCCATATCTATGGTTTTGCCAAAATGGCCAAGGGTTGGTATCAAAACTAAATTCAAACCTATTAGACTCCTCCTTAAACCACTACATGTATCAAGCTACTTTACCTCATATCTCCGTATAATATTTGAAAACCTCACATATCTTAATAGCACATATAGGTATTATGATATCAACACAATTACAACCTATACCACTAACAAGCCACAGTCTACTAACCCTGCCTACTACTAACACTACCAAATAACCTATAACACTGTCTTTACACTAACTCAGTCCTAATCACAGTACTAAAAGGACAACCTATTATCTATACTATGCTATCATATTACTTTAACAAGTCTACACTACACTAACACATATCACTGCCTTCTACAACCAGGTATCAATATATTTATATACCATAAATCTAATGCAAATAGACAACATGAAAATGAAGGAAAGAAGGGAAGGGAAAGGAGTGGAAAACAAAGTGTAAAATTTGAGAACATCAAAAAAATTTGAAACTAATTTAACAAATCACAAGTCTAATGAAATATGAGACTGATACCAATCAAAACCCAATCTGAAAACAAGTTAAACCAATCTAAGAACTAAAACTCGAAACCAAATAGGAATGAGGATAACCTGAGTTCTCAGGTTTGAAAATACTGAATCCATCTCATTTCAAAAGAAAAAACCTGTTTTTGAATGTATAGTTAAGTTACCTGAATTATTATTTATAAATAATCAAAATTCGAAACCAATACATTAGCACTTGAAACCTAAACTCAGGGTTTGGTAGTTGATTGAAATCTCAGTTTTTCACTCTAAAACTCACTGTACACGCTACAACCTATAAATCCCATTTTATACATCCTAGATTTCCTAACATATAATCCAATTTCCAGTTAATCACCATCTTAAACCCCAAACTGAACTCAGTATTCAGTTTACATGCCCAGTTTACTGTCATCCATTTCAGGTTTTCTCAGTTACCTGGTTCAGTTTTAGGTTAATCCAGACTAACTAACATATCACATCTCAGTTTAGCATTAACCATTAGAAAATCACAGCTTTAACTTCCTAATTAAATCTCAGGTAACAGTCATTGAAATCCCAGGTTTCATTTTGCTTTATCTCAGGTTATAGGTTCAAGACTGTTAAGAACTAAATTAACATTAAACCTCAATCAAACTCATAACCAAATGGAATTTATCAAGCAACTAACATATATGTATACACCACCTAAAAACCAAACTGATTTAGCATTCAAATTCAGGAATGGGTTCAATATTCTACTGACAGTTCATAAAAACTGAACCCGACTGATACATACTCCCCTCCCCATTTCGAAAACTCAAATTTAACTATCGAAATTCACAAACAGGTATACAGGTGTGTTCCCCATGTGTTCATGTGTCTAGGGGGTGTCATATGTGTCCACTAGAGTGGACACGACGTGTCCAATCCCGTTCGAACACACACAGACACATGCACAGGCACACAGCGTCGTGCACGCGTGTATGTCACTCTAGGACACAACACGTTGCACGACACATGTCGTGGTCATGTCCACGTGTTCGCCCCATATAGGGCCACGTGTCTATGGCCCTACAACGTGTCCTCGATACGTGTCGTGTCAGTTCTAGTTACGTATTAGTGGCGATTCCTGTGCGCGCTCGTGTCAGGCTATGACCAGTGCGAGAGTGAAAACTTTGGGGGCATGTTGTCAGACATTGCCACCAGGTGTCCACCAATTTTGGTGTCCAACCCAGTCGTGTCTTATCGGATATGGACGTGTGGCAGCAGGACACTGCACGGGGGCATCGTGCCGCGGATCATATCCAAATTTGGACACGATAACCAACCCAAATCATGCTCAGTCACATACATCCATAATCTACATATGATAAGCTTTCCAAATATGTAATTTGTTTTACAAAATACTAAAATCTATTTCTATGTGGCATTTTATCGAACACCTAATTAAATATACCGATACGTGTCCGATACGGACACGAAATGGACACGATTTCCTACCAAACTAGGGCTACACCTAGGGGAACCCTAAATGGATGCATTTATGTAAAGAAATCCGGAATTTACTAGGGTTTGTAGGGTTTTACCTATTGAGTGTTTAAACTCAAATTAAAGAGCCTGGATTCGACGTCTTCCTCGATTTGCTATGGTTCAAACGTCCTCGAACCTTCCTAGCAAGCACCCACAAGTCTTCTCTACTGTTGGGGACGATGATGCAATTGATTTGACTCAATTTGGGCTCAATTTGGATTAATTGGGAGGAGTTTAGGAAGAATAAAGTAGGTTCTTCTAGGGTTTGTAAAAAGATGCAAAGGCTCTTAAGTAGGATACTTATAGGAGGGGGGGTCATATGTGGCTGTTCATCTAAGGGAATTAGGGTTTGTTTAGGTATAGGTGGGTGGCTAGGATCATTCCACCCAATTCCAAGCCTTCCTATTGGTTCTAGGCTTTCATTTTCACAAATATCCTAAGAAAAATATCATTCCATAATAATATCTAGATATTACTAACCTTGGCACTTAGTAGGAATGTTCTAACCTTGATTCTAACCTCAAGCTTAATCTAGGTTAGGTTAAACTCCTAGGTTAAGGCTTAACTAAAGGATTAGCACAATATTTAATTAATATAAATTATAATTTCACAAAATTGTCAAAATATCCCTAGGCTAAAAAGTAGTAATATGACATTCTAATCACATGACTAAGCTCCCTTGGTCATGGTTAGTCTCTAGGCTTAGCAAAACTAGGGTTTAACTAGTTAACCATCAAAATCACAATTTAATACTTTAAATAGTTTTAAATTGATTAAAAATCACCAAAAATCACAATAAGATTTAAATATCATTATTAAATGATTATAATTATAAAATTTCAAAATTACCCTCATTTGGAAAACTAGGTGTTACATGTGGTGCTTGATGAAGCTGATGACGTTTGTTGTCTTGACTTCAGCGAGGGAATAACTTCTACCCATTTTGACAAGTAATCGATTATAGTCAGGATGAACCGATGACCTTGATAGTGTTAGGGTTATATACTAAAAGCATCACTTTTGTAGTAACCTTATTTCCTTAAATTTTGAATGAGAATCATATGGGCAAATGTTTGCATATTGTATTTGTTGCAAGTGTTAATGCAAATGTCTGATATTCTATATTGTAGATAATATGGTGTGTGGTGTCACACAGAAGATCATATTATCAGTTCCCTATGGAGTATATAAATAGCTCACAACCTAGATGGACTTGGACAATCTATTGGAAAGGTTGTAGTATAATCTAGTATTAGTCTATCTTGACTATAGGTTTACACTAGTACACTTTGGGTGTATTGAACAGGACCACTTGAGGTTGTTCTCTTCGTACAGACAAAATAAGAGAACAAATACCTCTGTTATTATGGATGCGTGTGCTCTTAATCCGGATATAATAACAGACATATATATGCAGTGTAAATTACTTTGACTCATGAAAGAGTGAGATTCATTATGGATCAACAACCTCTATGAATTGGGTAATAACATTGTATGTATGATGGGCTGTTGATTATAAATGGAATCCATGTCCCAATACATCGGGTTGATGATGTCCCTTTAAGGAGCTCATAAGAATTGTCATGTAAACCCTGCAGGTGGATTATATCCGACATGACAAATAAAGTTGAGCGGTACTACTTAAGGATAAAAGTTGTCGAATCAATATAGTTATCAGTAACTTAATTTGATCGACGGACATACGATATCTTAACATGGGGAGCCAAACGAGCATATAATAAAAGGAGCCCATAAACATAATTTGGGATTAGGGAGGTAGTGCAACAATAGCTCATTAGTGGACCGAGCTATTGTTAATGGGCCTGGATTGTGTGTTCGGGTTGAACACGGGATATCCAGATCCGTTAGGAGGCCTAACCCCAATTTCTCCTCATGGTCCCTGCCGTAGCCTATATATATCCTCTATTCTCTGGCCGCCAAACTACGGATCAGAAATCTGAAGCTTTTTCTAAATTCGTGATTCACGTAAGGAAAGAAAGAGAGGGCTGCCAAGGAGAAGAAAAGGTTGGAAGATCGTCGCCCACACGACGTCCAACTCGAGGAAGGAATATGTGCAGAAGATCTTGGGGTCGTCCGCTCGAGATTGTCAGGAATTACTTGTCTTCTTTCCGCCACAAGTATAATTCGTGAACCCTAGTTTTTTCCTATGAAGGGTTAGAACACGTATTAAATATGTTTAACTTTCTATCGATCAATACGCACGCCAAAGTAAGGGTCCTGGGAATCCCCAGTTCCATAAGATAGGACTAATGACATCCATGCTTCAAGCTTCAAAGGCCCAAGATGCTGCATTTGGATATAAGAATTCTGACGGTTGGTGGATGAAATCTACATAGATTTGACATGCTCTGCATTTCCTTACATACTCAATTGCATCTGTCACCATAGTGAGCCAATTGTATCCCATGCATCTAATACGGTCCTGTATTTTAGGACTAGGCTGATGTGCACTGCAGATACCATCGTGAGCTTCACGTAGTATCCATTTTGCTTTATCACTCGTGAGACAACGCAAGAGCATGTTGTCAAAAGATCGACGGTTTAGTGTCTTGGAATAATGATTGTAATAATATCGGAGTGACCAACGATGAATTGTCGTTGCTTCTTTAGGATCTTTTGGTAAGATATCATGTACTGTGAAGTCGTTGAAGGGAGTCCTCCAATTTTTACTAGTAGAGCAAATTTCGACCGTATTACTGAATTCAATATTGAAATTATTCTTGACATAGAATAATTCTCGATTAGCGATGACAATTAATTATTCCCCCTTCACAGGAACCACCAATACTGCTACTAAATTAGCGAGTGTGTCGACTTCTGTATTGCACGCTCAGCGTACATGTTCAATAAAGAAACCCTTGAATGATATAGCAAATTCAACTGCTGCCTTTTGGTAGGGGATGAGATCTTGGTGTCGGATCTCATACGTATCACTAACCTGGTTGACAATTAGTTTTGAGTCTCCGTATACGTCAAGATAATCAATATCCTGTTGTTTAGCTAATTGGAGACCGATAAGCAAAGTGTTGTATTCAGCAACATTGTTCGAACGTGGCTCGTCTAGAGAATAGGATCTCTGAATGATTAGCCCTTCATGAGATACGAGGATAACTCCAACTTCAGCGATGATGATACCGTCAGGTCCGATTCTGGATGCACCATCAAAGGATAGACACGAAGCGGGTATTCCTTCTGAAGTCATTTTAGACTCTAGAGTTTTATCGGAAATCTCATCGTAAAATTTTGAAGTTTCAGGAATTGGATAAGCAGCCAAGAAGGCAGCTAGGGCTTGACACTTGATAAACGTTTGTAGGACATTGAGCATGTCATATTGCGCTAACAGCATCGCCCAGGTAGCAAGTCTGGAATTAAGTGTACTAGGCTTGTTCATCAGAACTCTCAGAGGATTGACTCTGGAGATAACATGAATGGTTTTACCTATGATGTAGTGACGCATCTTCTGGATGGCAAACATTGTGCGGCTGAGGTAGAAATTCTTTTTTTACTAGCCTGTATCGGTATTCAATACCGACCATTGTACGGCTGAGGTAGTAGATTGCTTGCTCATGGCCTTCGTTGTTCCTCTGGGCTAGGAGGGCACCGAGAGAATGTTCCTTTGCTCGAACGTATATCAAGAAGGATTTTCCTGTGATTGGAAGAACTTGGACTGAAGGGTTTATCACGTACTTCTTAATGTCCTCAAATACTCGTTGACATTCATCAGTCCAAATAAAATATACACATTTTTTTATTAATTGATTGAACGGCCTACAAAGTCTAGAGAGATTTGAGATGAATCTCCTGATATAGGAAAGTCATCCTTGGAATCCTCGTAGCTCCTTTAGGTTGCATGGAGGATACATCTCTTGAATGACTTTGACTTTATCGGGGTCAACGTGTATACCATTAGAGGTAACTACAAATCCGAGAAACTTGCCACTAGAGACACCCATGAATGACTCAGTAGGATTCATCTTGAGCTGATGTTGACGCATTAGGACAAAGATAATTTTCAGATCTTGGATATGATTGTAGGAGCGTAAAAAGTGCTTCACAGAAAGAGTCAAAGTGATAGATCATTCTACTCAAATTGATCCCCTTTATGCCAAGAAGAGGCTAATCACTTTACGCCTGAAGTAGGCTGGTCATTTTACGCTCGGGTCTACATCCATCATTTTACGCCCAGGACAGGCTAGCCACTTTTACGCTGGACAAAGCTGTTAAGTCTTGCATTTAATGCAAACTCTGACATGAAGATATTAATGATGGCATATATCAGAGAATTCAAAGGGATTTATTTTATACAGAGACCAATGTTGTCGTTTAGTATGTGGATTGAGCTACTTTACGCTCATACTATGGCTTCTTTTACGCACGAAGACTATACGAGCTTTTACGCTCAACAGTTGACGTGTGCGTAAATTCTATTTGAGCTATCTTTTACGCTCAAGGTTACTTAACAACAACTTTACGCGGAAAGTCTATGTCGGAGCTACTTTACGCCCAATCTACTGCTTTACGCTCAGAGCACATTGGGGCTATTTTTACGCCCTGTTCTTTCTGATCAATTTGGAACGTAGTTTGCCTACATGGCTTTCATGCCACACATCTCGAAGAACGTGTGTACGTGTACCCTATTCTTACTGAAATAATGGGACACGTGTCAACGTATGCTGAGGATGACTTTGATCATGGGTGGCGGTTGTTAGCATAAAGACGAAACTTAAGCTGAGTTTTTACGCACAGAAGCCCAAGTCTATAAATAGACTTATTTTTCTCATAACACAGACACACAGAGACAGAAGAGAATACAGAGATCATAACTCAGAGATTTTGATTCTCGAGAGCATTCTACTTCAACCTTTCTTCCAGAACAGAGTAAAGCAAAGTAGGAAAGCATTCGGCCTCGCCATCAGTGCCCAAGTGCGTCGATACCTTTCTGGTGACTTAGTTCTTCCAATTGTTCAACTTCAAGCAGTGATCTTCATCATCATCATATGGTCCAAGGAACAAAGTGATCATTTACAGATCAGACTTCCATAGCAATACTTTCCCAGAATCAAATTTGTACTTTTTGTACTTTTTCTCGTTTTATTTTCAAAAGCCAATTTCTCCTGGCATTTTGTTAAGTGAAACAAAAATGGCGACTCTGCTGGAGACAACCTTCTCCTCTGACGAGGAGGCAATTGCTCAATATGATGATGTTTCGGTCGGTTCGACCAAGAAGACTCTGGTTGTGCTCTTCGACCAGACTGCCTATGAAGAAATGCTCCGAACTGGGGGTGGTTCTCGCCACTCCAATGTTCAAAAGTCTTGCAAAGTACGAAAAGTTTGGATTCCTAAATCCAAAGTGGCTTCTGATCTCTCTGTTGCTTCTGATGACAAGGGAATTCTTCTCAATCCTGTCGTAGGGGCTCCCGTTCGTAATGAGGCAGTCCTTACTTCAGCGTCGCACTCTAAGTGTGGCAATTCATCTCTCGTTTGTCACGGTGAAGATAATCAGGTTTTATGCCCAGTGGGTAAAAACCAAGTTTTACGCTCAAGGCATAAGCATGAGTCTCCCATTTGTAATGCGGCAGACTCTAATGCTCCTGAGTGTAAGAATAAGTCTCACGTCCGTGACGTGGTAGACACACACAAATTATGCTCTTCGCGTAAAGGAAAATCTTCCGTCTGTGATGCGGTAGATAATCAATTTTTATGCTCTACGCGTAAAGGTAAGTCTCCTGTCTGTGACAGTGTAGATAACATTCGTAAAGATGTTTGCACATCTAATGTGAATGTACCTAAACGCATACAGCGTAAAAATGTTGTTGGTAAAGCTTCTGTCCTACACCAACAACCTTTTTGTACTGCTTTGCGTAAAGTACCAAACTTACAAATTACACGCCATGAAAACGGAGTCTTTTGTGCTAAAAAATCTCAAGATTTACGCACACAACTCCAAACGCGTAAAAATGTACAGTTTGGTTCTGCGAATGCAGCCAGTAATCTTCTTTATACACAAGGGACTAAACGTTTTTCTACTCCAAATGTAATAAAGAAGAATACTCCATCTGTTCCTTCTGATTTACGTGAATTGCTAATGCAAAAGCGTAAGAACAGACAATCTCCGGTGACATTGCCCCAAGAAAAACATCAATGTGAATATCACCAAGTTATGATCAACTGTTGTTGCTCGGCTTCAAAACGGTCAGTTTTTGATCGATTAAGTTTTAACTCACCTCAACATCTAGCTGAAGACCAAGAGCATGAGTTGTCATATGTGTCAGTCAACATGGCATCTCATACTAACAGAGGACGACATCCAAGATAGAATATGTCCCAAACTCTAGGTCAACAACAGTTCAACAGACTTCTTGATTCCTTTGAAGGAGTATATCAGAATACTCGATCAAGAAGATAAAGATAATTGCAGACTTCTGATTCAGAAGCTGGGGGTACTCAATCTTTTGAGTCTGATACCGATAGTGTGGATTCATACTTCTATACTAATCCCTCGATATCTTCAAGAGAGGTTGAATCCTACGTTGTTGGAGATGAACCAGAGACGTCATCCGCTAATATGGAACAACGTCTCACTGCTGTGGAGCAATCACTGAAAGACATGCTTAACATGGTGTAAAGCATGCATCAGATAATTTTGAATCAGCAAACTGCTCAGCCGACAGTAGTAACACCGGTACCAGTAGCAGCACAAACTCAAGACAGTCAAGGGGCTAAAATACCTTTGAATATTCAAGAGCCTACTGTTAATCAAAATTTTGCATCTCCAGATCCCATCATTCCTGAAGATGTACCACCTCCAGTGGGGGTTACAATACATCCAACGACCATTCAATCAAATGTGCTTCCTCAAACCAGTGAAGCCATTCAAACAGTACGTGAACTCAAAGCACAGTTTGAAGTTTTGAGGCACAAAGATCAGCTCCAGAGGTTAGGGATTAAGCAACCTTATCCTCCTCATTGGAATGATGTACCCTTTCCACCGAAATTCAAGCCACAATCTATAGTTTTGTTCGATGGAAAAGTATCTCCCAGTCAATATATCAATTACTTTGATATTATGACTGTACACTTGCAGAAAAATGATGCTCTTCTCACTCGAGTGTTCATCGGGTGCCTGACGGGTTCAGCTTACGACTGGTATCGTAGCTTACCCGATAATTCTATTTCGTCTTTTGACGAATTCAAGGCGATGTTTCTCTCCCGCTTCTATGAAGGAGGTATGGACATGAACATGTCCTCCTTGATAGAAATCAAAAAAAAGGAGAAAGAAGATACTCGGACGTTCATCGAACGTTTCCGACAGGCTACTCTAAAGATGCCTCCTGGTATGCCAGATTCAGCATTGATTGATACATGCAAGATGAATCTGCGACCATCCATTGCTGTCTTCACGGGTTCCCAATTCACAGATTGGGTTTCGTTTATCATAGCAGCAGTTTTTGCCGAGACCAATGGTAGGTTGGCTCGCGAGCACGGGATAATTTTCGCTTCAGAAGATAAGGGAAAGAAAAGTCTTCCTGGTAATAATCCTGGCAATCGTAATGTGAAAGGAAAAGATACTCTTATGGTCAATCTTTCCAAGAATAAAATGATGCCGAATAATCAAGAATCTTCCAGGCCAAAGGAAGAATACTCTTTTGATGAAAGTGACATCCCAGGGATATTTCAATATCTGGTAAAAAGTGGCAAACTTCAGATTCCGGAGCCAAAGAGGCCTAATGAGGTGAATCTGACTGACAATCCTAAATACTGTATCTATCATAGATACATCAATCATCCTACCAGTGCTTGCTATGTCTTGAAAAAGAAAATCCAAGAGCTGATAAATGGTGGTGCTATCGCTTTAACCAATGATGACCATACGGTTACAACCAATATGATTTATGTTCAGTTCAGAGATTTTCCTCCACAGCAAGTCCCAGACGGAATTATCCCAATCCCAATGGCGACAATGAAGATTGTGAATATCCCGCCTGCCAGGGAAAAAATACAGGATTGCTGCCACTCACACTAAAGAATGGTAAAATCATGTGGGTGCATCCTGACTTAATACCTGAGTTGGGAAATGAAGGTAAAACTTCAAAATCCAAGAAAGGTAAGAAAGTCAAAACCTGCAACATGATTTCTTATGTTATTCCAGATCCTAATGACTTCGATCACCTGTGGGATGGCCTTCCTCTAGAAGATAGACTGAAAGGACTAAACATTTGTCCTCCAAGTGTAGCTCCTCTTACCAAGCTCAAGCTTACTCATCAGCAGTGGCTATCCATGAATAGTGTTCCTTTATATCGGGCACAACAAGTCTTTGCTGCTTATGAAAAAGCCCCAACAGGGATTTCTCCTCGTATCCCGAATCCTTCTCCTCCTGTAACTACAGAGACGTCTATGCATCATTCTCCTGTAGATACAGAGGTTTCTTCCTCTTCCTGTGTTGAAACACCTGTCAAAAGTTCACTACCCATTCACTTGTATAGTCATCAATCTGTCCTTCTCATGAAGAAGATGGGTTATGACTTTCAAAAGGCAGAAGGTTTGAATTATGATAAAGGAATACGACTTCCTTTACAAATTCAAAATCAAAATTCTACTGTTGGATTGGGTTCTGAAGTTCCTCATAACAACTTCGCAAGAAGAAGGCTAAGGGAAGGAAGACTAAATCCTGCAATATGGTACTTTCTTCTCCTGAGTCTGAAGAAGAAACTTTTGCTGGTATAAGATCTGGAAAAGAGTACTACAAAGATTATGAGGATCCTCCAAAGAAGTAGAAGATGTAATGGAATCACCACCAGCACAACCTTCTCCTGTTCCTGCTAAACCGTCTGTGGTTGAAAAGGGGAAACAGAAAGCAGTACACTTTGATGTCCCATTCAAGTCTGCTTCCAATCAGGGGGTGGTGATGAAGCCTTACAAGTTTGATATTCTAGCTCAGTTAGCCAATACTTCGGCTAGACTATCTATATTTGAACTGCTTCGCCTTTCTAGAGAAAGCAGAGAGACTTTGAGTGAAGCTTTACTTCAAGCAGATTCATGTTTAGCTTAACTCAAGACTCATGATAATATACCAGTGTCATGTCCGCAATGTCATAGTGTGATGGAAGCAATTTCCAACATCACCTTTACACAAGAAGATATGCTGTTGAAGCAAAATAAGCATGACAGGCCTCTGTGCTACACTGGGTATATTGGATCCACCGAAATTGACAGGATTTACATTGATCCTGGGTCCTCAATTAGCATAATTCTTCAGAGTATTCTAAGACCCCTGAGGATTCCTACTAGTGATCTGACTTACACTAGTACTACGATAGTCGGTTTTAACTCTGGCAAGAGCAAACCACTGGGGAAGATTCGTCTGCAGATTCAGATTGGTGATCTTCGAACCATGGTAACTTTCTATGTTATCAACTCAGATGTCTCCTATAATATCCTTTTGGGAAGACCATGGATTCATGAGCACAATATTGTGCCTTCAACTCTCTACCAATGCTTCAAGTATGTAGATCTCCAAGGAGTCGTGAAGACTGAGTTTGCTGATATTAATCCTTTCAAGGGTGTTGAAGCCTATTTCTCTGATTCAAGGCTTTATAAACAAGAGCATGTGAAAGTGATATCAGACATGGCTGAAGATCAATCATCTACTGAGGATCAGTCTGTTAATGAAGATCCGCCAGAGGAGCAACCCTTGAAGATCATTGTCAAGGGACGAATCCAATCCCAACTTGTCAATGATCAACCTCTGATAATTATGGTTAAGGGAAGAACTCAAGCTTCATCTGAGGAATCAATAAATATTCCTACTAAGAGCCAAGTTCAACCTTTTATGATCAAGGTCAGAGGGCGTACTTCTTGTACGAATGATCCAGAATCACCATTGATTGTCAATCTTGGCAAGTCTACGCAGAAGACGGATAATGGTCCACTGTTGATTAATCCGAAGCATGGCAATCAGATTGTAAATGATGTAAATATTGATCATTCTGTACTTTTTGATATCAATGAAGATTTCCTTTTCGAGTATATGGCTGTCAAGTTTATTGAAAGAATGACTTTATCTTCTGATAAGCAAAGTCATCAATATAAAGGCGACGTAGAGCCAGAAGAAACTCTATACATCGATCATAAAGAAAATTCTTTTCCTCCTCATGTAGATGTTGGACCTTATGCTCAAAGGTTCCTAACATCTTCTCCCTATCTTCTACCTGTAGCCGCTTCTTCACAAGCTTGCATAACTTTCAGACGTCACGAAGAATCTTATTTCGTGGTTCCGTCTGATAAGAAAAATAAGCGCCAAATTGTGTTTGGCCTGGCTAGAAATATCCCTGTTGCTCAGACAGATGATCTGAAAGATAAAGATAAAGGAAGAATCCGAATCGACAAATATAGTCAACAATCTATCAAGATTATCCAGAATATGGGATATGATTTGAAGACTATGTAAGGTCTCAATCAAGGCAAAGGTAGACGACTACCATTGTGTGGTGATCCGTTTTACCAGAAGACTCGTCATGGGTTGGGATATGATCCATCCCACATCTTTAATGACGATATACAAGAAGAATTCTCTTCTAGCTCTTCGCAATCATCAGATTCGGAAGAGATTTAATTCATCGAATCTGATTTGTCTCATTCCTTATATGATGAATCTGGTCAAGTATTCTCAGTCAATATGGTTCAAATTGATGGTGAATCAGAACCATTTGAGAATGATCCTTGGGCTCAACAGATGGATACTCAATAGGAACTTCGTTTTGAAACCACCTACAGAAGATGAGGTTATCCAGATTGATGTTGGAGATGGAACTACGTCCAAACCAATATTCATCAGTAAGAATCTTTCTGAAAATGAAAAGGAAGAGTTGATAAAACTTATCAAAGATTACATTGACATCTTTGCATGGAGTTATGAGGATATGCCAGGGCTACATCCTAAAGTTGCTACTCATAAACTCAATATTTTGCCTAATGTCAAGCCTGTCAAATAACAGCAACGGCACTTTAGACCAGATATGATGGATGCAATTGAAGCAAAAGTTAAAAAGTTGATTACATGTGGGTTTGTTCATGAAGAGCAACATCCGGATTGGGTTGCCAATATTGTTCCTGTTATGAAGAAGAACGGAAAAGTCCGAGTTTGTATAGATTATCGAGATCTTAATACAGCCTGTCCAAAGGACGAATTTCTACTTCCAATTACTGATGTCATGATAGACAATACATGTGGTTTTGAACGCATATCTTTTATGGACGAATTCTCAGGATACAATCAGATCAAGATGCATCCAGAAGATGAGAAGCATACTGCTTTTCGTACACCCCTTGGGGTTTATTGCTATACAGTTATACCGTTTGGTCTTAAAAATGTCGACGTCACGTATCAATGGGCTATGAGCAATATCTTTCAAGAACATCTACGAAAAATAGTTGAATGCTACGTAGATGACATTGCTGTTAAAAGTCGATCAAAGGATGATCACATTCAGGACTTGAGGACAGTATTTGAATTGATGCGTCAGCATCAATTGAAAATGAACCCTACTAAGTTTTTCTTAGGGGTTTCCAGTGGCAAGTTTTTAGGATTTGTCATTACTTCTCAGGGTATCCATGTTGATCCTGATAAGGTTAAAACAATTCTTGAAATGCGTCCTCCTCGTAATCTGAAAGAACTCCGTGGCTTTCAGGGTCGTATTGCTTATATCAGAAGATTTATATCAAATCTTTCGGGGAGATGTCAACCTTTCTCTCGTCTATTAAAGAAAGGTGTATCATTTGTTTGGGATGAAGCATGTCAGAAAGCCTTTAATGACATTAAGCAATACCTTACAAACCCACCTGTTCTGGTACCTCCGGTGGTAGGAAGGCCATTTTTGCTATATGTTCGAGCCTTGGATCATTCACTTGGTGCTCTTTTGGCACAGAAAAGTGATATGGGTCATGAACAAGCAATATATTATTTGAGCAGAATGATGGTCGGAGCTGAACACAGGTATACTTCTGTGGAAAAGGAATGTCTAGCTTTGGTTTTTGCCGTCCAAAAGATAAGACATTATGTGACAGGACAGACTATTCATGTCATCTCCAGAATAAATCATATTCGGGTATTGATGAGAAAACCGAGCATTCTTAATTCCAGGTTAGCTACCTGGGCAATGTTGCTCACTCCTTATGACATGGTTTATGTGCCTCAAAAATCAGTGAAGGGCCAAGCGTTAGCTGATTTCTTAGCTGCTCATCCTATACCTGAAACTTCGAAGTTATATGAAGACATTCCAGATGAAGTAGTAGATTGTAACATGACTTCCAAGAATAACATATGGCAATTATATTTTGATGGAGCATCATGAGTGGGACCTAAAGGCAATATTATCTCTGGGGTAGGAACCGTCTTGGTTTCTCCTGAGAAAATGGTCATATACCGTGCCTATTCTCTTAATGAGCCATGCTCCAATAATGTAGCAGAATATAATGCTCTATTGATTGGTCTCCAAGTAGCAAAACAATTGGATATCGAATTCCTAGAGGCTTACGGATATTCTCAATTGATCGTTAATCAAGTCAGAGGGACTTATGAAGTTAGAAATCCTGATCTCATCCCTTATCATCAGGTGGTAGTCGAGTTGGTCCTTTCATTCAAAGGATTCTTCATTGAATTTGTGCCACATTCTCAGAATGTGGAAGCTGATGCTCTTGCTAGCTTAGCTGCAGATTTGGCTGTTCCAATCCGAAGGCAAAATACAATTACTTTATTGGATCGAGACTTGTTCTGTGTCAAGAATAATTTGTATATTGAACAATGTTATACTACAGAGTCAAGTTCCCAGCAGAAGGATTGGAGAACTCCATTCATTGATTATGCAGTTCATGGAATTTTTCCTGAAGATCCAAAAGAAGCTACATCAATTAAGAGACGATCGTTTCGATTTTATTATGATTCGTCTTTACATATGCTATACCGTCGTTCTTATGATGGACTCCTGCTGCATTGTCTCTCAGAAAGTGAAGCCAAACAAACACTACGAGAAGCTCATGATGGTGTCTGTGGTGCTCATCAACCAGGTCCGAAGTTACAAGATCGCATTCGAAGAATGGGGTATTATTGGCCTTCCATGAAAGCAGATGCTGTGGATTACGCCAGAAGGTGTAAAGCATGTCAAATTCATACAGACTTTATTCATCAACCTTCTGAATTTTTACATCCTACAGCAGCGTCATGGCCCTTCGAAGCTTGGGGTTTGGATATAACTGGTTCGATCAACCCTCCTTCTGTTAAAGGACATCGATTTATATTGGCTGTAACCGATTATTTTTCTAAGTGGGCAGAAGCAGTTCCCCTTGCTGAAGTAAAGACATCTAATGTAATCAGCTTCATCAAACATCATGTCATTTATCGTTTCGGGATTCCTCGACGAATAATTCATGACAATGGACCACAATTTGCCAGCCCGACATTTTATCGGTTCTGTGACAAGAATCGAATTCAAAATCTGGCTCCTACAGCTTATAATCCAGCTGCTAATGGTTTAGCTGAAGCTTTTAACAAGACGATCATCAAACTTCTCAAAAAGTTTGTCTCTTCTAATAAACGAGATTGGAATGAGAAGCTTAGAGAATGTTTTGGGCCTATCGAACAACGGTTCGGACTCCTACTGGTTTTATACCATTTTCATTGGTTTATGGATGTGAAGCTGTCCTCCCATTGGAAATCCAGATCCCATCTCTTCGAATAGCCATTGCTAATGAGCTAACTACAGAGAATAATGATCGCTTACGACTCCAAGAACTTGAAGGATTGGATGAGAAGCGTCTTCAAGCACAACAGCATATCGAGCTATATCAAGCCCGTATATCTCAAACTTTTAATCGTAAAGTGAAAGAGAGGGTATTCAAGGTTGGCGAACTTGTATTAGCTGTTCGAAGACCAATGGTGATGACTCACAAAAGCAAAGGGAAATTCCAAGCGAAATGGGAAGGCCCTTATGTAATTGAGTCTGTGTTCTCCAATGGCGCCTATCGGTTGTCAAAGCCCAATAGAGATCTACTCATGCTGCCGATCAATGGCAAATTTCTTAAGAAATACTATGTATAAAAAGAGAAGACAGAACAAAAATAAAACTTCTTTTATTATTATTTTTGTTCAAGACAAAAGATTAAGGACGAGGGCCACTCCCTTCCTTATTGAATACATAGTCAGCCAATGCATAGAAGGCATCGTTTCCTGAACTCATAAAAAATTTACAGACGGCCATCCTCAATGCTTCTTCTTCAGGAGTTTTCCCTGGCTCTACTAAGAAAGCAAAGATGTCTTGGGGTGGCTTGGGCGTAGAAGAACTGTTACCTACTTTAGTCGGGCCTGTCACCATTGGCTTAGCGGGGCATGTCTCAATGATGTCCTCAATGTTCCTGGAGACTTCATTCTTTTGCCGTACATCCTCGGAAGACATTTCCAATAGAGGAGTGGAAATAAGAATGAAATGATTACAGAAAGTTCTCGCCTATTTATAGAAGAAGACTCTTGATGAACCGGTCTTTGAAATCAAAAACGACTTTTCATTTCCAAAAAGACTCGTCCAATTGCAGACAGGATCTTCAAAGAGGCCAGAAGAGTAGAAGAACAAGATCGAAAATAGCAAACTTGAACTTTTATTGATATTAATAGTAGTACAAGCACTCACAAACTCACACTCTTACAGAGGAAAATAGAAAAACTAATACAAACTTGCACCCACAAATGAGGCAGAAGGCCTCTATTTATAGTACAAACACACCCGAAGCCAACCGGCAGTATCAGGTTATTGCAAGCCATCTGTCCAGAATGTCTTCCCGATTTTCTAACGCGTGAATTTTTGCAGAATGAGCAGACGCGATAAGGGCAAGCAGCCCTGGGAGCCTCCCAAATGGGAGCAGCCCAAGAGTCGGAAGACCTGCTCTTCAGATCTTCCTTAGTAAATTCTGACTTAGATCTAAACTTATAGTCGGTGACTTCCATTGGAGGTCTAATTGGAATCCTGCTTGTTTCCATTTTAGGTTTAACAATAGGACTCTCATGAAGCTCCACTCCTTTAAGCGAATTAAACTTATCATGTAGCTTCTGAATATTCTCCTCTATTCGGGTTAATTGTTTACCCATAACTTGAATAAAGGTATTAGTATAATTATTTTGCAGTATTATTTTCTGCAACTCCTTTATTGTGGCTTTCTCATGTTCTATAGCCTTATAGAACGAATTAGCCTCAATATTAGTATTGAACGGAGCAGATATTTTAAGAGATTCATTAGGAGGATATAACGATTTTATTTTCTGTCCTCCCTTAGTGGTCCAAATCTTAAATTGCTCCTCAATGACATTTATATGTCTTATTCTACCACTAAGATATTCTTCAAGGAACCAATCTCGGAACCATCGTACCTTCTGCATATTTGGAAGGTCTTCTTCATACATTTTTCTATATTCTCTACGTTGATGAACTTTGAATTGGTGTTGAAACCATTCCCTAAATTCTCTATTTGCTTCGCTGTAATATTCTTTCTTACAGCACTCAATCATCGCTGGTGAGAGCCTATAATCCATTAAAAATTAAATGCCATTTCCGACATTGTCGGCTCCTCATCTAATTTAGATGACTGAGAATCTGATTTGGAAGCATATATTGGGTGAACTACATTGGATTCATTTATTTGAAGCTTTTTTATTTTGCTTTCTTCTATATTAGAAGTTTCAGCTTCTGATTGCTTATCTGAGATGGATTTCTCAGATATAAATCTCCTAGAACTTGATGTGGAGATTCTGGCTTTTATTTGTGGAGTAAATCTAACTTCCACATCGCCATCTGGAGTCTGAATTATTTGGTCTATTTCCGAATCCATTATGGGTTTCGGAGGTACAGCCATATTCAGTGTCCATTCATTGGAAAAGTTTATTTCTTCCCACTTGATTATTCTATTAGTAGCTACCTTGGTAGTCAAAAGATTAGTTTCTACCAAAGTAGTCTGTCCTGATTTAGTAAGGTGTTTAGCCTTTGGGGCTAAAGTATTTAGCACCTTAAAATGAACTCTATAGATTATTGCTATAGTTTCAGATCCAGGAAGAAAATTATAACCAAATGTCTTTAGATTCAAAGACACAGCTTCTAACAGGTTTGCATCTGTTAGAGATAAGCTCAAATTGGGATAAACATTAAAATATACTGGACCATGACAGAGACTTGTCTGTATGACTCCCATTAGGGATTGAGCCCAGTCCAAACACCGACCATCTCTTAAAGATGTCAGTAATGATGCATTTAAACCTTGAAGTGTTAAAGGTTTTAATGCTACCTGTATTAGTCCAATATGAATAAAATTATATTTATCTCTGTAATTAGAGATATCGTCTTCAGATAACAACTTGATTATTTGTTCATTATCTGAGACTTGGACAGTCCTTTCCATTGTTTTAATTGCAATGGAAGACTTGAAATCAAAAGTACCTGTTTGGTATATTTCCTTGGGTTGAACTTTAGGAATTGTCCATTTGTTCAACTCCTCTAATTCCGTAGGGAATTCATACAGATTAGTATTCTTAACTGATTTACCCTTATTAAGGGTCTTCTTATTGGAACCTATTAGGTTTGCCAACTGGTCACTCATCTTAGGAGGATCTATCTTGCTACCTTCTTCATGTAAACTATTAACCTGCATCCTGCTGTTAGTATCAATACTACTATCGCTAATGTCTAAATAGCTTAGGTTTAATTCTTCTGGTAGTAAAAAGGTTGCACGGCTGTCAACGATTTACGGCTAAACTAGGCACTCTCTGCCATCAAACGCCTACGCGACTTTGGTGCCGTCCCACAACACATAGACACACCATACAAACTATTCCTAAGCATTCAAACATAGCAACTAGTAGTAGTAAAACAACAGCAGATTACATCTTAATAGTCACATAAAGAAATTAGCAAGATAGAAATTACCTACTCTCGAGCCATCAAAGCTCTGATACCAATTGCAGACAGGATCTTCAAAGAGGCCAGAAGAGTAGAAGAACAAGATCGAAAATAGCAAACTTGAACTTTTATTGATATTAGTAGTAGTACAAGCACTCACAAACTCACACTCTTACAGAGGAAAATAGAAAAACTAATACAAACTTGCACCCACAAATGAGGCAGAAGGCCTCTATTTATAGTACAAACACACCCGAAGCCAACCGGCAGTATCAGGTTATTGCAAGCCATCTGTCCAGAAGTACCGCCTCGAGTGAATTATTGGAGCTACATGTAGTGTATTAGTCACATACGTGTCCCGACAACTTTATGTCATATCTCCTTTTGCTTTATTAAAGGAGATTCTCCCTTATCTTGATTTTGGCCGAATTCTGGATTGTAGGGCCCACGTCCACAATTATCAATATTCGTGGCTGTCTTCATCAATTCCACCTTTATTTCTCTGCCGCACAGCTGTCCTTTATTTTCCATCATCTTTACTATTTCTGGGTCGCCTTCGTGGCGCGTGACTGGCGGACGATTCAACCACCACTTCATTATTGCTTTCTGCGGAAGATTCTTCCTTATCGCTATGGGCTGCTGCGACTGACGCTTCGGATGACCTCATTGATTCATCATCATCTAATTCTCTAAAAACAGTATCGCCAAATATTTCCTTCATTTGGGAATGAATATATTTGCGACAGCGATTTTTCAATTCTTCTTTAGATATTTTAGGATTCTTCGTAAGAATATAATCTTTATATTTTCTTAGGTAATTATCCTCATAATCCATTACCTTCTCTTCTTGCAGCCGGGTTGATTCTTTAGCTTCTTCTGCAAGAGACGCCTTGATTTCTGCAATTTTCTCTTTCTCATTAATCCTATTCCACCATTTAATGAGAAAAATTCTTTTTAATTTATAAATTCCAAATTCTCCCTCTGCACATTTGAGAGACCACTTCATTATGTGGGGAATATTATTAGAGACGAAAAATAACATAGTTGTCTCCTCATCATAAAAATTCTGTTTCTTCTGGCAAATTTTTGCCTTCTCGACCCATTCGTCGAACAAATTGAGCAATGGTCCAGACAAGATTTCCAGGTTAGCTCCAAAGTAATTCCACCATTTAATAAACCAGGTGGGTATGTCCTGCTCTAATATTTTCAGACATATCTTAATAAACCATGAATGCTTCCTTCTGTCATTTTTATAGTAAAACACATAAAAGAAAGCATCAATATAATCCCAGTATGTGAACTTCATTGAAGTTGTATTATTTCTGAAGAGCATTGCCCTCTCAAAATTCGGATGTAAACCCCACGATTGAGGAGTGAGGATTTTGTATATAGTTATTTTGCTATATACAATCTCTGAATGCGGGTCTTTAGGATTTTGCCTAAAGTGCTCTATCTCTGCCGAATTTGTAGAGCATAGCATTCCTTCATAGTGTATTCTCGCCCTCATTTTTATGGGATAAAAATTTCTCTCAAAGTATTTGTCTTTGAGCTGCCATGGATCCCATGTGTCAAGCGATGCAGGAATATCATGTCGGTCAAGACATATGATGTCTTCCTCAGCTGATTTCTGAGTGTAAATTGACTCCATTTCAGCAAGAGTAGCTGCCTCTTGGTAGGAAAAATTTTCCTTCTGCTGCTCACTTGATGCAGTATCGGCTGAAACAATTATATTTCTTCGCACAGGAATTTGGTCCTGCCTTCGGTGAGGCTTCCGACTCTTGGGCTGCTCCCATTTGGGAGGCTCCCAGGGCTGCTTGCCCTTATCGCGTCTGCTCATTCTGCAAAAATTCACGCGTTAGAAAATCGGGAAGACTATTTTCTTCACCTTTAATATATTCAATATCAAAATCAAAAATTGCTAATTCAGCCTGCCATCTAGCAAAGATTTGTTTTGAAGCTAGATTTTTAACATCCTTTTCCATGACAGTTTTTGCAGAGCTACAATCTATTCTAAGCAAAAACTTCTGATTAAGCAGATCATCTTGGAACTTATGTATACATTTAATAATAGAAAGAATTTCTTTCTTAATTGTGGAGTAATTAAGTTGGGTATCATTCCATTTACTCGAACAAAACCTAACTAAGACTTCCTTATTAGTCTCAGGGCTTTTTTGCTTCAAGATGCCTCCATAACCAATATCACTAGCATCTGTTTCCACTATTTTAAACCATTCAGCATTTGCTAAATGTAAGCAAGGTAAATTCTTAACCTTCTGCTTTATTATCCTTACTGCCTTAGTATGTTCTTCTGTCCAGGCAGGTGGATTCTTCTTCAATCTTTGATACAAAATTTTTGTATCCTGAGCTATGTTCTTGTAAAAATCAGAAACATAGTTCAATGCCCCAAGAAACCTTTGTAACTGTTTATTATCAGTTATTTCATCGGGGAACTTGGTAGCAAATTCAATACTTCTATCAATAGGAATTATTGTCCTATTGGCTATATTATGTCCCAAAAATCTTATTTCTGTTTGGAACAATTTCATTTTTGGTGCTGATATTACTAACCCATTCTTGATGACTAAATGCTTGAAAATTTTCAAGTGCTTAAAATGTTCATCAAGAGAATTAGAAAATATTAATATATCATCAATGTATGATAAAATAAATTCAGAATAATTATTGAATATTTCATTCATTATATTCTGAAATTCGGACGGAGCATTCTTTAGTCCGAAGGGCATAACATTCCATTCATAATGCCCAAATGGAACGGTAAAGGCAGTAGCCTGATTTTAAATCAAATTTAGAAAATATTCTTGCTCTAACAATTCTGTTAAGCAAATCCCTCTTATTAGGAATTGGATATCTGATCCACTTTAAAACCTTATTAAGAGGTTTATAATTAATTACCAATCTTGGTACACCTCTCTCCCTTTCAGCATTATTCATTACATAGAATGTTGTACAACTCCATGGAGAGTAGGATTTCCTTATTAACTTCTTGTCTATCAAATCTTGTATTTCCTTTTTATATATTTCCAGATATTGCTGATTCATCTGGCATGGCCTCGCCTTGGTGGGGATATCCTTCTCATTAAAGCTATCCTCATAGGGAAGTGAAATAATATGCTGTTTCCTATCCCAAAAAGCATTTGGAAGATTACTACAAGTCTGAAGCTTAAACTCTTCTTCAACTTGTTGTATTCTATCCTTCATCTCTGGCTTATTTAATTGATCAGAGATTTGTATTTGCCTTATTTCCTCCCTGAGAAAATTGATCTGATTTTCTTTAAAATCAATTTCTCTTATTTCATTGAGGATTTTAATCATTGGATCACGAATAAATTCAAAGGTCACTTCTCTACCCTTATATACAGTAGAAATTCCCTTCAAATTAATACTCTTTATTGGCATGAGTTTTTCTAGGAAAGGGGTTCCTAGAATAACATGCTGAGTTATTTCCTTAACTACCACAAATTGTAGTGGTATGGTGGCCGAATTTTTACAGACATTAACATCTGTAACCTTATATGGTGCTGTCAATGCTTTATTATTAGCAGCACTTAGTGTTTGAGTAGTGCGTTCGCAATACTTGATTGGAATTACACCCTCTTTAACACAATTAAGGTCGGCACCACTATCAACTAATGCAATTAAATTCTTAATATAATACTCATTATTAATGAGTAAATCTATTTGAATGTACCATTTTTGGGTAACATAGAGATCTATTTTCTCTAATTTCTGTTGAGGTTCAGTTTCCTCATCAGAAACCCCAGGGGTAGAAGTATTACTTCTTTTTGAACTTTCCCCTTGCTCATTGGTATGCATTATCATATTCTTGGCTACTGTCTCTAAATTGGCTAGTCTTATTTGAGTCATCTCATCTTGAGATTTTAACTCTTTTATTTCTTTCTTCAATACCTTAATCTCATTTTGGAGATCTTGTATTGTTACAGCTTTCACCTCCTTATTTCTATATCGTCGGAGGACTTCATCCATGCTGTAAAATTCTTCTTTCTTATTATTTCCTTCCTCATTCAAGGAACTACCATTTGACCTCTCTTCTAAGCTAAGAAAGTCTATAAACTTTTCTCTAGCATTTCTACTGATCTCAGTAGATAATAGAGATTTAATTATCTCTCCTTTGTCTTGAGCAGTCAATACATTAATTGACAATCCATTCATTTCAACTATGGACTTATAGTACTCAAGATCATGTTCATTGGAACATTCCTCACAGCTACATTCACTATCGCATTCACACATATTAATTGACTCGTCATCACTAGACTCGTCTGATGAACCTAATTCTTCATCCGAATTTATTAATATTTTGTACAGGGTTTTCTTTAACCCTTCATCCTCTATTTCTTGGATTTTCTTTTTAGTATAACACCTGTTAGCATAATGACCTATTTTACCACATTTGTAGCATTTTATTTCTTTAGAGGATTTCCTCTTATAAGAAGATTTCTTCTCTTTCCCCTTTTCTTTCTCCTTGTATTGCTGGGGATATTTCTTCTTCTTCTTTCTCCTATAATAGAGCTTATTTCCCTTTTCTCTACTATAATCTTTCTTAGCCTTTTCCTTCTTATCATAAGGCTTATAATCATCTACAGCAAATTGGCTGCAAAATTCACCTAATTGCTTTCTCTCCGAAAGCCTCTGTGATTTCAATTGATTCCTTAGCTTTAAATCATTACATAAAGCTAAGCCTTCTTGAACACAAGCATTAATTAATGCTCCATAGGTGTAATTCTGATATGGTATTTCACCATTATTCCTTTCCTTTAACTTTTGCCGTATTTTCTCAGCAAAGAGGTTGGGTAATCCATCAATAAATTTGGACTTCCAGTGTGATGCATTGGCATCATCAAGCGCCATGACTCTACTCAGAAAAGTATCTTTATACCATCTGAAATGAGTCAAAGTTGGACATCGCAAATTCTGTAATAGGGTTCTAATTCTCCCCCCATCAGAAATATGTCCTGTGAAATGCTCTAATATATTGTATATTAGAGTATAAACAGCATCAGATTTCTGCTGTCCATCTTCTGTCTTAGTGACATTTATTATTTCCATTCGTTGCTCATTACTCAGGCAATGATCCCACCATCCTCGCAGGATACCTGTAAATCCACTGGCTACAAATAAAGCAATTTGCCGATCATTATTACCAGCGGCTTTAGCAACATTGGAATACATCAATATTCGATGTAATTGGTCATGTATTTGCTTATCAGAAAGACCATCTATGTTCCATTCATAGATTTCTCTAGCACAGTAATGATTCTGAATTATAGAATCATTCTCCTCATACAAAACATCCATTGGAGAAGGTCTTTTGTAGTAATATTTAATCAAATTGGGTTTGTCATATTTGACAGTATTAACTCTTTCTCGATTCATATTTCGCTGAACCGCTTCTAAAGAGTTTTGAACCGAATTAAAAGAATTATACATTTCCTCTAATTCAATAGGATTAACTTGTTCATCTTGAGTAGAACAAGTCTTCCTAGAGTCAGATTCAGACTCTTGACCATTCTGGGTCAAGGATTCTCCTTGTAGCACATTAAGGTGCTTAGGTGTATCCTTAGCCTTATTAGGATCATAATTTAGAAATTCCTCTTTAAGACGTTCGTACTCCAATTCTTCTTCAGAGAGTACATTAACGCTTTGATTTCTGAATTGCTCGACTAACTCTATCAGAAAGAGTTTTGAATCGTCCTTTCTTTTCCTGAAAAATACGATGGTTCGTCCATTATTTGGACGTATATGCTCACAACATCTGTCTTCTTATTCTCCAGCTACCAAGGTTTGGTTAAGCTGATTTCTCGTCTCTTTAGAGAGGAATTTTTAATCTTCTATCTTGATTAAAAAGTGGATTTGTTATTTATCATGTTTTCATGACCTCTGGATAAATATTATCTTTCCTATCTATCATTTACATTTGACCTCTGCATAGAAATTAATCTAATTTTCTTTTGAGTTCTCACATACTGTCACGTCCATATTACCTCTGATAGTATTGTGTACTCTAAATTAGAAAAGAAGATTTCATTATCTATCATGTCCATATTATATCCAGATAGATACAAATCATTGAGCATAGAAGAATTATCATTTCCACTCTCATATCATCATAAAAAGTCTATTACATTTCTTAGACTTTCTTACAAATCATAATGGAAATCTATTACAAATTTGGATTTTCATTCTATGCACAACAATGATAACCTAGTAGAGATCTATTTCCTTCTTTGGATCTTCTTGGTCGGATTCGTTGTTGGTGTCAATTCCTTGCTGCTTGAGCCTTAGTGGCGACCAGAACAGTAGGAGTTAACTCTGGTCTTCTCTCCCAGAAAAGAGGAGAACCCCAGAGTATGGTAGCCCGAAGGCGTGTTGCTGCCAATACAACTGGTGGATTAGGAGCGGCCTCTCAAAGGAGATAGGAATGTATCCAGCATTGGGATATAATTCCTAGTTCTGGCGTGAAAGGAACTCTACTACCCGATCTCTCGACGTAGAGTTGACTCCACCATCCAACTCTCCGTGTATAAAGGCTCTTCCTACCAACAAAGGAAGACCCTTCTATCCCACGAAGAGTTCTGAGTTGTCTGATTTGTACGTCAAAAGCGCATGAGCTTCCTGATGTTGATGTCAGAAGAACGCTCTTCACAGCGTCAAAGTAACCAATGCCGGTTCAGAAAAAGTTCTTCAGCCAAGCTTCTGCAGAAAATAACAAAGAAGAAGTGTTTTTAGACAGAAGTATCATCAGATGCGTATTAAACGCTAATTAAAAACAGATGGCAAGGCTTTTACGCCAGTGCTTCAGCAAGGCTTTTACGCCAGTGATTCAGCAAGGCTTTTACGCCAGTGCTTCAGCAAGGCTTTTTACGCCAGTGCTTCAGCAAGGCCTTTACGCCAGTGATTCAGCAAGGCTTTTACGCCAATGCTTCAACAAGGCTTTTACGCTAGTGCTTCAGCAAGGCTTTTACGCCGGTGATTTAGCAAGGCTTTTACGCCAGTGATTCAGCAAGGCTTTTACGCCAGTGCTTCAGCAAAGCTTTTTACACTCGTCAAGAATTTACGTTCATAAATAGCTGTTTTCAAAAAAAAATCGAAGACAGATATTTGCTTACGATCGGACTTACCACTTAAGTCGAATGGTTTGGCTCTAATAGCGGTTGAATCTGCGTCCAATGACAGGGCATACAAAGGAACGCCGTTAGAAAGCTTCGCCATTGTCACTTATTGGAGAACGACATTGCAAAAAGTTATCTTCAGAGGAAGGAGAATGACAATATATGAAACATTCTTGGCTATTTATAAAGACTGAAGAAACTGTTGGGAGTCTATTTCGGAAAAAGATCCTATTGAAAGGATTTCGTGACCACAAGACAGACGCCACGTGTCGGTTTGTTTCTTGGGAATTAACAACCATAGAAGCCGTCAAAAGAAGCGCTTAAACAATTCTTGAGATTAACAGCAAAATTTTATTTATAAAGGAGGAAGTAGACCCCTACAGAGGAAAGATTCGCAATACATAAAAACATTATTTCTCTCCATCGTTGGGCTGACGAAGGGAGACACCTAGTTCGCGCATATTACGAATCCCGGAGCGACGCATCAGATTAAGAAATGCTTCGGCATCTCCTGGCCCTTCGTACGCAGTTGGAGGACCACCATCAATGCGACTAAAGATGGCAGGAGTCACTCCAAAGCATTCTAAAAGGTTGCGTGCTCGCTCAAAATCAAGCCTGGAGCTCGAAGCCACTTTATTGGTAATCTTATTTTTCGGCGCCATGACGATACGAGGATGAATGACAAAAATGAAGAATTTGTTCTTATTTATACAAATTAAATCGACTCTTCATATTCCTAGTTGGAAATCGACTTTTCATATTCCTCGTTGGAAACTGTTCAGTATTAATGCAAACTCGGAAAAGCGAAAAGGCATTCAAAAAGTATGACGGTTAAGTGTTGACCGACACTAGTTTTCTTGAAAATTACGCCGACTGTTGGATATCCCCGCTTTTACGCGGACGACTGTTGCGTATCCCGAATTTTACGCTGACTGATCAAATCTCAACTTTTACGCTTCTGTTCAAAGTGTTTCAAATTTTGGAGATATTTGAAAACTTTGAAGGGGGTCTTGTATGAGCGTAAAAAGTGCTTCACAGAAAGAGTCAAAGTGATAGATCATTCTACTCAAAATGATCCCTTTTATGCCAAGGAGAGGCTAATCACTTTACGCCTGAAGCAGGCTGGTCATTTTACGCTCGGGTCTACATCCATCATTTTACGCCCAGGACAGGCTAGCCTCTTTTACGCTGGACAAAGCTGTCAAGTCTTGCATTTAATGCAAACTCTGACATGAAGATATTAATGATGGCATATATCACAGAATTCAAAGGGATTTGTTTTATACAGAGACCAATGTCGTCGTTTAGTATGTGGATTGAGCTACTTTACGCTCACACTATGGCTTCTTTTACGCACGAAGACTATACGAGCTTTTACGCTCAACAGTTGACGTGTGCGTAAAGTCTATTTGAGCTATCTTTTACGCTCAAGGTTATTTAACAACCACTTTACGTAGGAAGTCTATGTCGGAGCTACTTTACGCCCAATCTACTGCTTTACGCTCAGAGCACATTGGGGCTATTTTTATGTCCTGTTTTTTCTGATAAATTTGGAACGTGGTTTGCCTACATGGCTTTCATGCCATACATCTCGAAGAACGTGTATACGTGTACCCTATTCTTACTGAAATGATGGGACACGTGTCAACGTATGCTGAGGATGACTTTGATCATGGGTGGCGGTTGTTAGCGTAAAGATGGAACTTAAGCTGAGTTTTTACGCACGGAAGCCCAAGTCTATAAATAGACTTATTTTTCTCATAACACAGACACACAGAGACAGGAGAGAATACAAAGATCAGAACTCAGAGACTTTGATTCTTGAGAGCATTCTACTTCAACCTTTCTTCCAGAACAGAGTGAAGCAAAGCAGGAAAGCATCGGCCTCGCCATCAGTGCCCAAGTGCATCGATACCTTTCTGGTGACTTAGCTCTTCCAGTTGTTCAACTTCAAGCAGTTATCTTCATCATCATCATATGGTCCAAGGAACAAAGTGATCATTTACAGATCAGACTTCCATAGCAATACTTTCCCAGAATCAAATTTATACTTTTTGTACTTTTTCCTGTTTTATTTTCAAAAGCCAATTTCTCCTGGCATTTTGTTAAGTGAAATAATGATCTTCCTTTAAATGACTCTTGACAGTAATATAGTCGACATAACATTCGACTATTTTCTGTAAATGTTAGCAGAAGATAGTATTCATGGCCCGCTGATAGGTAGCATCAGCATTCTTAAGACCGAACGACATAACTGTATAGCAGTAGACTCCAAGAGGAGTACGGAATAACATATGCTTTTCATCTTCAGGATTTATCTTCATCTGATTATAACTAGAGAATCCATCAGTAAAAGACATTTGTTCGAACCCGCAGGTATTGTCGATCATGGCATCAATGATTGGGAGAGGAAACTTGTCGTTGGGACAAGCTGTGTTGAGGTCTCTGAAGTCAATACAGACTCAAACTTTTCCTGCTTTCGTTATAAGCGGGACTACATTAGCCACCCAATCGTAATGTTGTTCCTAACTAACAAAGCTGCAGGCGATGAGCTTTTTGACTTCAGCATCGATAGTGTCCATCATATCTGGTCGAAACTGTTGTTATTGCTGTTTAACAGGACTAGCAATTGGTATAATATTAAGCTTATGATTAGTGATCTGAGGTTCTAGTCCCGACATATCCTTATAGCTCCAGGCGAACACGTCAAATGTACTCTTTAATGAGATGACACATTTCTTGTTTGTTCGCCTTAGAAAGGCTTTTAATGAAAGTTGGTATTTTATGATTCTGTTTTCACAAATTTATTTCTATGATTATTTGAAATAACTTTTGTGAAGACGGATCTCGATTTGACATATTTTTAGTCTCCAAATCGGACACGGACACGCGTGCAAGAGGCCTGTGCACGGCCCCGTACATGCCCTGCTGTTCGAGTGTCATAACTCGACGCACAGGACTCTGTTTTGAGTAAAATTTTATGGATGCGTGGGGACAACCTCTGCCCACGTGCTCGTAAAATTTTACGACATTTCGTGGAGCGTGCGTGGAGAAATCTAATACACACGGTTTAGCCAACACTGTACATGCGGCCAGAAATTGCCGCTGACACGACCTTCGTTCGCGAACACAACGCGACGAGGACTCAAACGAGAAGCGTGGACATGTAGCCCTAGACCTAGGCTAGATCTAGGCTATCCCTAGACTTGACCATGTGGCACGACGTGGCTTGTGTCACGAGCTACGGACGTCGACACGCGCCCACGAGGCCGTACGTGTGCGTACAGCCCCTGCAGTCTGAGTTTCATAACTCGGCACACAGGACACGGTTTCACGTGAAATTTTATGGACATGTGGGGGCAACCTCTGCCCACGTGCTCCTAAAATTTTATGAGATTTTGTTGAGTATTTGCAAAGTTATCGCGTCTGCACTGATTCGGCTGATACCGTGCACGTGCGTACGTGCCCATGTGATACGCACTTCGTGGACAAGATACGGACACGGGTTCGACCCGGTGAGTATCCGAGCATGTCACACATGTATACACCTTTGTGTTTGCTAAGTTTTACGAGTTCTAGTTGTGTATTTTGAGAATTGGGTATTGAGTTAGGTTTTTTGTATTTGTGTTGGGTTATATTTGATTGGATTTTTGTTTGAAATCAATTTTCTGAGTATAAACTCAGATTTCTGAGTTTGATGTTGGTTTTAGATTAGTTTACTAGTTCAATTTTGTAGTTAAACTATGATTTACATTCTTTATATATAAGTCTCTATATGTTATATATAATTCCTTGTATGTAAATGTTCATTTATGTATACATAGTGTTAGTATAAATATAGAGGCTTATATATATGTTTTGGTTCTTGTGAGTTGGATTTGTTTGGGGCAGCCCCCTAGCAGCAGCCCTACCTTACTACAATCAGCTCACACACTCTCCCCTCTTTCCCTTCTCTTCTATATATATATATATATATATTTTATATATATATATATATATATATATATTTATATATATATATATATATATATATATATATATATATATATATATTTATATATATATATATATATATATATATATATATATATATATATATAAAGCTTATGATGGACTGGATTGGCAATTCATGATCTGGGTCTTCAGGGCTTTCGGATTCTCAGAAACCTGGACCAACATCATATGGAGATCCATCAGCAACTCCTGGTTCTCTACGGTCATCAATGGTCAAGTTCAGGGGTTTTTCAAATCCAATCGAGGGGTTAAACAGGGCGATCCTCTATCATCTACTATCTTCATCATCGCAGCAGACGCACTGAGCAGAAACCTTAACAATATGGTTAGCACTCCGAACTTCCAGCACTACCCCACAGCCAGCAGATGCCCCATCATCACTCATCTGGCCTTCATCGACGATTTACTTATATTCTCCTCCGGGGACGAAAGAGCGGTAGAAGTGGTCCACAACATCAAGAGAGAGCATGCTAGCAACCTCGCCAACTTAACATCCTTTTTTGTTGACTATCCTCCGTTCAACTATCTCGGAAGCCCTCTTATATACGGGAAATCCAACGTGGGCATCTTTGAGAATTTGATCACAAGAATCAGGAAGAAACTTGAAGGGTGGCATAATGCAACTCTATCCCTCGGCAACAAGATGAACCTCATCAATCATGTGCTCACATCCATTCCCATCCATACTCTGGCTGCATGCTCCCCACCCAAGAAGGTTCTTTCTTAGATCGAACAGATCTTTAGTAATTTCTTTTGGGCACTACGACGGCCAAGACAAGCATCACTGGGCTAGCTGGGACACCATGGCTCATCCGACTGTCGATGGAGGGCTGGGATTTACCAAACTTACTCATATCGTTAAAGCCAGGTACTTCAAGCACATCCACCCTGCAATGGCCATATCCAACTACAGATCCTCAGCGGCTTACCGTAGGATCCTTATCGGGAGAGACCTCGTCGAGCCCGCAATGAGACTCCAACTAGGGGCGGGCGACTCAGATCCATTCATGGAGAGATGGGTTGGGGATAGCATGATCTCGAGTCTCACGGAGACCCCGAGAGACAGCAGGATTAAAGACCTATGGAATCCTACCACCGACTGTTGACACAAAGTCACAGTCAACCAAATATTGATAACATTGACTAAATAATACTTGTAATAATTCAATACGACACACGGCGTCTACATCAAGCTCAAGTCAGAAGATAGCTCAGTCTTTACAATTCAGTTATATATGAGTCTGTATTTTACACTTTTATTGAGTCTAGACTGTTGTAAACTGTGTCATGCTGAGCTCTTGAGACTTGACTAAAAGCCTACCCAAATCCATAAACTCCACCATCCAGAAATAAGCCCACAGATCCCCAAGAACCAGTTCTGTGCTCTGGAGACAGAGTTCGGGCCGAACTCTGCCTCCACACAGAGTTCGGGCCGAACTCTGTCCCCTAAAAATCAGCAACCTTAATTTTAGGGTTAGCTGGTTGCTAGTTGTCCAACGGCCAAATATTTGAAATTTTCTACCCGAATTCTAGCCGAATTCTGCCTGCAAAAACCCAATAAATAGGCCAAGAATTCTCTTATTTCAAATCATCCAATCTTCTCTCTTAAGCTCAAATAAGCCATACCCTTCCCATCTACTAGCCACAAGCTTCCTAAGTCTCGAGTGCTCAGTATCTCTCAGTTAGGAGTCTTGTGCAAGAGTTGAAGAAGTCGCTTGAAAAATTCCGAGCAAATCGCCACTGCGATCCTCTGTAAGAAGTTAATGTGCTCTTCTGAAGAAAAGGCACGGGTTGTAAACTACTATTTCACAAATAGTGGATTTAATCCTGAGCTAGAGTTCTCAGGCCTGGACTAGTCCTCCACGAGGGAAACCAGGTTAAAATCGGCTGTGTTTGCGTATGCTCTCTTGATTCTCTCTTTAAATTCTGCATTTACTCTGATTAGTTTTATTTGTGATAGAGTTAATTTTTAAGTGGATATTATCTCTATATACTCTATTCAACCCCCTCTAGAGTTGCCATCTGTTCTTCAATTGGTATCAGAGCTCTGTTCTCTTTACAAGGATTTACATCCTAGAGCTGATCCATGGCAACCACACAATCCTTGATTTCCAATCACGGTGAAGGTCAGTCCACTAATAGGCCTCCCCTATTCGATGGAACTAACTACACGTATTGGAAAACAAGGATGAGTTTTTATCTCAAGTCTCTAGACTTTGACCTGTGGACTATCGTCACTGACGGTTACAAAAAGCCCGCCAGAATAGTTGTCAATGGTGATCTCATTGAGAAATCACATGACAAATATTCTAACGAGGAGAAGAAACAGGCAAGTCTAGACGCGAGAGCTATTAATACTTTATTCTGTGCTATAGACAGGAATGAGTTCAACAGGGTATCCACATGCACCACATCACACGAAGTATGGAAGCTTCTAGAAGTGACGCATGAAGGAACCACCCAAGTCAAGGAATCAAAAATAAGCCGTCTCACTCAAGAATACGAGGCTTTCAAGATGAAGCCAAACGAGACGATTACGCAAATGTTCACAAGATTCCTCGACATCATCAACCCCCTGTCCTCGCTTGGAAAGTAATATTCAAATCACGAGAAGATTCGCAAGCTACTTAGGGGGCTACCAAAAATTTGGAACCCTAAGGTGACAGCCATCATAGAAGGAAACGATCTCACAACCATGTCCATGGAGACCCTGATGGGAAAGCTAATGACTCATGAGCTTGACCTCAAGGACTTCGAAGAGCCTGCTCGATCCTAAGGCTAAGGAGATCGCACTCAAAGCTCACCGACGGAGGGCTGAACCCGAAGAGACGGATGACGACAACTCAGAAGATGATGATCAAGCCCTCATGGTTCGCAACTTCAAGAAATTCCTTCGCTTCAACCGAAGAAAGAAGGAACCACAAGAAGATGGTGAAGAAGAGCCAACTTGCTATGGTTGCAAGAAGACTGGACACGTCCGAAAAGATTGTCCTTTCTTGAAGAAGAGCAACCGCTATGAGAAGCCATACAAGAAGACTTCATCAAAGAAATATGCCAACACAAGCATTTGGCATGAAAGCGAAGCTAGTGACTCCGAGGAAGAAAAGAACTCTCCTCAAGATACGGCTAATGTGTGCCTAATGGCAACATCCGATAAGGTATCAAACGAAACTCTTGACGACTTCTCTTTCGATGAACTTGGCGATGCTTTCACCGATTTACTCGATGATCACAAAAAGATCATTGGTAAATACAAACACGCCAAGGACAAAATCAAAAGTCATGAAGTCAAAATTCAAAGACTTTCTCTATTGCTTGATAACATTAGAGACACTTCACCCACGGAAGTCACAGATGAGGTATCGAAGCTTAAACTAAGCCTTCATGATGCTAAAACACGTATTGAGCAACAAACACAAGAAATCACAACACTCAACACGATGCTTGCTGAAGAAAAGAGTAGACGCAAGATTTCTATGACTAAGATATATAGCTTAAATGCTAAGGTTGCTGAACTGCAGGCTGTCTCTAAGAGATTAGAGACTAGATTGGGAAAACAGGTTATTCAACCTCAAACCCAATCTTATGAGACACCCACAAAGTATAACACTCCTCATGCTAGTCATCCGCATCATCCATCTACAACACATAATCATGCTTTCATATACACACAATTTCACAAAGGACACAAACCACATGCACGTAGAAATAATTATCATATGTCACAAAATCATCATGCTACACACAGTCATCATCATGTTGTACAAAGACACAATCAACATCACTCCACATATAGACAATCTCACCATGCCATGCCATATAGACAATCTCACCATGCCATGCCATATAGACAGACTCATCATGCCATGCCATATAGACAATCTCATCATGCCATGCCATATAGACAATCTCATCATGCCATGCCATATCAACATTATCACCATGCTGGATCTAAATATCGTCAATATTCTTATAGACATCATCAGCATGCTCTTAATGTGAATAGAAATGCTACTTGCACTTATTGTGGTCTACATGGACACATATCACCACAATGTAGAATCAGAAGATTAGTTGATAAAAAGATATATGCATGGTTTCCAAAAGCTAACTTTTCAGGACCCTCAAGAACTTGGGTACCAAAAGTCACATCTACTCTTGATGTAGGTGGACCTTCCCTCCTCAACTAAGAGTAAGTGGATGCTCGCAGCACATGACGGGAGACGCACATCTTTTCGCATCACTATCGATGAAGAGAGAAGGATATGTATCCTTCGAAAATAACCTAAAAGGTTATATTATAGGTAATGGTGTTATTGGCTATCCTCCCTCTCTCGTAATAAAGGATGTCTACCTAGTGACCGAGTTAAAACATAACCTGCTCAGCGTTAGTCATCTTGCTGACCATGGATATGACATTAACTTTGGACAAAACAAATGCCTTATTTATGATAGGTCAACAGGAGACATCGCTTTTGAAGGGGTAAGAGAGGATAATATTTATACTTTCTATTTGTCTGGAAATACTAACAATGCAGGTAGATGCCTATATGCTCATAAAGATGAACGACTACTATGGCACCAGCGTCTTGGTCATGCCAATATGGATAATATATTCAGGTTATCGACCAAGAAGCTAGTTAGAGGCTTGCCCGACATCACATTCAAAAAGGACACTGTATGTGCCGAATGTGAGTTGAACAAGGCAACCAAGTCATCTTTTCATTCCATAAACTTTGTAAGTACTTCTAGACCCTTGCAACTGCTCCATATGGATTTATTTGGGCCTAGTAGAGTAGCCAGTCTTGGCGGAAAACTCTATGCCTTTGTTATTGTTGATGATTTTTAAAGATTTACTTGGGTTTCCTTTCTTGCAAATAAAAGTGATGCTATTTCGGTTTTCAAGATCTTTGTCAAGAAAGTTCAAAACGAAAAAGGCTACATGATTACTCGAATCCGAAGTGATCATGGAGGCGAATTCAAAAATTCTAATTTTGAAAGGTTTTATGATTCTAATGGTTTTGATCATGAGTTTTCTTGTCCAAGAACTCCTCAAAAAAATGGTGTTGTGGAGCGGAAGAATAGGACTCTTGGCGATATGGCCAGAGTTATGTTGAACAAGTTTTCACATTCGAAATATTTTTGGGCTGAAGCTGTCAGTACAGCATGCCATATTTTAAAAAGGGTGCTTATTCGTCCTATTACGAAGAAAATACCTTATGAGCTTTGGTTTGGGAGAACCCCAAATGTTTCTTATTTTAGAGTTTTTGGATGTAGATGCTTTATCCTTAACACCAAAGACAACTTAGGCAAATTTGATGCCAAAGCTGACGATGGTATTTTCCTTGGCTATGCTGCCAAGAGTAAGGGATATAGAGTTTTTAACAAACGCTCTTTAATTGTGGAAGAGTCTACAAATGTGAATTTTGATGAAGATAACAGTGCAGCAGCTACTCTTGATGATGATGTTGAGCCATCAACGTCTACTCCAATGAACACCACAACCGAAACAAATTCTCTGGAAAGTTTGCCTAAGCAATTCTCTTTCAAGCCATCACATCCAGAAAATTTGGTAATCGGTGAGATTTTACGAGGAGTAGCTACTAGATCATCATTAAGAGACTCTATTGCTAGCACTGCCTTTATTTCACAAATTGAGCCTAAAAACATTTCTGAAGCTTTCAATGATGAATTTTGGATTTCTGCTATGCAAGAAGAACTCAACCAATTCGAGAGGAGCCAAGTATGGGAACTCGTTCCTAGACCGGCTAATCACTCGATTATTGGTACTAAATGGGTTTTTAGAAACAAAGTAAATGAAGATGGTTCAGTCACACGCAACAAAGCTCGTCTAGTAGCTCAAGGATACAACCAAGAGGAAGGTATCGACTACGATGAGACATATGCTCCTGTTGCTAGATTAGAATCCATTCGGATGCTTTGTGCATTTGCAAATTTTCAAAATTTCAAATTATTTCAAATGGATGTTAAAAGTGCCTTCTTGAATGGTTTTATTAAGGAGGAAGTTTATGTTAAACAACCCCCTGGCTTTGAAAATCACAATTTTCCCGACCACGTGTTCAAGCTAAAGAAAGCGCTGTACGGCCTCAAACAAGCCCCTAGAGCTTGGTATGAACGGCTAAGCAACTTCTTGCTTGAGAAAGGTTTTTCAAAAGGGAAAATTGACACTACACTTTTCATAAAGTCTTTGAAGGACACTATTCTTTTAGTACAGATATATGTAGATGATATTATTTTTGGTTCTACTGATGAAACCCTTTGTCAAGATTTTGCCAAGTGTATGCAGACCGAGTTTGAGATGAGCATGATGGGGGAGCTCAACTACTTTCTTGGGATACAAGTCAAACAATTGTCAAATGGAACCTTCATCTGTCAGTCGAAGTATACAAAGGACATGCTGAAGAAATTCGAACTTGATAATGTTAAACCAATCAGCACTCCTATGGCTACTTCAACCAAACTGGAACCAGATGAAAGAGGCAAACTCGTAGATCAACGTAAGTATCGAGGTATGATAGGCAGTCTACTTTATCTTACTGCTAGTCGCCCTGATATAATGTTTAGCGTTTGCCTGTGTGCTAGATATCAAGCAAATCCTAAGAAATCGCACATGACCGCAGTTAAGCGTATCTTTAAATACCTTAAGGGTACGGTTACAGTGGGCCTATGGTATCCCAAGTCAACATCATTTGACCTCATTGGTTATTCTGATGCTGATTTTGCTGGATGCAAGGTCGACCGTAAAAGTACGAGCGGTACGTACCATTTATTTGGAAAGGCTTTAGTCTCTTGGTTTAGCAAGAAGCAGAATTCTGTCGCACTATCCACAATAGAAGCTGAATACATAGCAGCTGGGCGTTGTTGTGCACAAATTCTGTGGATGAAACAAACTCTTGAAGACTATAATTTATCTTTCATGCATATTCCTATCTTTTGTGACAACACTAGTGCAATAAATCTTACTAAGAACCCTTTTGTCACTCACGCACAAAGCACATTGAAATTCGACACCACTTTTTGCGTGATCATCAGCAAAATGGCACGATTAACTTAGAATTTATTGACACTGATCACCAGTTAGCAGACTTCTTCACAAAGCCATTATCCGAAGAGCGCTTCAATTTCCTTTGTCGTGAACTTGGAATTTTAGATGAAGCTGTCATAAATTAAAATACATCTGCGTAAATATCGATTATATTGTGATTCTCTTATAATGAACTTGCTATGGGTACAAACCGAAAGGGCCTTTCTGACAACAAGGCGTAAAAGCCTAAGCAACACGGTGCACTAGTCCTCAGGACTACCGCTAGCTGGGATCCGGCCCCTGCAGCTAACTCATGGAAAATTCAAAATTTTGAATTATAATATAATTCCTTGTTTATTATACGGTATATTTTGATTTATAATTTGCTGACATGCTATTTTTCAATTTCATATTGCTATCTTTCCACTTCTACTATCTGGTTTATTGACATTCTTAATCTTTTATTTTTATAACTTATCTTGATTTCCCTCAGTTAACCAATTTTTTTCATCCTTCCAACCTGATTTCAATTCTGGGACAAGGACCCAGAATTCGGGCCGAACTCTGCCCTTACCAGAGTTCGGGCCGAGTTCGGCCTCCCTGTTCCAGAATCAGGAACGGTTCCAGCCGTGGATCTCAATGTTAATCCAATGGTCAAAATTGAACCCGACCAAGAGAAACCCTCACCTATATTTTGGTTTCTCTCCCCTTTTCTTTATTCTTACCACCTCCTCTACTTCTCTACCACTATTTTCTCAAACCCTAACCCTAGTTTTCTCTCCATAGTGCTCCATCTCTCACCAAAATCAAGGAGAAGGGCTATTTTCTTATTCTCCTTCACTGTTCATCATTTATTTGAGGTATAACTCACTCTCTTCTCTATTTCAATTTCTCTATTTTGTGCAATGGCTCCTCGCTTGCCCAACCGTAGGAAGAGATCTCGGACCGAGGGTGCATCCTCGTCGAGTGCTCCTCCTCCCGTTGAGATACCCGTTGAACAACAACAACCACCTCATCCGTTGTTCAACCCTTCACGTCCTCGTGACCCTAACACATATGACGACCGAATCTTTGTGTCACTAGATGCGTCCAACGATTGGTTTAGTGACTTTCGGACCCGTCCGGTGTTTGCGGGACACCCCATAAACTTCACAATCTTTTCACAATATGACTCCATTTTTCAAGATCTTTGCCTTAATGAGCTAGTTGCTACAAATTTCGTCATCTATCGTAGCGCTATACAAATGTTTTACTGCAACTTGACTCATGATGATACTCACATCTATTCACGAGTTGCGGGCATTAATATCGCCTTTGCTGATTCTGATTTGGCCGAGTATCTTGAACTTTAAGATCTCGATACTTGGGATAAGCTTGTTGAAGTTCGCTCGTTCCAATTTGTAGACGGAACTTCCCTTGAGAGCTTCAAGGAAGACTTATGTGCCCCAAACATATGTCCTCGTAAGCTTATGGCCAAACACCTCAATCCATATTTCTATGAACTTCATCGGATTGTTTTCAATACCATTCTACCCAAAGCAGGTTCTACCGATGAAATTACATATTTTGAAATATCAGCTTTGTATCATCTCCACTTTTGTGTTCCTTTCAATCTTCCACGTACCATGATGGACTGGATGATTAACTGTAGGAAGAAACCACGAGCCTTGGTTTATGCCTTATATCTTCCTATGGTCTTTCGTGCGTTCCATGTCCCTCTTGATGATTGTCCTTTCTTGCCTGCTCCTGCCTTCCTTTCTAAGGCACGACGACTTCAGGCAGTCGTAGCCTCTCCTGCCACTTCTGAGCATTCTGATGATGAGGAGCCCGACGCCCCTCCACTTGGACAGGATGCGCCACCTCCTCCTGCTACTCTTGACTCCATCCAGACCATGCTCCGAGATCGTTTCGCCTTGGAGGACGATCGCTGGACTCAGATGGACTACCGTACTACCCTACAGATGAGTGCCCTCAGCAACTCGCTGTATGATATTCGGTATTCCATGTCCCGTCATCCTTTTATGCCCATTCCCATGGAGCGGGATCCCGGTCGCGAGGGATATCGCATTGACGATCCCTGGGTCATGCGCTATCTGGATCCGGGTGCTGCTATTGTGGACCCCAGCCGTTCATTCACTGATCCTTCAGACTCCGCTGGGCCTTCTCGTGCTCCATGATGGAGATGGCTTCTACCAGATGATGTTGCTGCTGATCATAGTTTATGTTTTTATGCTTTCTAGTTTTTCAGTTGCTTAGTTGGATTTATGTACTTGGTTTATCAGTACTCTTTATGTTTTAGTCGTGATGACTCTTATATGCTCTAGTTATGAGTTGTGACTCTTATGTTTCTGGTAATTCTATTATTCTATGTCAATTGCTAGTTCTGTTAGTTCAAATGCTGTTTCTTCTCTTTTGGTGTGTTTGCCCATCAGTACTTGATTTTTATTATATTGCTAAATGCCAAAAGGGGAGAGATATGTATATTCTGGTATATTCTTTTTGGTATATGTGCTTTTGGTGCTTTTGGGAGATATTCCTTATCAGTTCAACAGGTTCTACGCATTGTTTACGGGGGAGCTATCTTGTTTAGCTCGGCACTGATTATGGGGGAGCTATGCTGTGTCCAGGTATGAATATTGAATATACATTTATTATTTTGTCAATTATCAATATGGGGGAGATTGTTGACACAAAATCACAGTCAACCAAATATTGATAACATTGACTAAATAATACTTGTAATAATTCAATACGACACACGACGTCTACATCAAGCTCAAGTCAGAAGACAGCTCAGTCTTTGCAATTCAGTTATATATGAGTCTGTATTTTACACTTTTATTGAGTCTAGACTGTTGTAAACTGTGTCATGCTGAGCTCTTGAGACTTGACCAAAAGCCTACCCAAATCCATAAACTCCACCATCCAAAAATAAGCCCACAGATCCCCAAGAACCAGTTCTGTGCTCTGGAGACAGAGTTCGGGCCGAACTCTGCCTCCACACAAAGTTCGGGCCGAACTCTGTCCCCTAAAAATTAGCAACCTTAATTTTAGGGTTAGCTGGTTGCTAGTTGTCCAACGGCCAAATATTTGAAATTTCCTACCCGAATTCTGGCCGAATTCTGCCTACAAAAACCCTATAAATAGGCCAAGAATTCTCTCATTTCAAATCATCCAATCTTCTCTTCTCTTCTCTCTTAAGCTCAAATAAGCCATACCCTTCCCATCTACTAGCCACAAGCTTCCTAAGTCTCGAGTGCTCAGCATCTCTCAATTAGGAGTCTTGTGCAAGAGTTGAAGAAGTCGCATGGAAAATTTCGAGCAAATCGCCACTGCGATCCTCTGTAAGAAGTTGACGTGCTCTTCTAAAGAAAAGGCACGGGTTGTAAACTACTATTTCACAAATAGTGGATTTAATCCTGAGCTAGAGTTCTCAGGCCTGGACTAGTCCTCCACGAGGAAAACCAGGTTAAAATCGGCTGTGTTTGCGTATGCTCTCTTGATTCTCTCTTTAAATTCCGCATTTACTCTGATTAGTTTTATTTGTGATAGAGTTAATTTTTAAGTGGATATTATCTCTATATACTCTATTCACCTCCCTCTAGAGTTGCCATCTGTTCTTCACCGACGACTGGAACTGGAACAAAATTCGAGAATGGTCTGGTAACGAAATGGCAGATATCATCCGTATGCACGGATTAAGACTCGGCCACGAGGGCGACACACTGAAATGGTCGTTAGAGGCCTCAGGGGAATTTTCAGTAAGGTCGGCGAGATGCGCTGTCCAGGGAACCGGGCAGTCGTACCATCCCATTGCACACTATTGGCAATCATGCATCCCTAAGAAGTGGTCAGTCCTAATGTGGAGAGTCATAAGAAAGAAATTGCCTACTGACGATATCCTCCACACCATTGGCATCTACTTAGCATCAGCCTGCTCGTGCTGCTCTGAGCCCCAGATGGAGACTATAGACCACATCTTTTGTCAGGGGAGCCTACCTGGCAGTATATGGAGGACACTTAACCAGCACTACAGTATTGAGCAGGGCGGTGGACGCTTCAATGATCTTGTGATCTCCTGGGGTTCATCCTCCCATAGCCACCAGATCGTCGCAGCGGCCGCCACGTGGACGATTTGAAAGAATCACAACAAGGCAAGATACGAAGGTCACCAATACTCAGCAGACCTGCTTATTTGGAAAATCTTTTGCCAATGTCGTAAAAGGAGCAACGGGTGCTCCCACAGCCCGAGAGCACTCTGGTTCCTGCTCAACCCCTAACGCTTGGTGGTTGAGTTGTCTCTCCCCCTCGTCTTCCTTTTGGGTAGTATACTTGTATAGGCGTTGTCTTTTTTGTTTGTGCCTTGTACACGTGAGCAGGTTCGGCATTTTGAGCCTTCTTTAATAAAACAAAGGGGTTCTCTTAATATATATATATATATATATATATATATATATATATATATATATATATATATATATTTTAACAAACTGTTACCTTTATTAGAAAAAAGAGGGTAATGAGTACATCCGACCTCATAGGTAACAAATAAACAAAAAAAGAAAATCAATCAATGCACATATATATATATATATTATTTTTTTAACAAAACGTTACCTTTATTAGAAAAAAGAGGGTAATGAGTACATCCGACCTCATAGGTAACAAATAAACAAAAAAAGAAAATCAATCAATGCACTACTCAAATGCCCAATACGGAATAGGCGGAAGGTGACGACAACCCGAAAGCGACTTCCGGAACTGTCGCTTCACCTCCCGGACCAAAAAAATAGCACCAGCACTACGCCCCTCATAGTGATGCTTGTTTCGGTTCTTCCAAAGCACCCATATAATCGCACCGGCCAAGGATCTCCGATGATGACTGTCCGGGCCCCGCCACCACCTTCGAAGGAAGGCCAAAAATTCACGATGCATCCGTGCTTTGAAGAAACCCCGAAAGACAGACCATACCTCCAAAGCAAGATCCCCATGGAAGAAAATATGCTGAAGAGTCTCCCCATGTCCCTCTTGAGAGCAATGACACCTTGAAGCCAAATGAAAGCCAATCTTTTGTATGTTGTCATCAGTGGGAAGCCGGTTATGGCAGACCCGCCATGTCAGAATGCTCAACTTTACCGGAATACATTGGCCCCAGATATTAGAAAATAAGGAGGAGGTTGGAAGGGAGATCCGACACAACCTCCAAGCCGCTGCCAGAGAGAAGGATCCTTGCCGCTCACCCCAAACAAAGGAATCAGGAACCGAAGTGCAATTCAGATTAGCCGCACTGAGACGCCGTGCTGCCTCTTCCCCGAACTGCTCCGAGATTAAAGGCAAATTCTAGCCCGTAATGGTCCAGAATGATCGGATATCAAGACCGCCATTATCAGAGTTCCTCGCCCTAGAATCCCGGATCTTCCTTCCCCTATCCGATAGGGCCCTCACAATCACCGGTCGATGAGGATGAAGCACCATCCTCTCGGCCAATCTGGCTGACCGCCGAAGCTCTTCGAATCCACCACCAGGCGGTACCCGCCCCGAGGGGTGAGCCCGACGCTGCGACGGATCAGCGCCCGCCCCCCCCCACGTCGGTCCCCTGTGCTGGCCGAAGACTGGCCCGCCTGGCCAGATACGGCAGGCGCCAACGCCTGGGCTCGCAACCACACACACACACAGATATATATATATTCCAAAAGCGCCACTTTATTGATGTATAACGCACAAAATGCCGAAGCCTATACAAGAAGGTGCGGGTCGCGCAGAAAGACCCCAAAAACAATCAAGCCGGTCAGTGACGGAGGATCGCACTGAACCAGAACAAAAACCTCCAGGCGATTGATAAGGCCACTACCGTGTGTGGCAGTGGCATGAGTACAACGAATGTTGACCTTGAGAACTTGCCTGCATACTTCTCTGTACAGTTGTGGGGAGTTAAATAAGTGTCCTTCGTGCTTGCTCCTATTCTTCCATAAAACCCAGATACCTGCGACTGCGACGATCTGGTGCCAGTTGGAGTTTCTCCAATTGGCTAGGAGATCATTGAAGCCCCCGGTCTATTGGTACAGCGGCCATCTAATGGTGAGGTCAGCCCATAGCTGGAAAGCGAGTTCGCCAGAGTTCAGAATGTGTTTCGCGGTTTCAGCTTTAGGAGAGGAGCAGTAGTGGCATCTCGATGCGAGGCTGTAGTCGATGGAAGTTAGGGCATCATCAGTAGGGAGCTTCCTGCGGTGCACTCTCCAGATGAGATTGGACCATTTGTTGGGGATGGCGGACTGCAAGTAGGGTACGAGGAAGGGGTTAGAATCTCTAGTGCCTTTCGCCACCATTCTAGCAGACGCTAACATGAAATCACCGTCATGGTTTAGGGACCACCGCAGCATTCCCGAATCATCTAGGCTGTTTATGTTCATGAGGGGTTCCACGAGGTTCCGACCCAGGAGAATACGTCTCCAGTTGGCTAAAGATCGGTTGTTGGCAGTGGCCATCGTAGGGTAGAAATTTCGAAAATATCTAGCCTTCATAAATCGAGACCAGGTCGAGTTTTTCGTACGGAGCTTCCACCACTATTTCATGGAGCAAGCATCAACAATATGCACAAGTCTACTGAATCCCAGGCCTCCCTCGCTAGTAGGTTTAGCCATGGAGTACCAGCTGGCCCAGTGGTGCTTGTCTTTACCTCCTTGGTGACCCCAAAAGAAGTTAGAGAAAAGGTTCTCAAAAGAGGATAATACCTTCTTCGGTGGGGAGCATACTGCCAGGGAGTAAATGGGGATGTAGGAGAGAACATGCTTGATCAGGATCATCTTGCCTCCCAGGGATAGGGTGGCGTTGTGCCATCCCTTAATTTTCTTCCTGATTTTGTTGACAAGTCAGTCGAAGATGCCCGAGTTGGATTTGCCGTAAACCAGCGGGCATCCGAGATAAGTGAATGGTGGGTAGGCTGTGGAGAAGGATGTCAGATTGGAGAGGGTGTCGGAGTGTTCCCTGTCGGCTTTATGGTGGGGATAGATGACACTCTTGCTGGGGTTCACCCACTGTCCGGAGCATTTGGTATATCTCTCAAGCGTTCTGTGGACCGCCTCCACTGATCCGATGTCGCCTGCTGAGAAGATGAGGATATCGTCTGCATAGGCCATGTGAGTGATTAAGGGACATCCGGTGGTTGTGTGGAAATGGTGGAATCCTGGCGAGTTGGCCAAGCTGTTGAGGTTTCTGCTAAGAGCTTCGGCCGCAATGATGAAGATGGTAAAGGATAGAGGGTCTCTCTGCCTAACTCCGTGACTGGCATAGAAGAAACCCTCTGCTTGCCCGTTGATGATGGTGGAGAACCAGGAGTTGCTGATGGATCTGAAGAGAACATCGGCCCACGATTTCGAGAAGCCGAAGGCCCTGAGCACCCAAATCCGAAATTACCAGTCTAGACGGTCATAAACTTTCTCCATATCGAGTTTGATAGCCACATTCCCTCCCTTGGAAGGGAATTTCATGCATGTGATCATCTCCTGTGCCAAGAGGATGTTGTCGGTGATGTTCCGCCCCGGGACGAAACCGCTTTGCTCTTTCCAAATGATTTTGGAGAGAAGCGCAGACATACGGGTCGCAATAATTTTTGAAATAATTTTATTGGTAAATGTGCATAAGCTGATGGGGCGGAAGTCCTTGAAGGTGTCTGGGTTATCTTTTTTGGGGATGAGAATCAGGTTGGCTTGGGAGATGGATTTAGGGTATCTCGCTCCTTAAAAAAAAGGCCGTAGCTGCTTCATCGATGTCGTGCTCGATGATGTCCCAACAAGAACGGAAGAATACCTCGAAGAAACCGTCTGGGCCTGGAGAGCTATGCTCGTCTAGAGCCTAAACTGTGGCCTTAACCTCCTCCGTAGAGGGTAGGGTAAGAAGCTGCTCGTTCTTTTCTATGCTGATCATGTTGGGGATCTTGTCATAGAACCCCTCATCCTTGTGAATGGTGTCTTTGGTAAAGAGTTTGGAGTAAAAATTAGTGGCGGTTGACTGAATGCTCCGGTGGTCGGTGATGAGTCGGCCGTTGTCGTCGGCGATTTGGTGTTGACTCAACAGTTGTCTGCGACCTCTAACACAGGAGTGAAAGAAGCTCGAGTTTTTATCTCCTTCTGTATCCCAAACCAGCCTGGATGACGTCATCTTCCGCCAGCTTGATAGCTTGGAATATATTGCCAAAGGCATTTCTGTTCCAGGTCGCGAGCGCTCCCTTGGTTGCTTTAAGTTTAGCTGTAACTCGAGCTAGGGGGTCAGGGTTATCGGCAGTGCTCCAAGCGATAGCAACGATGTTTTTGAATTGTGGGTGGCGGGTCCAGAAATCTAGGAACCGAAATGCTTTCTTGATGTGATGGCGATTACTGCTAATCTCTATCAGAAGAGCCGAGTAATTCGATTCCGTGGTGTTCAGGTGGGAGAGGTTCGATATGAGACCGAAGTCATCCCAGCGATTGTTCACTAGAGCTCGATCGAGCCGAAAGTACTGACGCCTGGCTCCTTTCTGCATGTTACACCAGATGAATTCATTGTCGGAGAACAGGATAGGGGACATATGGGTGTTAAAAATGAAGGTGTTAAAGTCGGCCACAGCCGGCGGGGGTGGGGGGCGGCCCTCGGACTTCTTCTCTTTACTAGAGATGGTGTTGAAGTCGCCTACACATATCTACAGGGGATGTTTAGGAGTACGTGAGTGTCCGTCAGGGTGTCCCAAAGCCTCTTGCGGTCGTTGATATCGTAACTGCCATGCACAGCTGATAGAAGGGATATGTGCTGAAGGATTGGGTGCTCGATCCAGCAGGAAAGAGCTTGTCTGGAATCTTGTACGGCACCAAATTTGATGTCAGTGGTGAAGAAGACCCAGATATCGTTGCACCCGACGATCGCGGAAGGGAAGCCGAGTTGCAGTTGGAATGCTTTAAGTATTTTTTGGAACTTTGGGTTCAATGATAATCAAGTTGTCGATCCGGTGTAGTTTCTTGAGGCTGATAAGTCTGTTCATGGTGGGTTTATTGGCAATCCCGCGAACGTTTAATGAAAGGATGTTAAGCATTGGGAGGAGGGGTGGTGGGGGGGATGTGGAACTTCGCAGCCGATCTTGTAGTCATGGCCCTGGCCTTTTTGGAATTTTTCTCTTTTTGTTATGGGGATTTTTTGGAGCTATCGTGGCGTCGGTCCTGGTGCCTGTGCTTTCCTCGTTCTATTTTTTGGTAAAGATTTTTGAACACTCCGTCTGAGGGTTATCTTCTGACTCTGTTTCAAGAAGGATGCAAAGGGGGTTGGATCGGTCTAGGAGACCTGCTTCCTCGGCTTACTGGAATCTTTCTGCGGCATCTACTCCGAGGATGGCTAGGATGTCCTTGGAGGTGCTGCCGTTGTTCCTGTTGTGATCTTCTACCTCGAGGGGGATGGGTACTCAAGGGAGGGTGGGTACGAGCTTGTGGCCTCCAGCTCTGCTCTCTCTCTCTCTCTACCTGAGATGTTCGCCGTTGTGGTGTGTTTATCTGCGATATGCTCATTCTCTGATGGTGGGGACGCTCTTTATCTACGACTAAGAGGATGTCGAATGGGTTATGGAGAGGGATGGCCTTCGAATCGTAGGGCAAGATTTCCTGGTTGATTGGGGGGTTTAAGCTGGGGCTGGTGGAGTTTTCGCTGTCGGTGAGCTGCGGGTGGAGGCTAGGAAGAGGGAGGGTGGGTGCTGATGGAGCGCCTTGGGCCGGCTTGATTAATTATTGGATGGGACCTGCGGCAACGGACGCAGCGACCGACGCCGAGATACCAATCAGCAACCTTCCAGATACCTGGAGATGGTCTTCCACCGCTGACGGTAATTTTACGTTGGCATCTGAAAGGATCGTAGTGAGAGGCATCAGTGTGCCGTCCCCGTTGATCGCTCCCTTCTAGTACTCATGTATCCCCAATAAATGGTCGGTACTAGTTTGGCGAGCACACCGCAAAAAGCTACCCACCGACGACTCCCTCACAATCTTAGGCTTCAGTCTTGCATCCAAATGCCATTGTTGCACTTCACACCACACAGAAACCTCAGAACACATTCTGCTGACCGGAGACCTGGTCGTTCACCTCTGGAAAAGACTATTACGTCGTTGTGGACTGGTCCACCGGGTCGGGGGCCTCAACGATCTCCTGGCCAACTGGGGAACCTCTCATAAGCATCAGATCGTAGCAGCCGTCGGCATTTGGGTGCTTCGGAAGAACAGAAACAAATACAGATACGAGGGGCGACAATACAACCCCCTACAGCTGAACAGAGAAGCCATCTGACAAACTCTCAAGATCCGAAGGCGCTGCACTCACTCTTCGGACCGTTTTTGGAGCCAACTGGCTTAATATAGGTAAAGGGTATATATATATATATATATATATATATATATATATATATATATATATATATATATATATATATATATATTTTATATATATATATATATATAAAAAATATATATTTTTTTAAAAAATATATATATATATATAAAATATATATATATATATATATATATATATATATATATATATATATATATATATATATATATATATATATATAATGTTATGATAAGGTTGTTCTCAGATTTTTAGCCCAACTAGCAGCCTACACAACAACAGTATACAAACACACACCCTCATTTTTCCTCTTTCTATTATATACCTACGTATTTGTATATATATTTTATATATATATATATATATATATATATATATATATATTTTTTATATATATATATAATATATATATATTATATATATATATATATAAAATATATATATATATATATATATATATATATATTGAGGAAAAAGGAACTTTATTAATGTGTCAGGCGCAAAATGTCAAAGCCTATACAAGTAACGCGCCGGGCGCGAAGAGGAAACAGAAATAAAAAGATGCCAGTAGACAGCTTCGGTTGCCTGGCCCAAAACCTATATTAAGCCATTGGCTCCAAAAATGGTCCGAAGAGTGAGTGCAGCGCCTTCGGATCTTGAGAGTTTGTCGGATGGCTTCTCTGTTCAGTTATAGGGGGTGTATTATCGCCCTTCATATCTGTATTTGTTTCTGTTCTTCCAAAGCACCCAAATGCCGACGGTTGCTACAATCTGATGCGCGTGAGAGGTTCCCCAGTTGGCGAGGAGATCGTTGAGGCTCTCGGCCCGGTGGACTAGTCCACAATGGCACGATAGGCCTTTCCAGAGGTGAACTGCCAGGTCTCCGATCAGAAGAATGTGTTCTGAGGTTTCTGGGTGGTGTGAAGTGCAACAATGGCATTTGGATGCAAGGCTGAAGCCTAAGGTGGTGAAGGAGTCGTCGGTGGGTAGCTTTTTGCGGTGTTCTCGCCAAACTAGTATCGACCATTTGTTGGGGATGCATGAGTGCCAGAAAGCAGCGATCAACGGGGACGGCACACTGATGCCTCTTACCATGATCCTTCCAGATGCCAACGTAAAATTACCGTCGGCAGTGGGAGACCATATCCAGGTATCTGGAAGGTTGCTGATTTGTATCTCGGCGTCGGTCAGTACGTCTGTCACCATCGGTCCCATCCAATCATTGATTCGGTCCCACCTCCACCTGTAAGCCCCTGTTTTTCAAATTCTAGTTAAATTAGTGTTAATTAAATGTTAATGTCATTTATAGCCTTAAAATAATTATTTATTTTTAGGAATTTTTTCTAGAATTTTTAAATGATTTTAAATAAGTTTTATATATAAAAAATATCAATTTGTAATTTATTTAAATGTTTTAATATCAATTTGCAATAATTAGAATTGTTTTAATATCAGTTTGTAAATAGTTAATTGTTTTAAATGCGGAATGCAAATTCTAATTTGCATTTATCTACCTTAGGGACCTATCTGTAATAACCTAAACTAGGAGGACCTAAACGCTAATCCTAAACCTACCCCCCCCCTCCCCCGACCGACGACTGCCACGCCGACGGGCAGCCCCCGCCATTTTCGGCTGCCCGACCGACCTATCGACCGCCTCAACCCGCCTATTTAAACCCCCTCACTCCCCCCAGTCGACCACCACTCACCCCGACCCATCTCCACCGACCGCAGCCCCATTTCTTCCCCAAAACCCCCAGCCCTAACCCTAACTCCGACAACACCCCACCACTGCCTCACCGACCGCCGTCGTCAGTCGCCACCACCGCCATCCGCTTTGCCACGCCGAGCTGGACGCAGCGCCACCGGGGCACCACCGTCCCGACGCCCCAAACCGCCGCCTCCGCCTTCGAAACTCCTTCGAGAAGTCGGACACGTGAGTAGCAGACCAGAGTCGTGTCGTGCGTGTCTCGTCTTCACGCACGAGACTCGCCAGGACACGACGAGCTCAGTGCTGTGCTCGGACACACGAGACTGTGCTCGTACGTGTCGTGCTAAGCAAGGACACGAAAAATCCTGTGTCCTAAACTGTCCGGACACAGGCTCGTGTTTTTATTATTTTTTTTATATAATATCTAACCTAAATGAAATAAAAGAAAGAAGACCCTAATCCTAACAGTCGGGCCAACTGGCCCATTGGCCAGCGCGCAGTAACTAAACCCCCCCCCCCGGCTCTGTTGGCTCGAGTTCGAGCCCCCTTTCTGTTCTCTTTTTTTGTTTTCTTTTTTCTTTTTCTTTTTCCTTTTGTTTTGTATATATATTTATATATATATGTATATGTATATATGTATTAATGTATGTATATATATATGTATACTGTTTTTAACAGTATTTTATATATATGTATATATACTTTATAGTTAGTAAATTTTATGTATATATGTTTGTATATATGTATATATTTTTATGTGTATATATATTTTTATGTGTATATATATATTATATATATATATATACACTTTATAAATAAGAATTTTCTTGTATATATATATTTGTATATATAGATAGATACTTTACAATTAAGTATTTTCCCTATACATAGATATATGTACTTTCAACATATGTATGTATATATTTATTTTGAACTTTATTTAAATATTAATATTATTTTTGTACTATTACCAAATTGTATTTTTAGTATATTTAAATTACTGCAACCATTTGGTGTCCAAGCCTAGCATGGGTATTTAGGCTCAAATGTGTTTTCACACATTCAAGACCTGTACAAGTCATATTGGACTTGATTCATGGCCTTGGGTCCTGTATTTGAACTTTGGTTCAAATTATATACATGGACAAAATACGCAGATAATTAATTATTGTGTGCAATATTGTTTTTGATTTTCTAAAAATACTTAAAGTATTGCTAAAATTATGGAAAAATAGTTTTTAGATACTTTGTTAAGTTAGCTAATTTAGTATAATTTTTGTAGTATTTAATTTACTGTTTTGCCACTAGTTTGGCATATGAAACCAAAACTCATTTTTTGTATACTTAGGAAAACTGATTTTTATAAAATATTTGTACTGGTTAATAAATTCCAGAAAAATTATAATAAATTTCTATGATTAACAAGGATCACTTTAGTACTTTACTTTAAGAAAAACTAGACTTTTTGCCTATCTCTAAAATTGTAGAACACAATGATCTTTTGATTTATTTATTGATTAATTACGACTTGTAGCTTTTTGTGTTATTTGGAGTTTTAGTCGTGTTGAACCCCATCCCTCACTAGTATAAAGACCCTAGAAAGTTAGTTAACATAGTGTGTCACCCCACATTGGTCTCCTATGCCAAGTCATCATTTTGGCTAGGTGCCCAGTCACAAGTCGTATTTCACCAATTAGTGTCCTAGTGATTTAGCTTAGTGTAAAACTAAGTTATTATATTTTACTTCTACAGTGATGAGTTACTGGACATCCATAGCACTGTTATCGCAGCTTGTTTTGTTTTGCTTTGCTAGAGGCAAGTACTTTCTGCGAACTTTACATATTGTCACATAAATGAACTGCAAACTCTACCATGTTAAATGCTGATCCTTGGGGTAGCAAGTTAGAAATTCTACATGTTATACTTCCAGTTACTACCATGCTTAGAACTGTCTTTATGTATCTCTCACATGATAAAATACGGGTTATGGGGAAACTGATGGTAGAGTACGTGATCATGACCCCCCTATAGTAGCGAGCGAGGTCGCATTTTATATGCATACTTTGCCGTAGGCCATTATCCCGCATTTTTGTATGGATGTACACCTATGCTTGTTGACTTGTACGTATGTATATTTTATTTACATGTACCACAGTACGTTGTACATCTATTGACCGATCACGTACCTGCTACAGTTTTAAACATTACATATACATCTGTTTCTATGACATATGTATCCTTGCCATGATAGACTATGTGATGCCATGCTTTTCAGTTATTTCTCTCATGTTCATTTCCATGTTTCATATGCTAGTTTGCTAGATTTAGTACTTGCTCCCGTCCTGACAGGATAACGTTGTAGGTGTCCTTACTGAGGAGGAGTTACTCTGCGACTCATATTATGGGATTACTGCCGAGGACCCGGCTCTGCTTTACGAGGATGTTCCTGCAGGGAACCTAGCCTAGTTGTCTTTTGTTTACTTAGACTTTTGAGAGTAGACATGTATTAGACTATATCATTTTGTAACTGGACATGTATCCAGTTTTACATATCAGTTTACTTGTACTTGGACATTTTACTATATACGACGACTTTTGTGTTTGGAGCATTTATGATTTTTCTTCACTTATAGAACTGTTAGCACATTTAGTCTTATCCTGTTGTCTTTAGAACAGCTTACTACGTTTTATCTCAACGTAGGCTGGGCATGACTCGGCCCGGCCCAACAATTTGGGTAGCGGGTCGTGACATATTTTTAGTGGTGGCCCACGCAGGTCCTGACTAAACTGTTTGGTTACGTTATTGTACCAAGCATGCCTGCAATTAGGAACTTAAGGTAATTAGACAACATTAGGAAAGACGCATAGAACACTTAGAGGAATGCTAGGATTGCAACATAGGAAATACATCACATGTTTGCTATTTTAATTAGATTTTCTTGCATATGATTGCTTACTTTTAAACAAGTCCTTATAAGTCTTTTTATGTGTAATTTAGATGGTGCTTACTCATTCGTCCCAGTATGTTACCCCCGAGAATGGGGCCCTCCATATCCAGTCAGCTGACCGGTTGACTGATGCACCTCCACCTACCACATTCCTCCACTCCACAGATCCACAGACCCAGATACCTCCTTCCACATCCCAGTCCCGGCAGGACCCGATACTTCCACCACCCCCTATCACTATACCCACCCAGGCTTCCGTCACTCTCGACGGGACCCAACTGCTCACACTGATCCAGGGGTTCCTAACAACCCATCAGGAGCAGACTACCCTACTCCGCCAGAGCATGGAGCGTTCTGAGGGACATCCCGTGGTCCCACCACATGTAGAGCCACGGCAGAGAGCGGGGACGGTCAAGGACTTCATGGGTCTGAATCCCAAGGAGTTCTCAGGGACTGAGGGTATAGTAGTAGCTGATGACTGGCTAGATTCTGTAGAGAGGAAGCTTCTGGGAGTTAGGATGCCGGATGATCTTCAGGTCGAGGCAGCAGGATTTCTGCTGATAGACTTAGCCGGAGTCTGGTTCAGGAATGAGCCGCTGTTCGCGAGAGGTAGAGCCACCTGGGACCAGTTCAAGACCCAGTTCAAGAAGAAATTCTTCTCGACCACTGCTAGAGTAGCCATGGGGCTACGATTCCAGAACATCCAGCAGGGGAACCGTTCTGTTGATGACTATGCGGAAGAGTTTAGTCGCCTGAGCCGTTTTGCTCCTAGTCTGGTTGCTGATCCAGAGGAGATGACCCGTAGGTTTTGCCATGGTCTAGTTCCAGACATTGGCATCCTCATAGTGGCGAACGGTACGACTGACTACTACCAGAGCCTAGAGTTAGCCCGGAGCATCGAGGAGCGTCTTCTGTCATGCAAGAGGCCGGCTTCTGTACATCATGAGGGACCGTCCAAGCGTCAGGCTTTCCAGCAGAAAGCACCGACGCCACCCCAGCAGACTTACCGTCCCTCTACACCATATCATCAGACCCCGCCAATTAGAGCCCCGGGACCCCAGCAGCAGCAGCACGAGGAGCTATATGTTCTTTCTGCGGAAGACCAGGGCACGACAGGTCCGTTTGCAGGAAGAGACTGGGACAGTGTTTAGTTTGTGGGTCTGCCACCCATCAGCTTCGGAACTGTCCAGCGGCGAAGGGACCTAGAGGACCACTCCCGACTCAGCAGCAGAGGTTTGGGCAGCATCTGCAGCAGCAGAAGGGACCTCAGGGGAAGGTCTATAGCCTAGCCATTGAGCCGGAGCCGGAGCAGGTTTCGGAGCCGGATTACTTAGCTGACGTCATCACAGGTCATGTTTATTTGTATACTTTTCTAGCTGTATGTTTGTTTGATTCTGGTGCATCTCATAGCTTCCTATCATTAGAGTTTATGCATAAACATCATCTAGTAGCTACACCTACTGCGGAGATTAGTAGAGTGATGACGGGAGGAGGACCAGTGCCTAGTAGATCTATCTATAGATGTTCTATTTTTATAGCCGGGAGAGAGTTCAGAGGGCGATTCTTTGTGATGCCGCTTCCCGATTACGATATCATATTGGGGATGGACTGGCTTAGCTATGTCCATGCATCTATAGATTGCCATGAGGGTAATATTGTGTTCAGTCCCCCAGGCACAGCACCATTCAGTGTCAGGAGGACAGGGCCGAAGATCAGCCTAGAGCCGAACTGTTGTGCTACAGTCGAGGACGCAGCACCGCCACACCCTATCATTAGGGAGTTTATGGATGTATTCCCAGAGGATCTTCCAGGACTTTCGCCTGACAGAGATGTGGAGTTCACTATAGATTTAGTGCCGGGTTCATCACCAGTATCCCGGGCTTGCTATAGAGTGAATCCCAAGGAGGCCATAGAGATGAAAGAGCAGATTGATGACCTGTTGAAAAAGGGTTTCATTCGATCCAGTGCTTCTCCATGGGGAGCGCCAGTGCTCTTTGTGCCTAAGAAGGATGGTACAGTCCGGTTGTGTATTGATTACCGGGCCTTGAATGCCATCACTATCAAGAACAAATATCCTCTGTCCAGGATAGATGATTTGTTCAACCAATTGAGCGGGGCGAAGGTGTTTTCCAGGATAGATTTGAGATCCGGGTACCACCAGGTGAAGGTTAGGCCAGCAGACATCCAGAAGACGGCGTTCAACACGAAGTACGGGCAGTACGAGTTTCTGGTGATGCCATTTGGTCTCACAAATGTGCCAGCTGTCTTTATGAACTTGATGAATAAGACATTTCACCAGTATCTGGATAAGTTCGTCGTAGTATTTATTGACGACATCCTGATATACTCGAAGACGCCAGAGGAGCATGCCGAGCACTTGCGGATAGTTTTGGGGATTCTGAGGCAGGAGAGATTGTTTGCCAAATTGCCGAAGTGCGAGTTCTTTTTAGACCGAGTGGAGTTTCTCGGCCATGTAGTCACTGGAGATGGAATCTCGGTGGATCCCAGGAAGATTGCTGCAGTTGAGACGTGGAAGGCTCCGACGTTAGTTTCAGAGATCAGGAGCTTTCTGGGTTTAGCAGGCTATTACAGAAAGTTCGTCCAGGACTTTGCTAGGATAGCTGAACCCATGACGAAGCTGACGCGGAAGGACGCAGAGCACATTTGGTCAGAGGACTGCCAGGCGACATTTGAGGAGCTGAAGAGGAGGCTGACGACCGCTCCAGTTCTTACTTTACCTTCAGGTTCTGGAGGTTTCACCATATACAGTGATGCTTCTGGGAAGGGGCTAGGATGTGTTCTACAGCAGCATGGGAAAGTAATTGCTTATGCATCTAGGCAATTGCGGACTCATGAGAGGAATTATCCTACCCATGACCTCGAGTTAGCTGCGGTGATCTTTGTACTCAAGTTATGGAAACATTACTTATACGGAGAGCGTGTGGAAATCTTTACTGACCACAAAAGCTTGAAGTATGTGTTCACGCAGAAAGAGCTGAACATGAGGCAAAGACGATGGTTGGAGTTGATGAAGGACTTCGACATCGATTTACAGTATCACCCCGGAAAGGCAAATGTGGTGGCGGATGCGCTGAGCAGGCATCCGATGGCATGGTACCTGATGATTGATCGGCATTTGCGGGAGGATCTGGAGAAGCTCGGTATCGAGCTAGTCCGGCCAGGATCAGTGATACAGATGATGGCGCTTGACATTCAGTCAGGTTTGATGGAGCAGATCCGGGAGGCACAGTCTACAGATGAGAGCCTTCACAGACTTCGACCCCAGGCATTAGCTGGATTGCTGGATGACTTTACTATAGCAGAGGATGGATCCCTGAGGCATGGCAGCTGATTGTGCGTGCCAAAGGGAGATCTAGTAGAGGCAGTCTTCCAGGAGGCGCACCGATCGAGATATTCTATTCACCCTGGTGCTAACAAGATGTACCGTGACTTGCGGGAACATCTTTGGTGGCATGGGATGAAGAGGGATGAATCGCATTTTATCTCAAGATATCTAGTTTGCCAGCAGGTCAAGGCGGAGCGCCAGAGGCCAGCTGGTTTGTTGCAGCCATTACCCATTCCCGAGTGGAAGTGGGAACATATTACGATGGACTTCGTTTCAGGGCTTCCTCGTTCCCAAGGAAGGAAGGATGCCATCTGGGTCATCGTAGACAGGCTGACGAAGTGTGCGCACTTCATACCCTTCAAGGTGGGGCTTTCCACCGAGAAGTTGGCGGAGCTATACATGCAGCAGATAGTTCGCCTACACGGAGTGCCGATGAGCATCGTGTCAGACAGAGACAGTAGGTTCACATTCTACTACTGGAGTAGCTTACAGGAGGAGTTGGGCAGTAGGCTCAAGTTCAGTACGACGTACCACCCGCAGACAGATGGGCAGTCCGAGAGGACGATACAGACGCTGGAGGATATGCTGAGAACTTGCGTGCTGGATTTCGGAGGATCATGGGAGAGCCATCTGCACTTGGTAGAGTTTTCATACAACAACAGCTACCAGGCCAGTATTGGTATGTCTCCTTTCGAGGCGCTATATGGACGACGATGTCGCACACCGCTCTTTTGGGATGATGTCGGAGACAGAGTTATGCTTGGGCCAGAGATGATCACGGATGCAGCAGAGAAAGTCGGGATGATCAGAGACAGGCTCAGAGTAGCTCAGGACAGGCAGAAACACTGGGCTGATGCTAGTCGCAGGCCGATAGAGTTCGCAGACGGTGATATGGTGCTAGTGAAGATATCACCTACTAGAGGGACAATCCGGTTCGGACGAGGAGGGAAGCTGAGCCCCAGATACATCGGGCCGTTCGAGGTACTTGGCAGGATCGGAGAGGTAGCTTACAGGGTTGCACTTCCACCCAACCTAGCAGGAGTTCACGACGTCTTTCACGTATCTCAGCTGAGAAGATATGTTCCAGACCCCAGTCATGTGCTAGATCATTCAGAGTTGGAGGTCGGACCCAGCCTTACAGTTTCTGAGCAGCCAGTGGAGATATTAGACCGGAGAGAGAAGAGGCTGAGGAACAAGGTTATACCCCTAGTGCGAGTAGCTTGGAGCCGTCACTCCCCAGGTGAATCTACTTAGGAGAGGGAGTCGGACATAAGGGAGAGATTCCCTTACTTGTTCGATCCAACCGCTGCGAGGGAACCACCCGTTCCCGCTTGATACCTTAGAGGTTAGTTTCGATCGCAGCCTTAGTCATTTTGTTGCATTACTTGCTATGTTAGAATATTGTCGGGTCTTCAATCCTTGTGAATTTCGAGGACGAAATTTTTCAAGGAGGGAAGACTTGTAAGCCCTTGTTTTTCAAATTCTAGTTAAATTAGTGTTAATTAAATGTTAATGTCATTTATAGCCTTAAAATAATTATTTAGATTTTTAGGAATTTTTTCTAGAATTTTTAAATGATTTTAAATAAGTTTTATATATAAAAAATATCAATTTGTAATTTATTTAAATGTTTTAATATCAATTTACAATAATTAGAATTGTTTTAATATCAGTTTGTAAATAGTTAATTGTTTTAAATGCGGAATGCAAATTCTAATTTGCATTTATCTACCTTAGGGACCTATCTGTAATAACCTAAACTAGGAGGACCTAAACGCTAATCCTAAACCTACCCCCCCGACCGACGACCGCCACGCCGACGGGCAGCCCCCGCCATTTCCGGCTGCCCGACCGACCTATCGACCGCCTCAACCCGCCTATTTAAACCCCCTCACTCCCCCCAGTCGACCACCACTCACCCCGACCCATCTCCACCGACCGCAGCCCCATTTCTTCCCCAAAACCCCCAGCCCTAACCCTAACTCCGGCAACACCCCACCACCGCCTCACCGACCGCCGTCGTCAGTCGCCACCACCACCATCCGCTTCGCCACGCCGAGCTGGACGCAGCGCCACCGGAGCGCCACCGTCCGGACGCCCCAAACCGCCGCCTCCGCCTTCGAAACTCCTTCGAGAAGTCGGACACGTGAGTAGCAGACCAGAGTCATGTCGTGCGTGTCTCGTCTTCACGCACGAGACTCGCCAGGACACGACGAGCTCAGTGCTGTGCTCGGACACACGAGACTGTGCTCGTACGTGTCGTGCTAAGCAAGGACACGAGAAATCCTGTGTCCTAAACTGTCCGGACACAGGCTCGTGTTTTTATTATTTTTTTATATAATATCTAACCTAAATGAAATAAAAGAAAGAAGACCCTAATCCTAACAGTCGGGCCAACTGGCCCACTGGCCAGCGCGCAGTAACTAAAACCCCCCCGGCTCTGTTGGCTCGAGTTCGAGCCCCCTTTCTGTTCTCTTTTTCTGTTTTCTTTTTTCTTTTTCTTTTTCCTTTTGTTTTGTATATATATTTATATATATATGTATATGTATATATGTATTAATGTATGTATATATATATGTATACTGTTTTTAACAGTATTTTATATATATGTATATATACTTTATAGTTAGTAAATTTTATGTATATATGTTTGTATATATGTATATATTTTTATGTGTATATATATTTTTATGTGTATATATATATTATATATATATATACACTTTATAAATAAGAATTTTCTTGTATATATATATTTGTATATATATATAGATACTTTACAATTAAGTATTTTCCCTATACATACATATATGTACTTTCAACATACGTATGTATATATTTATTTTGAACTTTATTTAAATATTAATATTATTTGTGTACTATTACCAAATTGTATTTTTAGTATATTTAAATTACTGCAACCATTTGGTGTCCAAGCCTAGCAGGGGTATTTGGGCTCAAATGTGTTTTCACACATTCAAGACCTGTACAAGTCATATTGGACTTGATTCATGGCCTTGGGTCCTGTATTTGAACTTTGGTTCAAATTATATACATGGACAAAATACGCAGATAATTAATTATTGTGTGCAATGTTGTTTTTGATTTTCTAAAAATACTTAAAGTATTGCTAAAATTATGGAAAAATAGTTTTTAGATACTTTGTTAAGTTAGCTAATTTAGTATAATTTTTGTAGTATTTAATTTACTGTTTTGCCACTAGTTTGGCATATGAAACCAAAACTCATTTTCTGTATACTTAGGAAAACTGATTTTTATAAAATATTTGTACTGGTTAATAAATTCCAGAAAAATTATAATAAATTTCTATGATTAACAAGGATCACTTTAGTACTTTACTTTAAGAAAAACTAGACTTTTTGCCTATCTCTAAAATTGTTAGAACACAATGATCTTTTGATTTATTTATTGATTAATTACGACTTGTAGCTTTTTGTGTTATTTGGAGTTTTAGTCGTGTTGAACCCCATCCCTCACTAGTATAAAGACCCTAGAAAGTTAGTTAACATAGTGTGTCACCCCACATTGGTCTCCTATGCCAAGTCATCATTTTGGCTAGTGCCAGTCACAAGTCGTGTTTCACCAATTAGTGTCCTAGTGATTTAGCTTAGTGTAAAACTAAGTTATTATATTTTACTTCTACAGCGACGAGTTACTGGACATCCATAGCACTGTTATCGCAGCTTGTTTTGTTTTGCTTTGCTAGAGGCAAGTACTTTCTACGAACTTTACATATTGTCACATAAATGAACTGCAAACTCTACCATGTTAAATGCTGATCCTTGGGGTAGCAAGTTAGAAATTCTACATGTTATACTTCCAGTTACTACCATGCTTAGAACTGTCTTTATGTATCTCTCACATGATAGAATACGGGTTATGGGGAAACTGATGGTAGAGTACGTGATCATGACCCCCCTATAGTAGCGAGCGAGGTCACATTTTATATGCATACTTTGTCGTAGGCCATTATCCCGCATTTTTGTACAGATGTACACCTATGCTTGTTGACTTGTACGTATGTACATTTTATTTACATGTACCACAGTACATTGTACATCTATTGACCGATCACGTACCTGCTACAGTTTTAAACATTACATATACATCTGTTTCTATGACATATGTATCCTTGCCATGATAGACTATTTGATGCCATGCTTTCCAGTTATTCCTCTCATGTTCATTTCCATGTTTCATATGCTAGTTTGCTAGATTTAGTACTTGCTCCCGTCCTGACAGGATAACGTTGTAGGTGTCCTTACTGAGGAGGAGTTACTCTGCGACTCATATTATGGGATTACTGCCGAGGACCCGGCTCTACTTTACGAGGATGTTCCTGCAGGGAACCTCGCCTAGTTGTCTTTTGTTTACTTAGACTTTTGAGAGTAGACATGTATTAGACTATATCATTTTGTAACTGGACATGTATCCAGTTTTACATATCAGTTTACTTGTACTTGGACATTTTACTATATACGACGACTTTTGTGTTTGGAGCATTTATGATTCTTCTTTACTTATAGAACTGTTAGCACATTTAGCCTTATCCTGTTGTCTTTAGAACAGCTTACTACGTTTTATCTCAACGTAGGCTGGGCATGACTCGGCCCGGCCCAACAATTTGGGTAGCGGGTCGTGACATCACCCCAGCTCGGAGTCCCACTGGTGGCGGATCACGTAATTGGGTAGGGCATTCGGGGAAAGCTGGACGATCGTCTCGCCGAGCCAGCGCTCGTGCCGCATCGATGAACCACCGTTGCCTAGTTGTAGGCAGATAAGGGGTTCGGCAAGGTACCGGCCGTACAGGATGCGGTGCCATGAGGCAGAGGAGCGATTGTTGGCGACGGCCGTCGCGGGGTGGAAATGTTGAAAGTATCTGGCCTTCATGAACCTAGTCCAGATGGAGTTGTTCGTTCGGAGTTTCCACCATAACTTCATTAAGCAGGCGTCAAGGATGTGGGATAGTCTGCAGCAGCCTAGACCCCCCTCCTCTGTTGGTTTGGCCATAGAGTCCCAGCTGGCCCGGTGGTGCTTATCCTTGCCGTCAATGTACCCCCAAAAGAAGCTGGCAAAGAGGGATTCTAACGAAGATAATACCTTCTTAGGGGGGCAAACCGCCAGGGTGTAGATTGGAATGGACGACAAGACGTGTTTGATGAGGATCATCTTTTTGCCCGGGAAAAGGGTCGCATTGTGCCATCCCGCGATGTTGTTCCTGATTTTGTGCACAAGTCCGTCGAAGATGCCAGAATTAGATTTACCATAAACCAATGGGTATCCCAGATATGAGAACGGCAGGTATACGATAGAGAAGGAGGTCAGGTTGGCGAGGGTAGCTGAGTGGTTCCTGTCGACTTTGTGATGGATGTAGATGACGCTTTTGTCGGGGTTGACACGTTGACCGGAGCATCTTGTATATTTCTCAAGATTTCTGCTGACCACCTCCACCGACCCGATGTCGCCGGAAGAGAAGATGAGGATGTCGTTGGCGTACGCTAGATGAGTAATTACGGGACAGCCAGTGGTGGTATGATTGTGGTAGAATCTGGAGAAATTAGGCATGTTATTCAGGTTTCTGCTGAGAGCATCGACCGCTATGATAAAAATAGTGGAGGAAAAAGGGTCTTCCTGACGAACCCCACGGCTAGACTGGAAGAAATCGGTGACCTGACCGTTGATGATGGTGGAGAACCAAGAGTTGCTGATGGATCTGAATATAATTTCTATCCAAATTCAGAGAACCCGAAAGCCCGGAAGACCCAGGTCATGAATTGCAAGTCCAGCCGGTCGTAGGCTTTTTCCATGTCGAGTTTGATGGCCACGTTCTTACCCCTAGATGGGAATTTTATGCACTTTATCATTTCTTGGGTGAAGAGGATGTTGTCGGTGATGTTTCTTCCGGGGACAAAATTGCTTGTTCCTCAGAGATTATCTTTGGAAGAAGAGTGGCCATGCAGGTCGCGATGATCTTGGATATTATTTTATTAGTGAAAGTGCATAGGCTGATTGGTCTAAAATCTTTGAAGGACTCTGGGTTGTCTTTTTTTAGGATTAGGATAAGTTTGGCTCGAGAGATAGATTTTGGGTAGCTCGCGCCTTGAAAAAAGCAATCGCGGCCATATGAAAGTCTGATTCAATGATGTCCCAACAGGATCTGAAGAAGACTCCGGAGAACCTATTTGGACCTGGGGCGCTGTGGGCGTCAAGGGCCCACACAGTGGACTTGATCTCCTCTAAGGATTGAGGGGTCAGGAGCTCCACATTGTCATACTCCTTGATCAGACTGGGGACCTTAGCCAGGAATTCGTCGTCTTTAACGATGGCATCTTTGGAGAATAATTTGGTGTAGAAATTAGCAGCAGCAGCCTGGATGCTTTGCTGGTCTTTGAGTAAGGTGTCGTTATCATAAGAGATTTGGTGTAGGTTCAGTTGGTTTCTGCGGCCTTTAATGCAAGCGTAGAAGAAATTGGAGTTCTTGTCGCCCTCCGCCTCCCAGGTCAATCTGGCTTTCTGCTTCCAGAATTCAGTCTCTACTTTCAATCGAGACTTGAGGAGGGCTTTGGTTAGGTTTAGTGCAGGCGAGCTTCGTCGGAGGGGTCCGAAGAAAATCGGATCTCGGCCCGAGTGATATCATCTTCCGCATTCTTTATTTTTTAGAAGATGTTACCGAAGGCAAGTTTGCTCCATGTGGATAGTACGCCTCGGTTGCTTGTAGTTTGGTGGCCACATTGGCAAGGGGGTCGGGATGGCTTGCTGAGGTCCAGACAGATGCCATAATACTTCTGAATTGAGGGTGGTAGCTCCAGAAGTCTAAGAATCGGAAGGGTTTCTTGATGATGTTGGATTTGCTGATTCGGGTGGAGTTGAGGTGAGATAAGTTGGAGATGAGATCTATGTCGGACCAAAGGTTGTCGATCCACGCCCGATCCAGGCGAGAGTATTTTCTTCAGGCTCCTTCCTGCATGTTACACCATGTGAAGGCATTCCCGAAGAAAGGGAGGGAGGATATGTTGGCGTTGAAGATGAAGGCGTTGAAGTCGGCCATGGCTGGCTGGGGGGACGTCCCCCAGATTTTTCTTCTCCGTACGAGATCGTATTGAAGTCTCCAAGGCAGAGCCATGGAGGGTTGTTGAGGAGGAGCTGCGTGTTCGACAGGGTGTCCCAGAGCAGCTTGCATTCGGTTAGATCGCAGCTACCGTGGACCTTGGAGAGGAAGGCTCGGGATGGAAGAGTGGGGTGCTCCAACCAGCAGGAGAGCGCCTGTTTGGAGTCGTGAACGATGTCGAACTTGCATCTGGCGAAGAATAGGATCCATATGTCGTGGCACCCGACAACAGCGGACGAGAACCCGAGTTGGAGTTGGATGGATTTGACTTTTTTTGAAGGATTTTGGATTCGATGATGAGTAGGATGTCAATTCGGTTGGTTTTCTGGAGGCTAATTAATCTCCTCAAGGTGGGCTTATTGGCCAGTCCTCTAACATTCCATGAAAGGATGTTAAGCATCGGACGGGGTGCGAGGGAGGAGGATGTTTTGTGGCTGATCGGGTGGTCATCGCCTTGGGCTCTTGGGGGTTTTTTTTTGTGGCAGGATCTGGGATCTGTCATGGTAGCTGCTGTGGTGGCTTCTGATGTCTCGACCAGGGCATTGTAGGAGTTACCTGCTTCCCCCGATTGTGGTGAGACGTCGTCTGGTTGTAATTCGGATAGTGCACAGAGAGGGTTACTTGGATCTAGGAATCCGGCGTCCTTGGCTTAGTGGAATCTGTCTGTGTGAACGAGGCCAAATTCCTCCAGCATGTCTGAAGGGACGCTCTCATCGCTGGGGGAAGGAACTTCATCTCTGCTAGGGACGGCTTTAAGATCGGAGCCATATGGTTCTCTGTCTCGCTGGCCAGAGAAGTGACACCGTCTGTTTGCTGGGCTCATATTTGTTTTCTAACGATAGTAGGGGACTTGTCAGGATGTTGGCTCGCTTGGATCGCTTGGACGACGTCTGGAGAGGGGGGTGAGTATATCGAACCTATTGTTGAGGAAGATGGCCGGTGGATCGATAGCCGACGGGGTGGGGCTGGGGGAGCTGTCGCTGTCATCGAAGTAGGAGTGGGAGTGAGAGTTGGGGAGGGAAAGAATAGGGGCAGGGAAAAGCGTTGGGTAGCTTTGGGGGTTGCGGCTTGTAGGGCACTTTGTTTTTAAGCTCCGGGTGTGTCCAGACATAATGCTTTGTCAGATGGCCTCTGAGCTGGCAGTACTGGCAGAAGATAATGTTGTTGTCGTAAACTAGCGGCTGAAGATGTGTCTGCTCCCCTAGATCTTTCGGAAGAAGTGTGGGAGGTTCTGACGACAAGTCGAGCTCCACGCAGATCTTCGCGCAGTGCCCCTTGGAAAGATTATGGGTTTCTTCGATAATGTCCACGAGGATTCCGATGGAGCTGGCTATTCTCCGGAGAGCAGCGGGGGCGAAGCAAACAAAGGAAAGTTTTGGGAGTGTGATCCATGCGGAGATAATCATCGAGTCGACTTTGGGGTTGAATCCGTGGGACCATTTGGCGATCTTGGCGAATTGGGGTCCCAATCTGGTGGTGCCTTTGGCCCAGACTACTTTGTAGTCCCAGTCGGAGGAGAGATAGAGGAGCAGGTATTCGGGGTCCAGCAGGGCGACCTTGTATGCAGAGGAGAGTCCCCAGCCCGTGATAGCTTCTTGAGCTATGGAGATCTTCGGGCACCCGGAGGGGAATTTCAGCACGAAAGTCTTTGCAAAGCAGGCGGACAGTGAGGTGATCTCCGCAGAGGAAAACGGAACGCGGATGTTCTGGCCTTCAGAGGGGTACGGGAGGTCGATGTCCGGCAGCTCGACATCCTCGGAGGGAAGGGGGAGTTTAGTTATACGGTCTGGCCACGGGATCTCTGCAAAAGAGGGGCCCCTAGGGGGTAGGAGCACTACCGCTGGGTTTGGGCCCAGGAGCACTACCGGGGGGATGGGGCCCGGTAGGGGCGAGGGGGGTGGTAGAAACGATACGACTTGACACCAGGCGATGACGGAGGTCCGGCTGTGCCATCCCGTGTCGGGGGCGCATAACAACCGAAGACAGGCGCATGCGGCCACGAGAGGAGCGAGAGAGCACGAGCGACAAAAGGGGAGAGGGTGGGCGCATAGCATCCGAGAGCTGGGGGGGCTTGGGGGCGACCTGCCGCCCATGAGGAGGGGGTTGAGGGAAGAGATAAGGCCCCTCTCTGGAAGAGGGACGAGGGTAAGCGCATGCTCCATGGGGAAAGGGGTCGCATAGCCGTCGGCTGATGAAGAGGGCGCATGATCCACCGTAGGTCGGGCAATGAAGGGTGCATACGTCGGCCCGCCAGCTGACGAGGGTGGCACATAGCCGTCGGGTGAGGAAGGGGGCGCATGATCCACCGAAGGTCGGACCCTAGAGGGCGTAGACGTCGGGCTGCCAGCTAAGGAGGGTGGCGCATGCCCATGCCGGGCTGATTGGGCGCATAGCCAACCACAAGACTGGAAGGGGTGGGCGCATAGCCGTGCCACCCTGAAGAGAGCGCATAGCATCTCTTGTCAGGCGTGGGGGCATGGGTTCCTGAGATCCCGCCTATAGAGAGGATGGGTAAAGATTCGAATTTGAATTCGAACCTAGCTGGCGGGAGGTTCCCAATCTCGAGGCGACGCGAGAGGGGGTGTCGCGACGGTACGAGGCGGTGGGCGACCATCGGAAGGGGGAGCGATTCCCGGGGGGCTGTTGCTCCGCGCATCCGTCAGCGGCGGCCGTCTCGTCGAACAGAGTGGAGCCCTCGACAACAGTGGGAGGCGGCCAGCGGAGCTTCGGGGCCGCCGCGACGGAGGCAAGCGGCCACCGTAGTTTCGGGGCTAATACGGTGGTGGCTTTTCCGACGAGGGATAGCTGAGCGGGAGTCCAGGCGAGGTGTGTGCGTCGATCCACCGGCGGCTTACGGGCCTCCGGATGAGTGCGAGGGAGGCACCGTGGGAGGTCAGCTGGTGCTGGCGGCTCCGTCGGGTGAGAGCGAGGGTACGGGGAAGATGAAGGGGGAAGTACTCGGAAGGGGGTCATGAAGTATTTTATTACGTGTTTGTGTATATATATATATATATATATATATATATATATATATATATATATATATATATATATATTGAATGAATGAATAATATGTATATATTGTGATTTGCTATTAGATATAGCCTAGGGATTTGTGAGTTAGTTAGAAATGACTAGATAAGTCTAAATTAGGATAGTTGACTAGCGAGTTGACCAAGTTGACAAAAGTCAACTTTGGGTCAAACTTGATCCAAATCGACTCAAACGGATTTGGAATGACTAGATAACTTGAGTTTGACCTAAATTTTGCTAAATGGACTAGTTGACTTATATTGACCAGGTTTGACCAGAGTTGAACAGGGTTGACCATGGTTGACCAGAGTTGACCAAGGGCTGACTTTGACCTAGAAGGACCTAGAATCATTTAGAATGCATTGTAGACTTTATCTATTTCATATTAGACACTTTGTAACCTGTGGTTGATTTAAATAGGACTTTGTGACTTCAGTTTGGACTTATATTGTCATTAGACATTCGGAATACCAAGCGAGTACATTCTCTAATAGTTATTTCATTACTTATCGATTTCTATATTTTAGTTCTAGTAGTTCTATTTGATTCTCTGTTACAAACACGGGTTGATATTTCTAGAATTTATGTATACGACACACATACCTTACTTGTCTAGCCTCTATTACAAGAACTACTACAAAAAAACACCTACAAGCACCTTCATGTTCTGGCTAGATTTATTCTCGATTTACGTGTCGTGTTATGGATTCACCCATATTTGTCGGGCGAGGAAATACCTGAGTAGACATGTAAACATTTCCAAATACTCGAACCACCTCCCTGTGAATTATACAAGAACGATAGCCATCCTCACCTGATCAGTGTGTGATGTGCCGGATTACCCTTAGCCGTTTACATGTCGATCTCAGTTATTTTAAAACATACTGTGAGTATTGTCGAGAATCTTTATTAAAATCACCACAACAATCTTTACTAGAATCATCACAAGAACCATTACAAGAATCACCCTACTAGAATCATTGAATGGAATCACACTTGACATATATTGTACCACCTGGAGTCATATCACATTACTCTAGTTCAGCTAGTTATATTTACAGCCTTTATTGCTATGATCTTCTGTCTCTCAGTATTTACTTTCCTTGTTCTAATTGTTTCTCCATTTTTACTACTATGCTTCATCAATATAACTGTCTATAATTGTTTTATAGTCTTTGTCATTTACTTGGGATTTTTGATGAGATGTGTTTGTTCCCTTTCTGACTGGATCGTTGACAAAATATTACAGATGTTAGCCCTGAGGATACATACCCTACTTGCTATGGATCTGGAGAGGGATTAGCTACCTTTGGCCTCGACTCTCAGGAGTGATCGAGAGATTAGTTTAGTAGACTTGCTCTAAATTTTATGTTTAGAACTTGAGTTATAATAATTGAGAGTTGACTTATTTTGAGTTGTTTTGAGATATTATCATTTAGTAGTTTTTTATTTGTTTTCTTTTAGTTATAGAATTCTGTGTTATCCTATCATGCTTATACTGTGATTGAGTTATATTATTTATATACTTGTCCTCTGTTCGGAGTTTAGATTTAAAGACAAGTGCATTATATAATCGCGTGAGTTGTTTTAGATAGTGACCTAGAACATCGTTCTACCGCCGATTCCGTGACATAGGCTGGGCGTTGTTACGCACTTGTACCCTTACACTGGGTGCGGATCGTAACACATTTTTAGTGGCGGCCCATACAGGTCCAGAGTCGCAACTAGTACGAATTCGTAGTGGTGTTCGAACGAGAGTATTACTACGACCTGTAGTAGGATATAGGATATAAGTTTAAGGTACTCAATCACATTACAAAAAACTCTTATCTAATTCTTAATGCTGATTGCCTTCCTTGAAATAAACTGTCCTACTTTGATTATATCGCTTTCATCTCCGTAATTAATTCTTTTTTTGATCTGTCTTCTGGATGGTGGAGACACGATCGTACCGCTCTGGCCTAAGGGATACCACTGAGAGGTCTGCCACTTCTCGCCCGATCAGCAGGACCCTGGGACCGTAGCACCTCTCGTTCCAGGTTAGGTGGGAGCGTCTACAGCTTTTGGGGGTGCTCATCCACCGGTTTCGAGGACTACCACGGGGATTCAGGAGATGCTACCACCACCGCCTCAGGGGACAGTTGATATAGTACAGTTTTTTTCCTTCTTCCAGCAGATGATGGAGGCTCAGCTGCGCCAGTCGGAGGATATGAGACAGGGCATTGACAAGGCCCATCAGCTAGCCATGGTAGCATTGGAGAAGGTGACTGCCCAACTGTAGGGAGGGCAGATACAGCCATACCAGCCGAGGACCCCGGGCATTCAGGACTTGCAGAAGATGCGGCCGCGAGACTTCAAGGGTACTGAAGGTATCCTATATGTCGACGACTGGATCGAGCATATAGATAAGATCTTTCGCCTCGCGGAGATACCAGCTATACTTCAGATAGAGGTAGCGGGCAGCCAGATGCAGGACCTTGCCCACACATGGTACCAGACCGACCCTAGAGTTGGTACAGAAGGGCAGACTTGGGAGGCTTTCAAGAAGCTTTTCAAGGAGATGTTCTTTTCTGACACAGTACAGGGCGCCTTGGAGACACAATTCGAGAATCTTGTTTAGGGGAACCAGACAGTAGAGGAGTATGCCGGAGAGTTCTGCCACCTGGACAGATTTTTTAAGGTCCTTAGCAAGACGGCGAAGGCTAGCAGGTTCAAGAAGGGCTTGATCAAGGAAGTCAAGTCCTTGACCAAGAGTGGCAGAGATGCTACATTTGAGCAGATATTGGCAGGGGCCATAGCAGGAGAGGATGACTTGGAGCTCAAGTCCAAGAGGAGTCGGGATGAGTCTGGAGGGGCCAGTGGAAGTGGAAAGCATCCCTTTGTGCAGAAGATAGTGCACCAGCCTCAGCAGATGCAGGCACCAGCTCGAGTTCAGCAAACACATCATCAGCCTTGAGATCAGGATTAGAAGATGCAGAGTTGTGCCTACTGCAAGAAGTCGGGACACATTTGGGAGTCTTATAGGAGAAGGTTGAAGGTTTACCTATTTTGTGGATCCGACGCTCACTAGATAAAGGATTGCCCCTCGGCACCCACATTTGGTGGAGCACAGGGTCAGAGAGAGGGAGCTAGGCCACCTGTAGCACAGCACCATACCCAAGACCAGTGGGGTGGAGCTTTTGCACTAATGGTCGAGGAGACCGATGCTGCAGGTGATGGGTTAGTAGGTATGTCCTTCCTATTCTTCTTCCCCATCTTGTTGTGTGATTTTATTAGTACCTGTCAGGATATTCTTGTGATGTGCTAGATAGTATAGTGACCATGTTCTAGACTGTGAAATTACGACTAGTAGGACTATGTTTTGGATGTTTTAAATATAATTTATTTGACTTTGATTGTCGGGGGTTTGACCTAGAAGGAGTACAAGCATCTTAAATTTTAAGAACAAATTTTTTCTGGGGGGGTAGATTTGTCATCACCACTTTTCTGGATTAGGATATTTTAGTAATTGTGTGATAATTTAAATTTTATTATTTTACTATTAAATTGATTGGTGTTTAGTCCTTGATTAGTGTTTTTTTGGTAGTAGCAGATGGTTTAACTATAGATAACCTTGATTAGAAGACTAACCATAAGATTAGAAACTTATTTGGTTAATTAGATTTTAATTTGGAGCATTAGTCCTAATTAGGAAACAAATTGACTTATTTTTAGGCTATTTTAATACATAGCTTTTGGCCTTTTTGCTATTGGGCTTTCCTTGGACTTTAGTTGCATGGTGGCCCATCCCAAACCCTAATCTAACCCTAGATACACCCCTTGGCCGCCTAAACAGCAGCCCGCCCTCTTCATGTGCATATGAGTAGTAGCCACCTATTTGCAAAAACCCTAGAAATTGTCTTCTCCTCCAAATAGCCTATTTTTCTCGTTTCTCATCCAAATCCTTCCAAACGAAGTGTGTTGCGATCATTGGGAGGAGAGGAACCTGCTGGAGACTTGCTAGTAAGGGATCAAAGGAGTTGGAGCGGAGGAAATCGGTATCGACGCATTTGGAGGCTCGTTTTATTGAGATATTGACTCTCAATAGGTAAACCCCTCTAAATACTTATTAATCCTAATTTTTCTTCGTAGATGCATCCATATAGGTATCCCAGACCTGTGCATGAAGTTTGGTAGTTTTTTGTATTCGTTTGATAGGCGTATCGGACACATGTCGGTTCATTGAAACACGTGTTCGACGAAATGCTGCTTAGAACTGAAAGTTGGTATTTTGCGATTCTGTTTTCAGAATTTATTGCTGTGATTATTTGAAATAACTTTCACAAAGAAGGATCTCGATTTGACATATTTTCAGTGTCCAAATCGGACACGAACACGCGTGCACGAGGCCCGTGCACGACCCCGTGCATGCCCTGCTGTCGGAGTGTCATAACTCGACGCACAAGACTTCGTTTCTCATGAAATTTTATGGACACATGGAGGCAACCTCTGCCCCCGTGCTCCTAAAATTTCCTGACATTTTGTAGAGCATGTGCGGAGAAATCCAACGGGCACGGTTCAGCCAACACTGTGCACGCGGCCAGAAATTGCCACTGACACGGCCTTCATTCGCGGACACGACGCGATGAAGACTCAAACCAGAAGCATGGTCACATAGCCCTAGACCTAGGCTGGCCATAGACTCGACCACGGGGCACGACATGATTCGTGTCGTGAGCTACGGACGTCGACACGTGCCCACGAGGTCGCGCGCGTGCGTGCGTACAGCCCCTGCAGTCTAAGTGTCATAACTCGACGTATAGGACACGATTTCGTGTGAAAATTTATGGACATGTAGGGGCAACCTCTGCCCATGTGCTCCTAATATTTCATAAGATTTTGTTGAATATTTGCGAAGTTATCGCGTCTGCACTGATTCGGCTGATACAGTGCACGCGCGTACATGCCCGTGTGATACGCACTTCGTAGATACGATACGGACACGGGTTCGACCCCATGAGTACCGGAGCACGTCACACACGTATACACCTTCGTGTTTGCCAAGTTTCACGAGTTCTAGTTGTGTATTTTGAGAATTGGGTATTGAGTTGGGTTTTTGTATTTGTGTTGGGTTATATTTGATTGGATTTTTGTTTGAAATCGATTTTCTGAGTATAAACTCAGATTTCTGAGTTTGATGTTGGTTTTAGATTAGTTTACTAGTTCAATTTTGTAGTTAAACTCTGATTTACATTCTTTGTATATAAATCTCTATATGTTAAATATAATTTCATGTATGTAAATGTCTATTTATATATACATAGTTTTAGTATAAATATAGAGGCTTATATATATATATATATATATATATATATATATATATATATATATATATATATATATATATATATATATATGTTTTGGTTCTTGTGAGTTGGATTTGTTGGAGGCAGCCCACTATATATATATATATATATATATATATATATATATATATATATATATATATATATATATATATATATATATATATATATATATATATATATATATATATCTGCCCCCAACAAATCCAACTCACAAGAACCAAAACATATATATATATATATATATATATATATATATATATATATATATATATATATATATATACCCACCCTCTTTACTTTCAAATAGGTATTTGTATATATATATGTATAGTATATATATATATATATAATATTATGATAAGGTTGTTCTCAGATTTTTAGTCCAACCAGCAGCCTACACAACAACAGTACACACACACACACACCCTCATTTTCCCCTCTTTCCATTATATACCTACATGTTTGTATATAAATATATATATATATATATATATATATATATATATATATAAAAAAAAAAAAAAAAAAAAAAAATATATATATATATATATATATATATATATATATATATATATATATATATATATATATATATGTATGTATTATATATTGAATGAATTAATATATATGTATATTTTGTGATTTGCTATTAGATATAGCCTAGGGATTTGTGAGTTAGTTAGAAATGACCAAATAAGCCTAACTTGGCATAGTTGACTAGCGAGTTGACCAAGTTGAGAAAAGTTAATTTTGGGTCAAACTTGATCCAAATCGACTCGAACGGACTTAGAATGACTAGATAACTTGAGTTTGACCTAAAATTTGGAAAATATACTAGTTGACCTATAGTTGACCAGGTTTGACCAGAGTTGACCAGGGTTGATCAGAGTTGACCAAGGGTTGACTTTGACAAAGAAGGACCTAGAATCATTTAGAATGCATTGTAGACGTTATCTATTTCATATTAGACACTTTGTAACATGTGGTTGATTTAAATAGGACTTTGTGACTTCAGTTTGGACTTATATTCTCATCAGACATTCGGGATCCCAGGCGAGTACATTCTCTGATATTTCGTTACTTGTTGATTTCTATATTTCAGTTCTAGTCAGTTCTATTTGATTCTCTATTACAAATACGGATTGACATTTCTAGAATTCATGTATTTGACACACATACCTTACTTGTCTAGCCTCTATTACAAGAACCACTACAAGAAACACCTACAAGCACCTTCATGTTCTGGCTAGATTTGTTCTCGATTTACGTGTCGTGTTATGGATTCACCCATATTTGTCGGGCGGGGAAATACCTGAGTAGACATGTAAACATTCCCAAATACTCGAACCACCTCCCTGTGAATTATACAAGAACGATAGCCATCCCTCACCTGATCAGTGTGTGATGTGCCGGATTACTCTTAACCGTTTACATGTCGATTTCAGTTATTTTAAAACACACTGTGAGTATTGTCAAGAATCATTACTAGAATCACCACAAGAATCTTTACTAGAATCATCACAAGAACCATTGCTAGAATCATCCTACTAGAATCATTGAATGGAATAACACTTGACATATATTGTACCATCTGGGCTCATATTACATTACTCTAGTTCAGCTAGTTATATTTACAGTCTTTATTACCATGATCTTCTGTCTCTCAGTATTTACTCTCCTTGTTTTAACTGTTTCTCCATTTTCACTACTATGCTTCATAAATATAACTGTCTATAATTGTTTTATAGTCTTTGTCATTTACTTGGGATTTATTAATGAGATGTGCTCGTTTTCTTCCTGACTGGATCATTGACAAAATATTATAGATGTTAGACCTGAGGATACATACCCTACTTGCTATGGATCTGGAGAGGGATTAGCTACCGTTGGCCCCGACTCTCAGGAGTGATCGGGAGATTAGTTTAGTAGACTTGCTCTAAAATTTATGTTTAGAACTTGAGTTGTAGTAATTGAGAGTTGACTTATTTTGAGTTGTTTCGAGATATTATCATTTAGTAGTTTTTTATTTGTTTTCTTTTAGTTATAGAATTATGTGTTATCCTATATCCTATCGTGCTTAGACTGTGATTGAGTTATATTATTTTTATACTTGTTCTCTGTTCGGAGTTGAGATTTAAAGACAAGTACATTATATAATTGCGTGAGTTGTTTTAGATAGTGACCTAGAACAACGTTCTACCGTCGATTCCGCGGCGTAGGCTGGGCGTTGTTACGCACTTGTACCCTTACACTGGGTACGGGTCTTGACAAGTCTCTATGTCTGGACGAAAGAATGTCAAAGCCTTTGACGACATTAAAGCTTATCTAGCGTGCCCTCTAGTCTTGGTGGCACCTGTCGTAGGCAAACCATTTCTTCTCTATGTCCGCGCAATGGACCATTCCCTTGGCACTTTGTTAGCCCAAAAAAATAATGCAGGCCATGAGCAGTCCATCTACTACCTCAGCAGGACAATGGTCGGGGCCGAACACCGGTACAACCCCTTCGAAAAAGAATGTCTTGCTCTAATATTCGCCATCCAGAAAACTCACCATTGTGTCTCTGGACAGACAATTCATGTCATCTTCCGGGTCAATCCGCTCAGAGTTCTCATGACTACGCCGGGAGTGCTAAATTCCCGATTATCTACTTGGGTGATACTATTGACGCCATATGACATGGTGTTCGTCCCGCAAAAGGCTGTCAAAGGCCAAGCACTGACCAACTTCCTAGCCATGCACCCAATTCCGGAATCGTCCCGACTCTATGAGGACATTCCAGATTAAGTGCGAGAATCAAACGTTACCGAAGAGTACCCCGTTTGGCGGATATTCTTCGACGGTGCTTCAAGAACAGGCCCAAAGGGTAGATCATCGCAGGAGTGGGGGTAGTCCTGATCTTCCTGATAAGCTGGTCATCCAGCGTGCCTATTCCCATTCAGAGCCGTGCTCCAACAATGTTGCAGAGTATAATGCTCTCATCATGGGACTCTAGTTAGCAAATCAGCTGGGGGTAGAATACCTCGAGTCTTATGGTGACTCAAAACTCGTCGTCAATCAAATTCGAGGACAATACGAGGTCCGCCATGAAGACCTGGTCCCTTATCACAAAGTAGCGTTGGACATCATCTCAACCCTCGCTGATTTCTTCATAGAATATGTGCCTCGGTTACAAAACTTGGAGGCTGGTACTCTTACTGGCCTCGCGGCCTCATTGGCAGCACCCATCGGGACTCAACACTTTATCACAGTGGTGGATCAGGATTTGGCTTGCCCTAGAAACAATCTGTGTATGCGAACAAATCATGCCATGACTACTGACAGCAGCATCAACGTCAGAGACTGGAGATTTTCGTTCATCGACTTTACCGTCTACAGGATCCTTCCGGAAGACCCGAAGGAAACAGTCTCAGTCAGAAGGCGCTCGCTCCGATTCTATTATGATACGACCACTAAAATGTTGTACCGACGCTCCTATGATGGACTTATCCTCCGATTTCTATCAAACGAAGAAGCAGCCGAAGCTCTTCGAGAAGCCCATGACAGAACATGCGAAGCGCACCAATCCGGTCCTAAGCTACATGATCGACTTCGACGTATGGGCTATTTCTGGCCCATCATGATGGCTAATGCTGTCGAGTATACATAGAAATGTCGTTCTTGCCAGCTATACGTCGACTTCATCCATAGACCGTCACAGCCTCTACATCCTACGGTCATCTCTTGGCCATTTGAAGCCTGGGGCATGGACATAATGGGACCCATCACCCATTCCTCATCCAGGGGACACCGCTTTGTCCTAGCAATCATCGACTACTTCCGTAAGTGGGCAGAAATAGTACCACTGACAGAGGTGAAAAGCTCAAAGGTGATCAGCTTCATCAAGCATCACATCATCTACCATTTCGGGATACCCTAGAGGATCATCCACGACAACGGTCCATAATTTATCAGCCATGCGTTCAACAGATTCTGCGACAAGAATCTCATTAGAATGTGGCATCAACCGCCTATAATTCGGCAGCAAACGGATTGGCTGAAGCTTTTAATAAAATTATCGTCAAGCTATTCAAAAAGGTCATGTCATCTAACAAGCGTGACTGGGACGAGAAGCTCGGTGAATGTCTTTGGGCCTATCGCACGACGATACGGACCCCGACGGGTAACAAACCATTCTCGTTGGTCTATGGAAGCGAAGCAGTACTGCCTCTAGAGATCCAGATACTCTCACTCCGAGTGGCAATCACGAACTAGCTGATGGAAGAAGACAATCAACGTTGCCGTCTGCAAGAATTGGAAGCACTCGATGAAAAATGCCTCTTGGCTCAACAGCCCATCGAACTTTATAAAGCCCGCATTTCATAAGCTTTCAACAGAAGAGTCAAACAGAGAACTTTCTAAGTAGGCGACATAGTTCTGGTAGTCAGGAGACCGATGGTGATGACTCACAAGACACCGAGAAAGTTCAAACCCAAATGGGAAGGACTCTTCATCATAGAGACGGTATACTCAAATGGTGCTTACCGTCACGCTCAACCTAATGGGAACTTGTTCATGATACCCATCAACGATAGGTTCCTAAATAAGTAATACTCCTAACATCCTTCTGAATGTACTTCCTCTTTCCAGTGAGAAAATTTGTGAACTTGACAAACCAAGTTCACGCCCCTCCTTTGACAATCACATGCTTCTGGAATCCAGTTGTTCTGTTGCATCCCCAGTAGGAGAACAACTATGTTCACATCACCTCTGAGTTGCTTCTCTACACCCTATAAAGAAGAACCTTACACTACGTAAGATCACGCTTATTACTATGTTTACCACATTCACATCACCTCTGAGTAAACATTCCGTGCAACCACCCTGGCGTTGTTGTACATTGATCATAGAATATCCACGTCCATATCATCTCTGAATTGTTCTATAAATCCCTACAGTGTTCACTCATATCACGTCCATATTACCTCTGAGTAGGAAAGCTCTATCATTAACCCATATTTACCACGTCCATATCACCTCTGAGTAAATATGTCAGTTTTTTTCCTTCGTAACTTATTATATATACCTAGAAACCAAGGTACGCAAAAGATAATAGGTCCACCAAAAAAAATCACAGATTCATCACAAGAATGAACAAAGCAAAAAAGTTCTTTATTTCTTCAAAACGGGAAGTGGAAGGACTACAAAAAGAGAGACAGCTTTGTCTTTAACTAAAAGCAACAAAATAAAGGATAAAAGAACTAAGGGTCAGCGGACAGCTTGTCATTAGGATGCTTTAAACCTTCGACCCTAGTCTCTGCAGTCGCGAAAATGGTACGCTCAGCTTCACAACGCATCGTCTGTCTGGACTTAGAAGCAAGATCAGCCGCATATTTGTCGTCCAACTCCTTTTTCTGATGGAATAGGAAGGCCACATGGTGAGTGAAATTTGCTACATCTTCTTTAAGACGGACATGATCAGCTTGTGCTCGTTCAAAATCAGCCAGAAGCTGGGCACGTTGTCCTTGAAGAAGACGAATCTTGGCATCAACCTCCGCTATGATGGCGTTCAGAGATTCCCAGAGATTGGCCTTCTACTCCATTGACGAGGATAGCCTCTGCTCCTTGGCCTCAGCACTGGCCAACTCTTACTTCCAGATAGATATGGTGTCAGAATAGGCTGACTCAACGTCAGCCACTAGCTTGTTCTGCTCCTCCTCTATCAAAGCGAAAAAATTATTCCGTCGAATGTTCTGAAGCTCAGTAAGGTGATGATCGAGCTTAGCAACAGAAGCCTCCAAGATATCTGCCATGTGGTCGTGACCCTGACGAATTTAGATCAACCCGATATACGGGATCGACATTGCCTTCGCAGTCGTAAAGCTTCCGCCTTCGTCCTGCACAGCCGACACTCCCCTCCTCAACATCATATATATGGCCTCAACGATGAACTTTACATATTCATTTGCATCGGCCAACACTTGAGGTGTCATAGTAGGAGTTGTCGGAGCTACTACATGGGCCGGAAGAACAGTTGACCTTGTAGAGTCTTTCACACCTGGGGCTGACGACGTGGCCACCGCTTGGCTCACAGAAGACTCAGTTGTCGTACCTTCAGGGTTCAAGGCCAGAGCCACGGTATTCATGACCTCCGTCTCACCAACAATGTTGACGGAACCACCAATCGTCGGAGCTGAGTCTCTGGAGGGACTCAACACTGTCCCCCAAGTAGAAGGAACGAAGGGGATGTCTTCTACCATGGGGCCTTTGTCCTTGTCTAAGCCGGCCCCAGAGGGCCATACAACATTTGGGTCTACCATAACAGACCCTGAAGCAACATCTACAACTGGGACAGATTCTTCTACCCCTGACGAAGGGACAAGAGAAACATTTGGAGGAAGAATAGACTCTCATGTCTCTTTTTTAATCAAAACAGAAGTAGGACTCGGCAAATGAGTCACTTTCCCTTCATCAGCACAGGTTTCCAGAATGGGAGTAGGGCTTGGCAGACGAGTCACTCCTCCCCCCTCAGTCCCTATCACTGGGACAGGGGTAGGACTCGAAAGTAAAATTTCTCGCAAAGTCGGTTCCCCCATACCGTGACTAGGAGAGGGCTCAGCCGCTAACTCCTTAGTCTGCTCCTCTCCGCCCGTTATGGAGTCCTCTTCAACGTTCTCAACATCCTCTTGGGGGATGTCATCCGGAGAGGATGAATCCCATTCATCCCCCTCACCCGGAGGATCTTGCACGATAACTTCCTTTGGGGCTCCCACACCAGTCTTTGGGGCCCCCACAGTTATTTGCTTCACCGTCTGTGAAGACTCGACTTCACCTCCCCGACCAGTTGGCAGAGAAGGTTCAATGTTCTCAGATGTTGCAGCATCATCTCCGACCCGATCCAAAGAGGCCGAAACCTCCACCGGAATGGCATCACCCAAGTCTCCTCCACGGAATATGACACAATCGGAGGGATACGCTCATCAGACGAGCTCGCCACCTCCTTCGGTTTACTCGAACCCAGGCTCGAAGACCAGGGTTTCTTCTTCAACAACTCCTACAAAGAAGAGACACATAGCACAAGCGGAAAGACCAAGTCAGATAGATGCTAAATTATATACCACTACGGGAGCTGGTTCTGTTGGTACCGCCAAAGGCGATATTATGCCCCCAGCCTTAGTCGCTAACACCTTCTTAGGCTTCATGGGAGCCGATGAATCTTCCTCCGTCGAAGTGTGCCTCTTCAGCTGACTTGTCGCGGGCTCCTCTTGAAAAACTCCCGCCAATGCTTCAGGGGCAGCCCTGAAAGCTACCTCATCAGGAGGATGATACGCCCGAGCCTTCGCCACCATACTCTTCGACGCCTCAAGTTGCATCCCGACAATGAAACTGGTCTCCTGGTCATACCTAGGGGAAATAGTATTCATCGCATAGAGCTTCATGGCAGAAAATAAAATATGCGGTCGAGGATTGTGAACCGGTAGTATGAAACGCACTCCGGTACACCCGACATTCTAATTCTGCCAACCCCAGGCCCCATCTAACAAACTTCCAACAAACCCCAAGCTATTACTGGGGTTTTTCAATATCAACTGGGTATAGCAAACTGGCAAGCAAAATGACTCGACAGGTACGATTCTAAGAAACAACGATTCTTGTTCCGATACACTAGGTGGAAAGGCCGAATGCTCTGCAGCCAACTGAATTCCCATATTGGCAAAGTGATCGCATCCTCGCTAGAGTCCTCCAGCTCTTCATCTGCTTCAAAACCCAGGAAAACTGGGCCAACCTTGGTGATCTCCCACCCTTGGAGGTAGGATAGAACTCTTCTACAAACTGGAATGCCTGTATGTAGCAACTTTCTTTTATTAAAGTTATGGATAAAGGCATCACCAGCAACATGCTCCTCTTCCGAGCCAGGGGTCATTGTATTTGTATGGTGCAAGACCAACCATCCCATCAAATAATGGAAAGACAGCTCTGTACTAGGAAAATTGTCCTTCTTACCTGTCTTATGGACCACATTATCCACAAATTCTCTCAGGCCCCGCTTTAGGTTGCATACCATAGCGGGAAGAAAGGCCAAAGGATAAACAAAGACCAGCTTCACAGTCGGCAAGACGAGATTTCTGACCACCCTCTCCACGGAGCCAGATCCACCAGCAAACACATGGTCTCGAAGCCATATCATTAGATAGGCCGCCAGCACTGCCTTTGGAGACATTCTGTGAACATAATACCAGAAGCAGCTATAGATATGGTAGGAGGGCTCCTGGTTCTCATTTTTATGAGGATTTTGTTTACTGAGTCTAGTCATCTCAGCAAGTACCTCTGCATGGGTAAGCCCTGAGGAGTAACAAATCGAACCTTCAAAGGGTCCGTCATGTCTTATTTGAAGATATAATCTCTCCAAGCAGTCACATAAGGCTGCGCTTTACCTTTGTCCCTCCATTGGGCCAAGTAATGATGGCTCACCACCTCTTTGAAGACTATCATCATCACATAATTCTTCTCTTCCAAAGCCAGGAACCCCTCATTCGTAGGAAAGTACTCTTCATAGGGCTCAGACCTCCAAGGAAGCTTCGAGGCCTCATACATCTCATGTAGTACCAAGCCTAACTACCCTACGGGAGTGAAGAAGGTACCGGTATGAGTGTTGTACATCTCCAGGAGAGCAAGGACATAGGTCGGTTTATATCTACGCCCGTCTGTGTAGCACGGAGAGCAGCAGTAAGACCAACTTCCCTGAGTTCAGCCTTAAACATCGATAGAACCTAGAGTTTGAACTCGTCCCACTTCTACACATAATGGCACCAGCCCTCGACCCAAAATTCCTCTTTCGAGTATGAAATCTTGGCCTCCGGCATACGGTTGACAAAGGTCGAGGCACTAAAGGCGAAAGAGGAATTTTGATTGGAGGTGGTGCCAATCCGGATTGGAGGTGGTGTCAATCCAGATAATTCCTGCCACTGCCCCTCCCTGAGATGGAGTAAGCACCCACTTTATCCTCCTCTTGGAAGCAAGACTACGGAAAGCCGTCAAGGGCAATTGATGTTCAACTTGCTTGATGTGCGTGCTCACATCCCTCGCCTTAAAGAACCAGTCTTCTTTGACCTTCAACACCTTTGCTTCGATAAAGGTCAAACAGTAACCAAACAAGAACTCGAGCTTTAAGAAAGACACATTGTCAGAATCAACCGACCTGAGTTTGCCACTCTCCATCATGAGTTGGAGAAAAGTAAAATGTTGATCTTGGATTTGTATCATTCTATCCGGAGGCTGGTCCAACATAATTGCAACCTTGGCCGGGTTGACGACTTCTTCATCAAAGTCCAAACCCATCTGACAGAGCGTAGGGTCTAAAAGGACTTCATTCAGTAAAGGGATAGTCATTGACACTGTCATACAAACAAAGACAAAGTAGTTAGCTAAGAAGACTAAAAGCCCTTTAAAAGTTAGACTTAAAAGCTCAAACGAAGCATCTGAGGCGCATCAACAAATCTGGCACATCAAACTGGGTCAAAAACCATGCGCGCAGATAGAATCTCTCCAAAGGCGCACACACAGGACCGAGGCCCAGGTGCATTTGAAGAGAAGCTTCGGTACATCATCAGGGCCTAAGTCCATGTGCGTCAGCAAAAGGAGCTTCGGCACGTCATTAGGACCTAAGTCCATGCGCGTCAGCAAATGGAACTTCAGTGCATCGTCAGGACCTAACTCCATGCACGTCAGTAGAAGGAGCTTTGGCGCATCATTAGGACAAAGTCCATGTGCGTCAGCAATGGGAAACCTAGGCATGTCAATGGGGATGCGACTCATTTTAGTCACACCCACATGCCCTAACAGTATTGCAACGTAGCGAAGGATCACCCACCGATCACCGCCGGCTGGCGTCGCTGCGACAATGGGAGCGACCTCTACGTCGACCTCTACGAGCTCCTTGTCCTTGCCCCTTCCTCGGTCAGCACCGCCACGGGGAGTCTTGGGAGCTATCTCTCTAAAGAAGCTAGGGTTTTTGAAAGTCTCTAGAGGAAGAAGGAGAAGAAGTATAAGACTCTCTCTCCCCCATATATATGCCTATTTATAGGCACGAGCCATACACGTTAACCGATGAGGCGTGATGTCAGCAGCAGCTACTTTGGGTCTCGTAAAACTGACGGCTGCATATCTTCCAAAAGATTATCATTATTCTTTCAAAAAATTCGAGGCGTTATCTTCTTGCATTAAAACAGAGAAGAGCATGTACCCCCACAGTAATGCATGGAGCGATCATGCGCCCAGACGAGGACATGCGCCCAAAACAACTACTACCCATGCTTCCCGTTCAAAGTATTCCAAAATGTGGCAGAAAGTTTTGAAAACTTTGAAAGGGTCTTGTAGAAGCATGGAATTTCAGGCACATCTCAGGCCAGAATTTCTATGCGTCCTAACTCTCATGCGCCCCCAAAATCAACATGCGCCAGGAAACTCAACAGAACACTTGGCACAGCAAAAAATAGTAAAGAAGTAGAGATATTAAAGTTAGGATTTTATTTCATATGAAAGTCTATTACATATCCAAAACTCTTTTACAAAAAAATTCTATTAGAAAAAAAATGTCTAAAAGCTACAGCCAGGCGCATCACTCTGATGCAACAGCCAGGCACATCATTCTAGCATCTCAGCGTAGGCGCATCCCCGTGCATAGTCAGAGCAAATTACTTTTTCGTCAGCATGCGGGCACTTTAGCAAGAGGAATGGCTCTTCTAGCCTAACACAATCGAGGCACGACAGCCCCGACCTGCGGCTCTTCTAGCATAACAAAAAGTGGAAACGACCGCCCCGATCTTTGGATGTAACAGGCACCTTCAGCCGATGTCGGGACACGACGATCCCGAAATTTGGATGCAACAGGCACTTTCATAGGCTTGTACGAAAATATGGCCGATGGTGAAAATACTAACTCGGTATCTCTTCTTTTTCAGAAGGAGTTCATCGTCAACTCGCTAAGGCAGAGGACCGATCGAGTTCGTCTCCATGAAGGAAAGCTAAGTGAAATGAGGAACAAAACTCTTCATAAAGCTATTTATAGGCCGGGGCAACCTTCGCCCATGCACCAAGTAGCAGTCTCCTCATATTTTATGTAATAAATCGTCATTAATGTCGATAAATATGCCTCTTCAAATTTAGCCAAGTCAAACAACCATCAAACACCTCGAAGACATCAACAGACGGGCCAAAGAAGATGCACCATGTGGCAGATGTGCCGTCAACACTATACGCACCGTTCTAAATGCGCTCAATGGGACATAGACCCATGCGCCTAGTGGAGCACAGATCAATGTGCCCACACAAAGCTTGTCACCCAGCAAGCATTTAAAGCTATGTGACAGAGTTAACAATACGACTGAGCAGTTAGTAGATTTTACAGAAAATAAAAAGCTGCCGACGTCAGCATCATCATTACTTGCTTTTGTCGGCTACAGCTTTGCCACGTGGCTGACCGATCATCTACATGTGCCTCCACAGCCATGCACCCAGAAATCTGCATGCGCCTCGAAAGTCATGCGCCCCCAACTTACTCCTGATCCCAAAGGATAGAAGCCAAGTCTCTGCATGCGCCTCCATAACCATACGCCCAAAGCTCTGTATGCCCCTCAGAAGCTATGTGCCCAGACTTGTCTGTGACCACTAAAAGTCATAAATCGAGTCGTTCCATGCGCCAGATCCTGGGAACATCTTGACAGATCATTCCCCCCACAAAATCTGAGATCTTTGAGCTACAGACATACGCCACGTGTCTTTTGACTCAGTTCTGCTCAAGAATGGGTGCTAATCACCCAAGATTTTAGCAATAGACGAATCTTTGTGACTGCCATGTGTCAGCTCCACCGCAGCCCAACAGAATAGTTCAGCAGATTCCTCTGACTCAGGACACATTGTCCATGTACCCTACAGCATCAGCCATGTGGCATTCCCACGTATAGGAGCATCCAACATATGTGCGTATGAGCAGACCAGTATGCTGCCTATAAATAGAGGGATCGTTCCTTCTCCAAAAAAATAGAAGATCATATCTACAGAAAGAAATGAAAAGAGAGACACTTAACGTCTCCTTTTCTTCAAAATGCTCCGGCATCTAGAGCAATCCAGACCTTCAGAGAGTCAAAGATCATCGTCAGATCGTCAATGGAGTCAACTCATTACTACTCGCTCTACTGATACAGTTCCCAGATAAAAAAAAATGTACTCCTAGGACTACATCTAAGTCCTACATTCTATACTGTTTTGTTTATAATTAAAATACCGAGGTTTATCAATCAAAAAGACCTTGTCGTATTTTAGATGGCGAACAAGAAGTACTTGGGATGGTCCACCTTTCCTACCTCATCAGGACGCCTGGGTGCCGGAATGGACAGTTTGCTACTCTTCGTAAGCATCTCGAAGAGCTCCAGTGTATCCTCGTCATTGAAGGAGTAAGTCTCCCTCGGCCTCTACGCTTTTGCGGACTTGGGGTTCACAGCTGCTGAACCTTTGGAGATATTGATGGTCATGGCTTGCTTGCCTTGCCTTTTTCGTCTTCAGGGTTGTTGCTAGACGAAAGTCTCCCTTGTCTTCGAGTACAGGAAAGCGTAGTCCCATAAGCTGCGTGTCCTGGGCTTTCCTTTGTGCGGCATCCGCCTCTGTAATGAAAGACGTCTACTCTGTGCAGGGAGCACTGTGCCACAATTTTATAACGGACAATATGTTCTTGCGACAGGAGTCCATAAGCATGGGCTCGGGCATTGCCGGGTGGTAATCTGAGGGCTACCTAGCGAAAGCGCATGATGTATGTGCGGACAGGCTCTTTCTCCCACTAGACAATTTTTATGCGGGTTGACATGGTCATATATATGCCTTCTTCCTAGAATCCATCCATGGATCGAGTCTTCAGGTCTTCAAATAACGAGATACAATCGTCCAAAAGACTGCAGAACCACTCATAGGCTACCCCATATAGGGCTCCTAAGAATATGTTGGATAGGAGGGCGACATCTTTTGGCAGGTGTCCCGTTACTGAGGCAAAGTACCTCAAGTATGGTCGAGAAGACCCCTTTCCTTCATAAGGTGTAAGCATCTACGGATTGTATTTAGAAGGATAGACGACGTTGTCCCACTCGGCAGGATATGGCTGTCGGATCCCCATTAATTGAAGTGTTGCTTGCTTCTCCTTGGCATCATGTCGAGCATACATCTCCTTAATGGCCTACTGTATTTCGATCGATATTATAGAGCCTGTAGCCGATGGAGTAGATGAGGATGGTCCTGCTTGATTGGTAGTAGACAGCCTGCTGGATTCGTCATTGGTTGGCGGATCACGCGTAGGTATAGAGGCTGCAAGGGCCATGCTACTCTTGAGATCGATTATGACCGAGGACAGGATCTTCATGGTGTTTTTCAGCGTATCTAACTTCGTCTCGAGGACTTCGGTACGTCTGAGAGCTTCGTTGTTGTCTTACTCATTTCCATCGGCCATGAACATAGACCGAGTGTGAGGGTGACTCGAAGGAGCCATGGATCCTTCACATTCTGGCTCAAAAGCCTGAGCCTCACTATCCTAAGGATATACCTTAAGATTATGATCTTTTTCGAACTTAGTATAGTTGCTACCATAGTCTGGTGACTAGCTACGCCAATGGAGACATCTACGTCGTATTGTGCCTCCTCAGATTGGACCACAGGATTGTCGTGCATGGTAGGAGGCTGGCTACCCCCAATTTTTGACAAGGCACCCAATATAGATCTGGAACGAGTGCCTTGGAACACACCTACATCGGGTACCTTAGCTTTACTGCTCTTTGAACTTCTATTCGGTTAAGCAACCGATATAGAAGGATTCTGGAAGGGCTTCTTGAAAGCTCTGGAACCCTGTATTACGTAGCATATGGCGATACAGGGTTCGTCTCCTCTATAGCTCACCGACCCCCTATTAAGCCTCTGGTGTGGGGTCGACATGGAGTAGAGTCTCTGGAAGACGGAATGCCTGCTCGTCGATGGCGCAGCCGTCTACTGACAATAGTAGTTGATCTTAATCTGGGTATAAGAGTGCCTTGATTTAGGTACGTCCTGTGCCACGGATTCTTCTTCCGCTCGGAAGAGGTTTGGCTCTTCTGTCGTAGCACTCCCATTGTACATGCAGGGAAGCTGTATGTAAGTACAGTCAGAGCGGGTCTAGCTAGGAAACCTCTTATCGGTTCTGCGAGAACACTGTTCATGTGGCTCTCTCTCCATGGAATGCACCCCTGGCTTAGCTTATGCATAGGACTACCCCAGTGGAAGGAAGATTCGACTGATTGAGGCATCAGAGTGCGAGAGCCAGCCATGTATAGCTTTCCGTTGGCTGCATGTGTAACTGTCAACACGGGCCTCTGGTCTGCCATTGGTGTCGCACGCTTGTTGTATGAAGCGTGAGCCACCTAGGATATCTTCCTACTACCTCCAGCGGGCGAGTTTTATTCGGAGTCCGCCGAAGGTTTACCTGAAGGGAAAGCGATTCTGTCGAAGACAGATCTTCTTACCGACAATACTCCCATCATTAGGGGTTGGACCGGTACGCGCTTTCTTTGGCATCGTTTCTTTGTCAGATCAACCATAGAACTACCATCTTCCTCACCATGCTTTCCCAGGACGGTAATCGGGCGAGGGGATCAGGCTGTAGCAGCCGGAATCTTCTCTGTAGCTTTGACGTTGAGGGGGTCCTGAGATGCAGTTATCGCCATCGTGCTGTTGGCTGCAGCCATCTCAGGCCTCCAGACAAGTCGAGTCTTCTTCGGTTGAATGAACCGCTTTAAAGTCTTTGACTTTTCACCAGAGAGGAGATCTTCAAAAGCCTACTAGTCGAAGCATATGACCAGCATGTCTTGAGAAGCTTCCAACAAGTTGTCATCAGATTGAATCACCGCCTTCTCGTTTGAGGAGAAGGTAGTCTCCAACAGAGTCGCCATTTTGTTCGACATAACAAAAGGTTGAACGAACTTTTTGCTTTATTGAACATATAAGGTATCTGCGTACAACGAAGGAAGTCCTAAACAGGATATTCTAATTACAGGGAGAAGAGGTTTCTTAAAAAGTATGATGGTGGAGATAGAGCACTGCAGCGGCTTATTTACTCCGTTGACGATCTGACGATGAATCAACCTTGCTATGGCTCTCTAGCGACTTTGAAGGGACTCTGGGGTCACCGATCTAGAGGTTGTCTGGAGGAGAAAATCCTTTGAAGATGGTTGGTTGGTTGGTTTTTTGGTTGATTGGTGGATGAGGGTGGTCAACTCTTCGTGGATAGAGATTGTTGATCCTTTAAAGATTGTCGATTATCGATTTTCCTCTGTCGATCCTTTGTTAGAAGAAGAGCTCCTTCTATTTATAGAGAACTGAACACATATGCGATGTGCATTAGGGTTCCTGATATATGAAAGAATCTGTTGTCATTGTACGGTACGGGCTTCTCTGGCGCTGACACGTGGCGGACATCGAGATTCCCCTCAAACGAGATCTCTGGTTGTTATAAACATAACCGAAGGAGGTAACACATGGTACGTGCCAATTTGCTTGCTCAGATACAGCCGAGTAAATATTGGGATTTTATCCTAGATTTGGAGTCTAATTGATCCTCGTGTAAGATTTAAATCAATCTGATATGATATCAATCATGATTTAATCCTAATCTTCTCTATAAGAGGCAGTTTAAACAAACCAATTGGGGTAGACCCATGCTTTCTGTGCCTCTGGTGAGGACTAAGAACTGTTGTGCTTCTGGGGTGACAAGTAGACCGTACTTCTGGAGACGACGAAACCTCTGTGCTTTTAGGCGACGAATGGACTTGGCTTCGAATGACGACGAGACTTCTGTGCATATAGAGAAAATTATGAAGTTGTGTTTTAGGATATCGAAGACACTATACTGTAGGTGACAAGTAGGCTTGTGCTTCAGGTTGGCGAGGTTACTGTGCCTTTGGAGCAACAGACTGACTTGTATTGGTTGCGATGGAAGTTCCCAATTCTTCGGTAGAGAAGTAACTTAAGCTTCTGAATTAGAGCAGATGACGTGCCATGGGAATAGAGATGGTGTGAGCATATCACCATCCTATGCCTCATTCGGACGCAAGTAAGTAGTTGTGCCTCTGAACAGTGAAGGCGATGGCTGCAAAGGGAAGGGTATGACACCCTTGTATGTATAAGATTGGCGCAGGAAGGTAGCTGCACCTCTGGAGTGAAGATACTAGCTTCTGAAGTAAAAAAAGGAGGGGGCCTACCACCATCTTGCTTCTAAGGTTAGCGCAGGCATGTGGCTGCGCCACTGGCTGGAAGGCTTTGGCTTCTGAAGCAAAGAGCAATAAATATCTGCTCTTTAAGGAACTTCCCTCTTAATTGCCACCATAATATGGAGAATTCCAAGGGTCTAAGACTAACATTCAAAGTGCTGAGTCTTAGGTTCGTCCCATTAATGCGGGAATTCTGACCGTCGGCCATGTGGCATGCGCTCTGGGCCATTCTCGGTCCTATAAAAGGGAAAGTTCTTCTTCAAAGAGTCGCTATCTTCTTCTCAGCATCCTTCACCACCATACGAGATCCAAATTTAACTTTGAGCGGCAATCGGCCTTGTGTAAGTTAGCTACTGGTTGAGGCTTTTTTCGTTTGTAGGAGCCATGTTCTTGTAGAAGAACTCTGTGTAGAAGGATCCATCACTGCCCTTGAGAAGTATGCAAATATCCTTCTTAGGGAGTTCGACTCTGAGCGACGTTTGAGGGCTCTTGGAGGTCCTGACAACCTAGGCTGTGGGCAGATAGCCAATACGAAGAACCACAGGTTGTAATATGCCCTTTCCATTCACGGTTTCGCGACCTGCTGCGCCTTTTAGAAGCTCAGGCCAATGGCTGCTTCAGGGAGCTGCTTTCCTTGGCCGAGTAACTGATATGCTTTTGAGAGGCTGCGCCCACAAGGAAGTCAAAACACGCTTCGATGGAGATCAATCTTCCAGCGTGCGTGTCGAAAAGAATGAAGGCTGCGCTTCGACGAAGACTGCACTCCTTGTAGATCCCTCTAGGCTCTGTTGAATCTGTACTAGATCCTTTATAGAAGAACATAATTAGTCCCTTATGTATAGTCCATATGTGTCTGTACTAGACTTTGGTAGACATAACAATAAATAGACTTCTCTCCATATCTACTGTTTTATCTTTTTAGCACTGAACCTCAGTCTTTTGCATCTTCTGCGCTTTGGCGAGATGATGTCTTCAGCTGAGATTTTTTATGCTTCTACATTGGTGCCCTTTGGCACCCAGGCACCACCTGTCTCCCTGGTGCCACTTAAACCCTGGCGCCACCTATCTCACTAGCGCCACCTGTACCCTGGCGCTACCTGTCTTTCTGGCACCACCTGTACCCTGGGCCCTTTGGCACCTAGGCACCCCTTGGTACCTTGGCGCCCCTTGCCCCAGCCACACTCTGCTTGCCCTGGCACCCCTTGGCCCAGGCGTACCCTACTTGTCCTGGCTCCTCTTGACCAGGTGCCACCTGTTACCTTCATGGTGCCACCTGACCAGCGCTACTTGTTTGCATGATACCCCTATGCATGTTCTCCTAGTTCTTGTTGTATATGCTTGTAATCTTACATATGTCTTGTACTTGGCCTAACTTGCGACGACCCGACTTGATAACTTATTGAGCATGATTATGACTTGCGAGTATTGATCTTGACTTAAACATGAAAACATGACCCCGTCATGACATGATAGTGGCCCGTCGAGGTGCACTCTTGACAAGTAAAAAAGTAAACTTGATATGACATGTATAAGCTTGATAGTGGCCCGTCAAGACGCACTCCTGACAAGTGACAAGTAACCTGACATGACATGTATAATGTTGAAGCAATATTGCGACAGCTATCCTGACTTGCTAAGTAACTCTTGTCTTGATACTGTGGTTAATTTTCTTGATTGTGCCTGTACAAGCTACCTGTCTCGTCTTGTATCATATCTAGGACATGGATTCCTGGTTACCACGATCAGAAATTTATAATGAATCTGACTAGGTTAAATGACTAGATTGACCAAGTAGTCCATTTAGAGAGATTTTTCCAGTTACAGGCGATCCCGTTATCCCGGCCACACCTGAGGGACTTGTAGCCTACCGACGAGTAAGGCACATTTTCACCCCACTGTCATGTGGGGCGCTTCTTGAAAACATAAGTACTGAAAGTACACCAGTAATCTTGATAACTCTTGTAACTCTTATAAATCACCTCGCCTGGATAACCTGGCTAGTTGCAGGGCTTGTGACTACGGGAATATCTCATTGCATCTAGCTAGTAACTAGGCATGTGATAACTCTAGTTAGCTAATGATAGCAAGCCGTAGGACTTGATTAGCCGTGCATGAATGCTTGCTCGTGATTAGCATAGGAATTATATTTCGTCTCTTTTTTTTCCTAATGTAAGCTATTATTTTATTCCAACCCTGTCTTCTTGTCATTTAAGCATGTTCATTTATTTATTCTTTTATTTATTATATGCTGGTTTTAGTTCCTTAATAAAGCCTTCCTTGTGGTACTTGCTCTTCTGGGTTCTGACCCAGCTAGTTTTGTATGGGCAAATTTTGGAGTGATACCCGAGGATCTTTCTATTTATCAGTCAGATGGTGAACACCAGACGTAATCCTGGCAACAAGTGGGTTTCTTAATTTGCTCTCCCACTCTATTGTAAATTATTCTTTTGAGGTATTTAGCCGCCGAACAAGTGTTAGCTCGTGTTAAACTTAATTTCTGTTGCCTAAGGGCTATAACATGATTGACAAATCCTAGGGTTGATCATGTATGACTTAAACTCTTGCTAGTCTCGTATTTTGTATGATTAGCTTCATGATCATCTGAATTTGAAATGTTTGGGATGCCTTACTTTGTATGTCTGATGATCTAACATCTTGTACATTTATTTGCTTGCTTGAGATTGAGACACTAGGCTTATTCTTGACCATAAGAGACTGTTGGCTTGTAGATATCCCTCATGCATCTGGACAGCCATGACCGTATTGTAAGGTGGGTTTTACTTTAATGTACGTAGCTGGCTGTGGCTGTCCTCCGCTATCTAGTATTCTTGTTCTGGGGCGTGACAAGGGTAGAGGCACAAATCATAGCACAAAGTTAAGGTTCGAAGTGCTTGTCCATAGAAGATCTAAGAAAAAGTTCACACTTTGCTCTTAGAGCTAAACCATATAAGATAGAAGGAATGAGGAGATCGGATCGAGGAGTCATCAACTTTGGTTAGGGAGATTACTACAGGTTGGTGGGTGATTTTATTGTAATCTCTGTCGTTTCTTCTTGAGTGTGGTGAGGGGGTTGAACCTATTAGGGCAAAGGGTTCAACGTTGATTTTTGTCCATCTTGTAATTTCATCTAAGTATAGGTCAGGATTTGTCCGGGTGACGTGGTCACCACCATATACTTGTCTTATCTGTGCTTGGTGTTTTTTAGATGAGGGATGGCTATTTCAGGTAGGCTGGCCTAAGTTTCGTTATGGCAACATCTTATATATGGTATTAGATCGTCTGTAGGGCATATTTAATTCCTAACATATGGTATCAGAAGTATTGGGGTTCTGGCAACCTTGTCTATGGAGTACATGAACTCTCGTATGATCACCCTCATAAGGGGAACTTGGCAATTTGTAAGCCAAGGATAGAGGAACTACTCTAGTGCAAGGATATGCATGGTCTGTTAGAGGACGATATCGCAAAGCCATCAAACAAAGCTACTAAAGGTTGGAAACGATTGGGTCGAAAGTCTGTTGGATTCACCCACCAATGGTTGGGCGATTCGGTATTTTACCACGTGTCCATGGAGAGTTCTACAAAAGCATTGTGGGAGAAGCTGTATTCATTGTATTAAAGGAACATGACTGTTAACAAGGCATTTCTTATTCGCTAAATTGTCAACTCGAAGTCACCGAGGGTGTTCCAGTAACACAACATCTGAATGCAATTCAGGGTATCATTAATCAGCTATTTGCGATGAATATGGTGATTGATGATGAGCTTCAGGCCCTTCTGCTTTTGAATTCTCTACCTGAAAGCTGGAAGATGTTGGTGGTGTCGGTGAGCAACTCCGTTCTGGATGGAGTTGTCACGGTGGAGGCAATCAAAAGTAGTTTATTAAATAAGGAGGTTCGGTATATGCAAGTAAAATCATCTCAGGAGTCCTCTCTGGTGGCTACCTACAAGAATGTGAGACCCTAGTTACACGCATAAATAGAGGGAGTTCACGAAATCTTGCGACTGTAGACTGCAAGAAGAGATGCTATCACTGTGGTAAAATGAGTCATATAAAGAGAAATCGCATAAAGCTCAAAGCTGAGAAAGCAAAAGAGCAAGAATGGTCAAGAGGATCTTACAGGAATGGAAGATATCATCATCACAGCGACTGACACTGAGGAACCATGTAGCATATATCATGATGGCGGCTGAGTCATGGACATAGGGGCATCGATCATGCTACTCCACATAGGAGGATCTTCACGCCATACCCCAGTATCAAGTTTAGATGTATGAAGATGGAAAACAAGGGGACGGCTGCTGTTGTAGGCATCGGTGATATATACTTGACAATGGAGCTATGTAAGAGGCTCATTCTCAAGGGTGTGTGACATATATCGAGTTTGTGCTACAACTTAGTTTCGATAGGGAGGTTGGCAGATGGTGGCTGTCACAGTTTGTTCGGGGACAAATATTGTATGCTTGTGAAGGGTTCACAACAACTGGCTCAATATTATTTATGTTATAGCATATACAGGCTTAAGCCGTTAAGTTGTACATGCATCAGATAGAGGCTCGTTCTCAAGGGTGTGTAACATATACAGAGTTTGTGCTACAACTTGGTTTCGGTAGGGAGGTTGGCAGATGGTGGCTGTTGCAGTTTTTCCAGGAACAAATATTGTATGCTTGTGAAGAGTTCCCAACAACTGGCTTAATGATATTTATGTTGTAGCATATACAGACTTAAGCCGTTAAGTTGTACAAACACCGGATAGAGGCTCGAGGGGTATTCGACGAGAATTGGATCATCGAAAACTTATTGAGAAGGGTCTTTGAGATGTTTTAAGGGATATAGAGGATTCGGTTCATCAAGACAAAGCGAAGATTGGTGATGAGCCAAGTATTGAGGGTCAGTCTGTCGGCCCCATGATATCTGATCGATCTCCAGGTAGGGGTTGCTCTATGGGTACAGTTTTGGCAATTTGTAGTTTAACAAGCTTCATGGAACGACATTGATTTCAGTAGCTCAAAGCCAGAAAGGAGATAAGGTTTGCGGTAAACTCAATCAGAGGCAGGTGCATTACCATTCATATAGTTCAGGGGGAGCTGTAGGTCACCGACGGTATGTATAATACATGATGTTCTGCTCGAGGATGTATATGTATGAGAAAGCTTAAGAATAGGACACGAAGGTGGGCAAGTTTAGGAGTTCGAATCTCAGGAGGACCGCACCATCCTCTTGGTTGGGCCAGCCAAGGATAAAGAAGCTCGATGGAACAATAGCACGTTCTGGTTGAATATGGAAGTTAGGGACATGTAGGCATGACTTGCAGTGAGGCTTACTATTATGGACTTATATTTTGGTCGTGTTATTAATGTCGGCTGGATCCCAGTAGTACAGAAGGTGCTACGTATGGCAGCTAGCATCGACGTGACAGTCGAGGAGTTGGAGATGAAGAAAGATGTATGGTAGTTCGGGGGATCAGAGATCAGTGGCATAGGGGAGCAAGAACTCTATCACAGGATGATAGGCATGGAGTCCAGTTGAGGAGCTATAGGGTCAACACCCTCTCATCAGACTAGAAAGTAAGATTGTTGGAGTCCAGTCTGGAATAGGAGTAGCTATTTTAGGTATAATTTTATTCCTACATTATTTCTATTTAGAAAATCTTATTATGACCTAGAATAAGACCTTCTCATCCTATATAAATAGGGTGAGGGTGGAGGAACAAAGCATAGCACAAACTTGAGATTCAGAGTGCTCATCTACAGGAGTTTTAAGTAAAAGTTTGCACTTTACTCTTAGGACTTCACCATACAAGACAGAAAGAATGAGGAGATCTGATCGAGGAGTCATCCACTTCCGTTAAGGAGATTGCTACAGATTGATGAGTGATTTTATTGTAATATCTGTCATTTTTTCTTGAGTGTGGTGACAGTTTTAAACCTATTAGGGCAAAGGGTTCAACATTGATCATTGTTAATCTTGTAATTTCATCTAACTAATATAGATTATGATTTGTCTAGGTGACGTATTCACCGCCATATACTGTCTTTATCTGTGCTTGGTGTTCGTTGGACAAGATTTGATTATTTCAGGTGGGTTAGCCTAAGTTTTTCTTGCGGCAACGTCTCAAACATGACATCAAAGCACTTGTAGGGCGTGTTTGATTTCCAACATCAACATATTATTTTTTATAATATTGTTAGTTTGACTTTCTTATAGACAAAGTACCTCCACAATATATACTTTTGAGTGAATAATATAACAATCTATGAGCTTTATGAATTGGTAGTATACAACTTCAATAACTTATAATACTTACACCGTGTCGTTTAATTTTATCTACACCGTGTTGCATGTTGATCTGCGAATGATCGAATATTATGTCTACTTTACCTTTTTTATACTTATCTCATTTCTTAAAATAAAAGTTCCTTGCTAAAATGACCGGAAAAGAGTCATAATTTTGGTATCAGTCGACATCGATGGGGGTATCAATTATGACATACTAAAAATGATATGATAGGACCGATACCGGTGTCACTTCCATTTTCTATTATACGTATTTTTAGTATATGTGTACGGATTTCTGACGTTTGTCAGGTGACCAATGTTTTGACTTGTCTTGTTAGCCTAATCGTGGTTTAATCTTACCTTGGTTTATTTGGTTTGGTTCAACATGACTTGACATGACTTGGCTGGATCTTAGTTCATCTTGGCTTGACTTGGTTTATTTTGGTTCATCTTGGCATGGCTTGGCTTGGTTTGGTTCATTTTGGTTTAAGATGAGAGGGGTTGATATATAAGTCAACTCTTCTCTCTCTCTTTCTTCATTACGCATACATTTATTTCGTTCATCTTCTCCATAACTCCTCCCTACCCACCAAAGAACCCTAGGCAAGTGTAACTTACTTCATGATGGATCTCAAGTTTCTTTGTTCCATCCTCTTCTTTACTTGATTCTAAGCCTGTTTAGAACTTCGCATTTTTGGTTTTGATGGATGGATTTTTTGTAGATCTAAGTTTTAATCTTTTCTTGTTTTCTTGGTTTTTGTAGATCTAAGTTTTAATCTTTTCTTATTTTCTTAGTTTTGATTATAAGTTTCGTTCTATACAATTTAGACCCTTAGAAGTCCCGATTTTGACTTATTTTGAGCAAGTTATGGCATTTTGATGTTTATGGGTTCTTTGAGCTCTTCTCGGTCTGTTAGAGGAGAGGATGAGCAGTGCGCGCGCGTCCCTTGGCGCGGCGTTCCCTTTATTGCGTGAGCTTTTTAGCGCCACGCAACCTAGCGTGTGCCCCCTGGCACCCCGGCCCCTGGCGCCACCTGTATCCGGGTGCCCTTTGGCACCTAGGCACCCAATGGCACCCTAGCACCCCTTATCACCCTGGTGCCACTTGCCCCTTGGTCCAGCGCCACTTCACCTAGCCCTTCTGGCCTCGCGCCACCTGACTTGCTTGGCGCCTCGCGCCACCAAGCCTTGGTTGGCCTGGCACCACCTAGCACCCTCTATCTCATTCGCCATCTCATGCTATGATAACTCTTGTTGCCTATCTCCATGCTTGTTCTCATGGTTCTTAGTGTAATGTTGTATCTTTGCATGTACTTGTACTTGGCCTAACTTGCGATAACTCGACTTGATAACTTGTTAATATGGAACATGATCGACTTGAGTATGACATGACTTGCCAGTATTGAACTTGACATGAATACGACATGACATGAACATGACTGGGCATGAACAAAAAATGATAACATGAACCTTCTTGATAATCTTGATAGTGGCCCGTCGAGGCGCACTCCTGACAAGTACTCTTGACATGACAAGTAAACCTGACATGATATGTATAATCTTGAAAGGCTGTTGCGACAGCTACCCTGACTTGCTAAGTAACTCTTGTCTTGACACCGTGGTTGATTTTCTTGATTATGCCTGTACAAGCAACCTGTCTCGTCTTGCATCATGTCTAGGATATGGATTCCTGGTTACCACGGTCAGGAATTCATAATGACTAGGTTAAATGACTATATTGACCAAGTAGTCCATTTAGAGAGATTTTTCCAGTTATAGGCAATCCTATTATCTCGGCCACACCTGAGGGACTTGTAGCCTGCCGACGAATAGGGCATATTTCCATCCCACTGTCAAATAGGGCACTTCTTGAAAACGTAAGTACTGAAAGTACACCTGTAATCTTGATAACTCTTGTAAATTACCTCGCCTTGATAACTTGGATAGCTGCAGGGCTTGTGACTGCGGAAACATCTCATTGCATCTTGCTAGTAACTAGGCATGTGATAACCCTAGTTAGCTAATGATAACAAGCCGTAGGACTTGATTGGTCGTGCCTGAATGCTTGTTCGTGATTAGCATGGGAATTATATTCCATCTTGTTTTTCCTAATGCGAGCTATTATTTTATTCTAACCCCATCTTCTTGTCATTTAAGCATGTTTATTTATTTATTCTTCTATTTTTATTATCTGCTGGTTTTAGTTCCTTAATGAAGCCTCCCTTGTGGTACTTGCCCTTCTGGGTTCTGACCCAGCTGGTTTTGTATGGCCAGATTTTGGAGTGATACCCAAGGATCTTTCTACTTATCTACCAGATGGTGAACACCAGACGTAATCCTGACAATGGGTGGATTTCTTTATTTGCTCTCCCACTCTATTGTAAATTATTCTTTTGAGACATTTAGCCGCCGAGCAAGTGTTAGCACGTGTTGAAACTTAATTTTTGTTGCCTAAGGGCTGTAACATGATTGACAAATCTTAGGGTTGATCATGTATGACTTAAACTCTTGCTAGTCTCGTATTTTGTATGACTAGCTTCATGATCATCTGACTATAAAATATTTGGAACACCTTACTTTGTATGTCTAATGATCTAACATCTTGTACATTTATTTGCTTGCTTGAGATTGAGACACTAGGCTTGTTCTTGACCATAAGAGACTATTAGCTCGTAGATAACCCTCATGCAACTAGACAGCCGTGACTGTATTGCGAGGTGGGTTTCACTTCAATGTACGTAGCTGGCTGTGTCTGTCCCCCGCTCTCTAGTATTCTAGTACTGGGGTATGACAGTCCATGCAGGTCTTATAAATCAAGATGTGTGAGGGTTTTACCGAATAGATGTCTCAATCAGCATTCTCTTTTGATCTCTACTTGTGCCTTCTAATCTTCCTAAAATCTTGACCAAATTACATGCTTATATCCTTGATCAATCTTGGTCCTTCCTTATTGTTCCTAATGTCATTTTCTTCAGTGGCATTGTTCATGGTCCTACCGATCAGCCGGGTGGAGCACCCCCAGAGAACCAGCAACAAGTGAACCAGTCGCAACCTGGGGACCAAGCCCAGCACTCTGGAGCAGCATTCCGAGTCATACATTCTAGGGATCCAGAGCCGCTAGTTCAGCCAGCACATCCTGCAGAGCCTGACAATAGAACCCTGATGGGACTCATACGGGACTTGCTGGCATCACAAGATCGTCGGGGAGATGTCCTACACCAGACAGTACAAGATGCTATGGGCAGGGTTGGCTATCAAGGGAACAATACGGCTAACAGCTTCAAGCGCCTGAACCCTCTCTTCTTTGACGGCAGTGAAGATGTTATTGCTACCGATGCTTGGCTACAGGACATAGAGATTATTCTGGAGGCAGCCCGAATTCTAGAGGAAGTGGAGATGGCCGTTGTGTGCCTACAGTTATTGGACTTAGCCGCAGCTGGTGCGCAATATTAGCAGTTGATATGGTAACGCCTGTCATATGGGCGGTATTCAATGACAAGTTCCAGACGAAGTACTTTGATGTAGTAGCTCGGTATGATCTGCTGACCAGATTCAGCAATCTCAAGCAAATGGAAAGGACGGTCGATGGATATGCGGTCGAGTTTTCTAGGCTTAGTTGATTTGCTCCAACCTTGGTGGAGACCGAATTGAATCGAACGCAGCAATTCCAGCAGGGACTCCACCTAGAGATTATTCTAGCAGTGGAGCAGTTTGAGCACCAGATATTTGATGCTTTCTTGCGAGCAGCTAGGAGGCATGAATGTACCTCCCAGAGGATAGTAGATCAAACTGGAGGACGGAAGATGCCTCATGGACGGTTATCTCAGTCGTCAGCACCAGCCCGACAGCTAGGGCTTTGACTATTAGATCTCCTAGGAGGGCGACCACAGTTTCGTCGGTTCAGCACTCGACACCGACATACCCTCAGTAATAGAGGTAGAAGTAGTCTTCCGCAATGGACTGCACTCATTGTGGGAAGCCAGGACACGTGATTTCAGAGTGTCATAGGGTACAGGGATTGTGCTTGGCTTATGCGGCACCGGATCACAAAATTGGGTCATGTTCGTATAGCCAGTTCATCTTCATCAACCCTAACCAGTCCATCGATTAGGGCACTAGCACCAATGCAGTAGCAGCAGTACCAGCCTCCGAGGTCGTCACCACCTCAGGCTCAACAGTATGCTCAGGCCCAAGCTCAGATTCAGAACAAGCAGAGAGGTCATCAGCAGAGGGGACCAGCACCAAGAGGATAGGGTCAAGCTATGGCTCTGACCATGGCAGAAGAATTGGCATCAGGTGAGGTAGTGGCAGGTACCATTCTCGTCAACTCTTTTCCAGCATAATTATTATTTGATTCCTGTACATCGCATTCATTTATGTCTGTATGATTCGCGACACACATGGGACTGGAGCCCGAGTCATTATCAGTAAGGCTCAATATACTTATTGGTAACGGTCTTGTGGGAGTGGATAGAGGCTTTTCCTCGTGTTGAATCATAGTTAGCAAAAAAGAGTTTTCCGCTAGATTGATAGAATTCTCGATGGCCGACTATGATGTGATCCTAGGAATGGATTGGTTGAAGGATCAATATGCAAGAATAGACTGCCATGTTGGCAGGATTATTTTTGGTATTCCCGACGAAGAAGAGTTTTTATTTTCTAGAGGCGAAGTAGAACCTTCTCCACCAGTCTTGCGGATGGCAGTAGCAGAAGCAGTTTAGTTTCCCAGAGTAGTAGAAGAACTTCCTGATATATTTCCCGAAGAGCTTCCAGATATGCCGCTGGAGAGAGATATAGGGTTCACCAATGATTTGATTCCAAGGACGGTACCAGTATCAGAGAGAGTCTACATAATGGCACCATCAGAGTTAGAGATCCTGTACAAGATAATTGAAGAACTCAGAACCAAGGGATTCATTCATGCTAGTGGATCACCTTAGGGAGCCCCAATATTTCTTGTAAAAATAATGGATGGTACGTCAACATTATGTGTTGATTATCGTACCTTAAATTCTGTAACAATCAAGAACAGATATCCTCTACCAAGGATAAATGACTTGTTCAATCAACTCTGTGGGGCAGCAATATTCTCGAAGATTGACTTACGGTCGAGGTACCATCAGATTAGAGTCAGAGAGCAAGACATCCCGAAGACAGTATTTAGATCTAGATATGGGTATTGGGAGTTTCTCGTTATACCATTCGGGACGACCAATGCGCCAGTAGTATTCGTGGATCTCATGAATCGCATATTCATGCCTTATTTAGATCAGTTCGTGATAGTGTTTATAGACGACATCTTGGTGTATAGTAAGAATAAAGCGGAGCATGAGCAGCATCTCCATGTAGTCCTTCAGATTCTTAGAGAGCACCAGTTATACCCGAAGTTCAGCAAGTACGAATTTTGGCTTGATCGCATTTCGTACTTAGGTCACATAATCACTAGAGGTGGAGTAGAAGTTGACCCCTAGAAGATTGTAGCTATAGAGACAGCCATTACCTAATACCGTCGCGATATTCACAGCTTTCTAGGATTGGCAGACTATTACCAACGATTTGCGTCAGACTTTGCTCGAATTTTAGCACCATTGACACAGTTGACCCGCAAGGATATGCAGATTGCTTGGACAGCAGAGTATAAGAATTTATTAGAAAAGTTGAAGATGGGATTATTGACGGCACTCATTCTCATGATTCCAGATGGGACTAGAGGATTCTCAGTTTATTGCGACGCTTCAGGAAGAGAATTGGGATGCGTCTTAATGCAACATAGCAAGGTAGTAGCTTATACGTCATGTCAGCTTCATTATCATAAAAGAAATTATCCAATCCATGACTTGGAGTTAGCAACGGTGGTTTTCTCACTTAAGCTTTGGAGGCATTGCTTGTATGGAGATCTGGTAGAGATTTTTACCGACCACAAGAGTCTTAAGTATGTGTTTACCCAGAAGGATCTCAACATGCGTCAGAGAAGATGGCTAGAGTTACTGGTGGATTAGGATATTAACCTGCAGTATCATCCTGGGAAGGCCAACGTTGTTGCAGATGCATTGAGTAAAAGAGCAGGAGCTTATTTTCTAACAGCACAGCCAGAGTTATTAGAGGATCTTCAGAAAATAGATATAGAGATTGTTCTTTCTACTAATATGGCATTGATGGCCAGTATGCAATATCAGTCCAGTATAGTTGAGAGGATCAAGATAGCTCAATCAATGGATTCTAAGCTTCAGCGGCTTAGGGCAAAATGTGAAACAGGACGAAGAGCAGAGTTATGCATTCACGAAGATGGCACGCTCCGACATGGAAGGCATCTTTGTGTACCCAGTGCTGACATCAAGCAAGAGATCTTGGCAGAGGCTCACAGTTCACAGTATTTAATTCATCCTGGTAGCACAAAGATGTACCATAATATCCGTCAGCATTTCTGGTAGAATGGCATGAAAAGGAGAGCTTGGTTTGTCTCTCGTTGTTTAGTTTGCCAACAAGTTAAAGCTGAACATCAGAGACCAGTCGGACTTCTTCAACCTTTACCGATCCCAGCATATAAATAAGAGCATGTTACTATAGATTTTGTAACAGGATTACCTAAATCCCCAGCTGGAAGAGATGCTATATGGGTTATAGTTGACCAACTCACCAAGGTAGCTCATTTTCTTCCTTTCAGAATTGGTCAGTCGACGAATCAGCTAGCAGAGATGTATCTCAGACAGATAGTCAGGTTGCATAGAGTACCAATCAATATCGTATCAGACAGAGATTCAAGGTATACATCGCACTTTTGGCAGAGTCTTCAAAAGAGTTTAGGAACCCGTCTCAAGTTTAGTTCAACTTATCATCTGCAAACCGATGGACAGTCGAAGTGCATGATTCAAACTCTTGAAGATATGTTGCGATCATGTACAGTAGACTTTGATGTTTTATAGGAAGATCACCTACACTTATTGGAATTCTCCTATGATAACAATTTCCAGGCCAGTATCCAGATGGCACCATTTGAGACATTATATGGCAAGAAGTACAGATCACCTTTAGCTTCGGATGATATAGGTGAGAGACACATGCTTGGTCCAGAGATGGTAACTCAGACTATCGAGGTGGTCAGATAAGTTAGAGATCATCTTCGTGTTGCACAAGATCGTCAGTGCCATTGGGTCGATTCTCATCGGCACCCTCTTGAGTTTTCTATCGGCAACCACGTATTCCTTAGGATCTCGCCTACCGGTGGCGTCATTCGATTCGACGTGCGAGAAAAGCTTAATTCTACGTATATAGGGTCGTTTGATATTTTCGAACGAGTAGGTGATGTGTCCTATCGTCTCGCTCTTCCACCATCGTTACGTGAGGTACATGTCGTATTCCATGTATCCCAATTACGACGATATATTCTGAATCTGAGCCATATTCTTCATCATTCAAAATTGGTTATTGGTACCAACCCTTCGTATAAGAAAAGACCCATATCTATATTGGACCGATGGGAGAATATAATCAAGAACAAGACTATTAGTTTAGTCTGTGTTGCTTGGGGTCATCACTCTTTGGGTGAGTCAACTTGGGAACGTGAGGATGATATTCGATCACGATATCCACACCTGTTTGACTCATGAGGTATAATGTCTTTCTTATGCCTTATGCTTTTAATTCCATGCTTGCATGAATGATTGTTTAATTGACTGCTAGTCGTAGATTGCCGGTATTAGTATAGCTTGTCCCGACACCTCTAGCCTTTTGATTAAATTTTGAGGACAAAATTCTTTTATGGTGGGTAGAGTTGTCATTCATGTTTTTTGTTATACGTATTTTTAGTATACGTATACGGATTTCTGACTTTTATTAGGTGACTCGTGTTTTGACTTATATTGTTAGCCTAATCCTGGTTTAATCTTACCTTAGTTTATTTGGTTTGGTTCAGCATGACTTGACATGACTTGGCTGGATCTTGGTTCATATTGGCTTGACTTGGTTTATTTTGGTTCATCTTGGCATAGCTTGGCTTGGTTTGGTTCATTTTGGTTTGAGATGAGAGGGGTTGATATATAAGTCAACTTTTCTCTCTCTCTCTCTTTCTCTCTTCATTACTCTTACATTTACTTTCGTCATCTTCTCCATAACTCCTATCCACCCACCAAAGAACCCTAGGCAAGTGCAACTTGCTTCATGATGGATCTCAAGTTTCTTTTTTCCATTCTCTTCTTTACTTGATTCTAAGCCTCTTTAGAACTTGGCATTTTTGGTTTTGATGGATAGATTTTTGTAGATCTAAGTTTTAGTCCTTTCTTGTTTTTTTTATTTTGATCTATTAAAGCTTCGTATTTCCTATAACCAATCATCCCAGCCTGTAGGAAATCTCGTTCTATACAATTTAGACCCTTGGAAGTCCCGATTCCGACTTACTTTGAGCAAGTTATGGTAGTTTAAACTTTATGGGTTCTTTGAGCTCTTCTAGGTCTGTTAGAGGAGAGGATGAGCGGTACGCGCGCCTCTTGGCACCGTGTTTCCTTGGTTGCATGCGCTCTTTAGTACCACGCAACCTAGCGTGCGCGCCCTTGGCGCCACCTGTACCCTGGCGCCCCATGGCATCCAGGCGCCACCTGTCTCCCTGGCGCCACTTGTATCCTGGCGCCCATTGGGACCTAGGCACCCCTTGGCACGCTGGCGTCCCTTGGCCCAGGCGTACCCTGCTTGCCCTGGCACCCCTTGCCCCAGGCGTACCCTGCTTGTCCTGGCTCCTCTTGACCAGGTGCCACATGTTACCTTCCTGGCACCACCTGACCAGCGCCACTTGTTTTCCTCAATACCCCCATGCATGTTCTTCTAGTTCTTGTTATGTATGCTTGTGATCTTGCATGTGTCTTGCACTTGGCCTAACTTGCGACGACCCGACTTGATAACTTGTTGAGTATGAATATGACTTACTAGTATTGATCTTGACTTGAACATGATAACATGACCCCATCTCGACATGACATGATAGTGGCCCGTCGAGGCGAACTCTTGACAAGTAACAAGTAAACTTGATATGACATGTCTAAGCTTGATAGTGGTCCATCGAGGCGCACTCCTGACAAGTACTTCTGACAAGTAACAAGTAACCTGACATAACATGTATAATCTTGAAGCGCTGTTGGGACAGCTACCCTGACTTGCTAAGTAACTCGTGTCTTAACACCGTGGTTGATTTTCTTGATTGTGCCTGTATAATCTACTTGTCTCGTCTTGCATCATATCTAGGACATGGATTCCTGGTTACCACGGTCAGGAATTCATAATGAATCTGACTAGGTTAAATGACTAAATTGACAAAGTAGTTCATTTAGAGAGATTTTCCCAGTTACAAGCGATTCCGTTATCTCGGCCACACCTGAGGGACTTGTAGCCTGCCGACGAGTAGGGCACATTTCCAGCCCACAGTCATGTGGAGCGCTTCTTGAAAACATAAGTACTGAAAGTACACTAGTAATCTTGATAACTCTTGTAACTCTTGTAAATTACCTCGCCTGGATAACCTGGATAGCTGCAGGGCTTGTGACTGCGGGAACATCTCATTGCATCTTGCTAGTAACTAGGCTTGTGATAACCCTAGTTAGCTAATAATAGCAAGCCGTAGGACTTGATTAGTCGTGCTTGAATGCTTGCTCATGATTAGCATGGGAATTATATTTCGTCTCTTATTTTTGTTTCCTAATGCAAGCTATTATTTTATTCTAACCCTGTCTTCTTGTCATTTAAGCCTGTTTATTTTTTTATTCTTTTATTTATTATATGTTAGTTTTAGTTCCTTAATGAAGCCTCCCTTGTGGCACTTGCTCTTCTGGGTTCTGACCCAGCTGGTTTTGTATAGCCAGATTTTGGAGTGATACCCGAGGATCTTCCTGCTTATCAGCCAGATGGTGAACACCAGACGTAATCCTGACAACGAATGGGTTTCTAAATTTGCTCTCACACTCTATTATAAATTATTCTTTTGAGGCATTTAGCCGTCGAGCAAGTGTTAACTCGTGTTGAAACTTAATTTCTATTGCCTAAGGGCTGTAACATGATTGACAAATCCTAGGGTTGATCATGTATGACTTAAACTCTTGCTAGTCTCATATATTTGTATGACTAGCTTCATGATCATCGGAATATGAAATGTTTGGGATGCCTTACTTTGTATGTCTGATGATCTAACATCTTGTATATTTATTTGCTTGCTTGAGATTGAGACACTAAGCTTTTTCTTGACCGTAAGAGACTGTTGGCTTGTAGATAACCCCCATGCATCTAGACAGCCGTGACCATATTGCGAGGTGGGTTTCACTTCAATGCACGTAGCTGGCTGTGTCTGTCCCCCGCTCTCCAGTATTCTAGTTCTGGGCCAAGCCAATCGAGGACAGAACTGAGGCCAGAGGCTCCCCTTCCAAATTATTTTAGTGTTATACAGCATTTATAGGTTGTAAGTTAAGATATATCAATAATCATTTATTGACTTGTACAAATAGGGAATGGTAGTCCATGTGGTGGAGGTTTTCTAATAAACAAGGTTCAAATTCCACAATAAATTATTTTTTCTTTTGCCTCCAACCATTTTTAAACTATTTTTTCACTTTAGTTGGTTTATAGTTTGCCTCCCCTCAATTACTTTATGGTTCCACCGCTGGCTGATACGTACCAATTATTCTTTGGTCCCCAACCATTTTTAAAAAAGATTATTTATTTTGTACAATGGTACCAGGTTTAGGGCCTAATTAGACTTTGGGTACTTGATTTGTTCGTTTTTTAGACTTTGGATACTCAAACTTTTTAGTGACACATTTTAGTGAAAATATTGGACTTTCAGTGACGAAATGAAACTTTTAATGATGAATGTGTCACGACCCGCACCCGCTTTTCAGGATACGTATGAGTGTCCAAGCCAGCCTACGTTGTAGTGTCGGTGGTAGAATGTTGTCCAGGCCATAATAAAATAAAATGCTGAAAAATAATCTTTATTGCTCATTCACATTTCTAAACATTTACAAGATTTATATTTAAAGAAAGTACAATGTTCTTACAAATATTGAAAACGACTACAACTAATTTATCAAGCTAATCTCTAGGTTTTGGCCTGCAAGTACACCCGTATCTCTCTATGGCTAAGAGTAGTCGCGATTAACCTGAAAAATGTTGGTTTCCAGTCAGGAATGAAACGATTAGAATTTATTGAGTGTAGTTCCAATATATGATAACAACTATAAAACAGAGGTTAGTCCTAAAATACATGATGACAAAATTTACTATAACATGGTAATACAATAAACTAGAGACAAGAAAAATATATGAAACATATAAAAGGGTGAAACGAGGAACAAAGCTAATCTAAGTGTGTTGAAGTACTCATTTCGATATGTGATCGGTCTGGGACACTACACCGCAAGGTATATGATGTCTACTTTGCATGAATTAAAACAATGTCTATGAGGTCTACTTGCATGAAAATAAATAATATCTTCGAGGTCTACTTGCAATAAAATAAACAATGACTACGTGATCTACTTGTAATAAAATAAATAATGTCTACGAGGTCTATTTGCATGAAATAAAACAAGGTCTACAGTCAGATCACACATCCACTTGGTACTTCCCCTTTCCGACACTACAGGTAAGAACATGATAAAATATGAAATAGAGACAAGAATCAAATATAATGTGACTAACAATGAGATATAGTAATTAACAATATCAAAAATAAACAACAAATGTACTCGCCTAGGTCCTTTGCTAGTGAAATCGATAATACCAACCACACAGTGTGCCACACAAAAGTCCAACTCGCACAACAGTCTCCGGATGCTGAAACAGACATCAACAATACATTTGGTATAAAATAAATGTCTAAGAATGCCTACCCAAAAGTCCAATTCTTAACACAGGGGCAAAATTGTAATTTTAGATCAAAACGATGTCCGTCGTTGGACCTACTTTGCACCGAAAAGCGTAACAGTACTATGGTCTCTAAAGTCATCAAGCTATATATCTATGGGTCCGGTTTGACGAGACGAACCCAATCGTATGTCCAAAGTTGGATTCAGTGGGCCGTGCACAAATCCGCTCGTTGGATCGGATCATGGGCCCGCCAAAATAGCGTTCCGGTTGACCTTCTCTGAATCGGACCAAACTTGGCATACAGGACCATAAAAATGATAGGTCATGTTGGCGTAAGTTTTGTCTCGAGATGACGAACGTGCACGAAGTTATAAACTAGTTTACAAAGGGGCCGATACGAGGTATCGCGACGGATACACCTCGATTTCGTCGCACACGCACAACAAAATCGAGTTCCGTCGAATCCCACACGTCGACAACATCCATACGTGTCTTTCGATGCTCATGGGTTGCGACCACATCGCCCGGTTTGTCGGAGCGCACGCCGTATCGGAAAAGTTATTAAAATTTCACACTTTGGAAAACGAGTTTTTATCAATTTTGGGAACCGATTTCTCGACGCATAGTCGATAAAATCAACTTCTGCAAAATGTGTTGTAAAGCCCTAAAGGTTGGCTACAACTGCATTAAATTAGTTTTCGAAAACTCTTAATGGTTTGCTCAAAATCTATCTTCCAAATAGGGGTTGGGACTATTTTTAATGTACTGTTCTTGGACAGTTTTTCGACAACTTGGGGTCGAATTTCAGAACCGATGGTTCGTCTCCATAAAATTCTAACTATGGGGACGTCTAGAGGGTTATGTTGGGTTTCTAAAAAAGTTTACGAAATAGAAAATCATCAAGTAACTCGGGAAAAATCTGGTCAAGAAGGGGAGTACCTCACGATGAATTAAAACAGAGTGTACTCTGTTTACAGTCGGACATGTCATGCCGAAGATCGTCATTGGCAGTCGTTGGCCGCGCACAGCAGCGCCAGGACTGGGGGAGGGGTCTCGCCAGGGTAGGCACAGGGTAGGGTTAGGGTTTCTAACTTTTTGTTAGGTTTTTGCGAGGGATTATCCTCTCTCTTTCTCTGTTTCATATATATATATATATATATATATATATATATATATATATATATATATATATATATATATATATATACAATGTTTTCCTAAGGGTCGGGTCTGTGTGTCTTGGCTCGGGCAGGGGGGACTTCTTATGGGGGTTTTGTTTGTTTGTTTTTTCCTATTTCTTTTATATATATGTGTGTGTGTATGTGTTATATATATATATATATATATATATATATTTCTGGAGGAGAGATACGCTCTCCCCTTGGCGATTTCGTTCGAGAGTCTCCATCGGCGCATTTGGCCACCCCACGGTGGTGGCGGCCCTCTGATTTCAGGTTAGACGGTCCCTCCTTCGTCGTAGTGTCTCACGACGACCTTCCTCCCTCCCTCCCGCGTGGTTTCCCCCTAAGGTCATCTTCTCCGACCCCCCTGGTCGAGCCCTCCCCGTTCTCCTTCCGAGCCGCGGCTTCCAGATGATCGGCGTCCTCGCCCCATCGGGTGGAGGACTGTCCCTGGCCCCTCGGATGGGCCTATCCCCCGTCCCTCCGTCTGCTGGCCTGGTGGCGCCGTGGATAGAGGACCAACTTTCCTTGGTCGGTCTCCCGGCATCGTCGGATTCTGTCTCGCCGACGGAGACGGCGGCCAAGGCGGATATCCTCCTCCTTCCGTCGGGGGTGGCGGCCCCACTTCTGTGGCCCCACAGCCCCCTACCCTCCGGTTGGTTACTCCCGAGGCATCTCATCCTCGGGCATCTTGCCCCATATATCCCACTCCCTGCAGCAAATTACCAATTCGAATTCGAATTGCATTTTCTCGCTTGCTTCCAATGTAGACCTAGGTGGCGCTGACCATCACCCCAAGCGAGCTCAGGAGGTGAGAGATCCAGCCCCTTATCTCCCATATGGCACTCGTACAGTTGGCGCTGGGCAGCCTGCGCCATCCAACTCCTTATCTCCTGCTGATCTTCCTCAAGCGCCATCCACCCCATTTTTCCTGCGCCTTATGGAGCCGATATTCACTGCTCCTCCTGTGAGAGTAGGTCATATAGGTGGCGCAGGCTCCTCCTCAGGTTATGCACTTCATGGTGCTGCCAACACATGCGTGACATCGATAGTCCCGGCCTCATTGACATTGCTAAGGTCTTCGCCATCTAATCTGCCTGCACCTTCTGCTGGAATAGGTTCCGGATCTTCGTTTGTGCCCTATCCCCGTGCTCTAGCTCCTGGACTACATATTACTTCCCCCACGACTACTTTTGGGACTGTTCACAACCTCGCACCATCCGTTGCCCCGGCCGTTTTGGTGCACCCGATGCCAGCTCCATTTCATCTGTTTACGCCTTCTGATCGGACTGGCTCCCCCCCAACCTACCTCCTATAACCCCCAGTAAATCCCCCTGCTTTGTCATATGCTGATTTGCTCAGGCCTGATCGTGCAGCTATACACTTCCCCCTATCTCGGAGATTGACCTCTCGGACATCGAATACTCAACCCCGATAGACAAACAAGATATTTTGGTTCCCTTCTCCACCGATAAAATTTTCTCTTTATCCGCTACCTTTTCGCAGACTTATGTCCTTAAATTCTCTACCGGTTGTCCAAAGCTCGCCAGGGTCCAAGAAGTGATCGCCGGCTGGGGCCTCACATCCGGCTATAGGGTTGCGCCTATGGATCCCAATCATATGTTTCTTCATCTATCCTCTGAAAGTGACTACAAGAGGGTATGGATCAGAGGCACAGGAAGGATCGATGCCCACAGCATAAAAATCATAAAATGGTCCCCGAATTTCAACACTAAAGAAGACTCGACTATCGTCTCAGCCTAGGTCACCCTTCCTAACCTACTCCTCATATGTTTCGTCCCCACAACTTTGAAGAGAATTGCCAACTCATTCGGGACATTTTTGGCTACAGCAGAAGAAACTCGTATCCTCTTTAGGAGAAATTACGCTAAAATTTGTATGGAACTTGATTTATCGAAGGATCTGCCCAACCATATCTAGATAGCGCTTGGCAATAAGACGCACACTCAGCAAATTGTTTATGATAACAACGTTATTTTCTACAAGTACTGCCATATGAGAGGTCACTCCACTGAGCACAATTATAGGGCGCATCCAGAGTTGAAGAAGAAAGTGAGTAGAAAAGTAGTCACCACACAACCGACAAATCAAACTCACCAATCTCCGATCCTACCTCTACCTAACTCTCACATTCGGTTTGAAGCCAATAATGGAGACTCCCACTCCCAATCTCCTGCCTTCCCAGGCAAAGCCATTGTGTCCTACAAATCCCCAGTTATCAACCTTACCAACAAATTCAACATCCTTGCATCAGCCATACCAGACGCCTTACAGGAGACTTCCATCATTGAAGTACACTCAGCGGCACCCAAACCGGGTGAGGATACTATTACCATCGGGGATACTGAAAGGGAGGCAGAAGTAGAACACCAGACACTGGAAAATCTGTCGGAGCCAACAAGCAAACATGTCCCCCCACACCCCGACCAAGCCGCACCCACCACCTCCTATAATACAGCTATCATTTGTGTGGACGTTCTGGCCAACATTGGGCAAGCTCCAGTAGAACAGGCCATTGATGCGGGCCTCACCAGCCCGAACTGTCACTTTGGAGCCTTGGCCGAAATAGTTGGAGAAGACTACTTGCACCCGTCAAAGGAAACAGTAGATCTTGATAAAGACAAAATCTACATGACGGACGGAATGGCGGCAACCACCACCAAAAAATCTAAAAAAAAGAAGAAGAAGAGAGATATAAAGACCATGGCTATGACCACGAGGTCAGCCGCGAAACTCACCACATCCCCATCCCCAGCAACCTCGATGTTTAACATCCTTTCTTGGAATGTTAGGGGCCTGGCGAACAAACCCACCTTGAGAAGATTAAATTGTCTCAAAAAAATCCACAGGATTGACCTATTAGTCATTATCGAACCAAAAATCCCCCATAAGAAACTCAAATCCATCCAGTTACAGTTAGGCTTCCCCTCCGCTATAGCTAGAAGCCATGACATCTGGATCTTCTTTACGACCGACGTAAAGATCGGCATCATCCATGACTCGAGACAGGCGCTATAGTATTGGGTGGAACATCCCATGCTCTAGTCCCGCTCTCTATTGTCCGCCGTCCATAGCAGTTGTAACATTGTGGAACACAAACAGCTTTGGAAAGTCCTGAGTGACACTCATCTTAATTACACCAACCTTCCTTGGCTCTGTGTAGGTGACTTCAATGCGGTTACATGCAGAGAGGAGAAGTCGGGAGGCCGTCCCCCCCTTTGATGGCCATGCAGGATTTCACCAACTTTATATTCAGTGCTCATATGTCTCCCCTTTAGTTCTTCGACAACGCTTTCAACTAGTGTAACATGCAGAAAGGTGCCCGGCGGCAATATTCCCACCTAGATCATGCCCTCACCATTGCTCAGTGGTCTGACATGGGGATCATCTCCAGCCTCTCGTATCTCATTGCCACCGAATCGGATCACTCCCCTCTTCTCATTGAGATCAACAAAAATTTGAACCAGATCAAGAAAAGTTTTTGCTTCTTAGACCTCTGGAGCCATTATCCTAAATTCATAAGCATCGTGGACGCTGTCTGGAGAGTCCCAGACGACCCCGACCCCCTTGTCTGTGTGGCGGCCAAGCTGAAAGCCACTAGGAAATCCCTCTTCGCCTAGAGCAAGGAAGCTTTTGGCGACATCTTCCAGGCCGTCTACACTGCTGAGGACGACGTTACTTGTGCAGAGATTTTGTTCAGCGCCAACAGATCTCCCGCGGCCTGAGCCTCTCTCAACCTTACCAAAGCGCTGCTGAAGTTTCGGCTGAAAGTAGAGGCAGAATTCTGGAAACAGAAAGCTAGGATGACCTGGGACATAGAGGGTGACAGAAACTTTAGATACTTCCACTCCTGTGTCAAGGGGCGTAGACAATAGCTTAACCTTCATCAGATCGCTAACGAGAATGGTCACATTCTTAAAGAACAACGGGATATCCAAACGGCTGCGGCTAATTTCTATTCTAGGTTGTTCACCAAAGAATTCATCACCAAGGACGAAGAATTCCTCGCGGAGATCCCCTGATTGATTGAGGACAGAGATAATAATCAGCTACAGCATCTTCCTTCCGAGTCTGAAGTTAAAGATGCAGTATGGGCCCTGAACGAATATAGCGCCCCAGGGCCCCATGGTTTCTCTGGCGTATTTTTCAGATCATGATGGGACATCATCATGTCCGATATTCACAAGACAATTACGACCTTCTTCCAAGGAGCCAGGTACCCTAGATCGATATTATGCGCCAACTTTATTCTCATTCCCAAGACAGACAACCTGGAGACCTTCAAAGACTTTTGCCCTCTGAGCTTGTGCACCTTCACCAACAAAATTATTTCGAAGATCATTGTCACCCGCATGTCAGGCCTCCTCCCCAAGATCATTTTCGAGAAGCAAAGTATCTTTTTTCGTGGGCGAAATATATTAGACCACATTCCTGATAACTCAAGAAATCATCACCTGCATGAAATTCCCATCTAGGGGCGGGAACATTGCCATCAAACTGGACATAGAAAAAGCATACGACAGGCTAGACTGGCAATTCATGATATGGGTGTTCAGGGCCTTCGAGTTCTCGGAGACTTGGATCGACATCGTGTGGAGATCGATCAGTAACACGTGGTTCTCCACTGTTGTCAACGGCCAAGCGGAGGGTTTCTTCAGATCTAGTCGAGGTATCAGACAAGGGGACCCTTATCTTCCACCATCTGCATCATTGATGCAGAAGCTTTTAGCAAAAAGCTTAATAAAATGGTTGATACCCCCAGTTTCCAGCATTTTCACACCATAAGCGGATGTTCGATCATCACCTATCTAGCATACACCGACGACATCCTCATCTTCTCATCCGATGACGTCGGGTCGATGGAAGTGGTACACAACACGTTGTAGAGATACTCTAGATGCTCCGGACAACATGTTAATCCCAACAAGAGTGTTATCTATACCCACCACTCGGCCAACAGAGACCACTCATCTACCCTGACTAATATCACTTCTTTCTCTGTTTAGTATCCATCGTTCACTTACCTCTGCTGCCCGCTGGTGTACGGAAGGACCAACACGGGCATTTATGAAGGGCTGGTGGGCAAAATTAGAAAAAATTTGAGGGATGGCACAACGCGATCTTATCACCGGGTGGAAGGATGATACTGATTCAGCATGTTGTCTCGTCCATCCCCATTTACACCCTAGCTGCTTGCTCCTCCCCTAAGATGGTGATCAATACCATAGAAAACCTCTTTGCCAAGTTCTTATGGGGACAAAGTGACGGCAAGGACAAGCATCATTGGGCCAGTTGGGACACTATGGCCTGACCTACTTCAGAGGGTGGTATGGGATTCTATAGGCCGTCGCAAGTCGTGGATGCTAGCTCCATGAAGCTGAAGTAGAATCTACGCGAGAACCATACTCTCTAGGCTCTGTTCATGAAGGCCAGATATTTCAGGTTCACTCATCCGTCGGCCGTTGGCTTCAATAACAGATCTTCAGCATTTTGGCGTCGTATTCTGATGGGGCGGCTTCTTGTCGAGCCTTTGATCCGTCTTCAACTGGGCTCGGGCGAATCGTCCCTATTCCATGAACGTTGGTCTGGAGATGTCCTCCTCCCACAGTTTCTGGCCGCTCCTCCCATCAGTGCGATCTGTGATATGTGGGATTGCGAGGGAGACTAGAATTGGAAAAGGGCCCGAGAGTGGACCGAAAATGAGGCAGCAGTAGCATTGGCTAATACTGGTCTGAAGATTAAGACAGACCCGGATGAGTTGAGGTGGTCCCTCTCGGCCAAGGAACTTTCTTGCTAGCTTTGGCGAGGAGAGTGGTTGGCAGCATTGGAGCACAATCCTCCATCATCAGACCTTTCTGGCAGTCTTGCATTCCTAAAAAAATGCTCCTTTCTGATTTGGAGAGCGCTTTACAAGAAGCTCCCCACAGATGACACTCTTACCACCATCGACTTTAGCTTAGCTTCAGCTTGTCATTGCTGCTCGGAGTGACATTCGAAAAATGCCAAACACATTCTGCAATCAGGAGATCTAGCTGTGCAGGTGTGGACCGCCCTCTTCCATCGGTGCAGACAGCACCAGGCTGATGGGGGCTTCAACGATTTTCTAGCCAACTAGGGCAGCGTCTTGCACGGCCAGCAGATCGTTGCAGCCGCCGTCATTTGGGTTTTGTGGAAGAACTGCAATAAATTCAGATACGAGGGTCAACAATATACTTCTAATCAACAGATTATGGAGGTTCTAAGACAGACTCACAAAGTCAGCAGGCTCTACAAACACGTCAAAGAGGATTTCTGGCACTCCTTGGGCTGCTGATGATTTCTTGGGCGATGTACGGGAGTTAGCCCCCTGCTTTTTTTGTTTTGTTGTCCTTCATTTTGCGTTTACTTGTAAAAACTTCGACATTTTGCGCCTTATACATGAATAAAGTTCGAGGAGATATATATATATATCCCTTATATAAAATTAAATAGAAATCTTTAAAAAATCAACAATATCTTTTAGATAATAAAATATATAATTCTACCCAATATAGCATTATTTGCTATATGCTAGTAGTAGATATTATAAGCAAAAACTAATTATAAATTCTTTTCTAAAAATATTCCAATTGTCAAAATAATAAAATAAATAAAATTCCTAAATAATTTTCTAAAATTTCAAATAAATTATTCTCTAAGAATTTTGGTACAAGACTTTGTACCAATTACCTATATGGGAACATAGCGTAGCAGTACTTGCTACATTCGATATAAATAAATCTAAATAAAATAAATCAAGCATATTAAAATAAATCAAAAATACTATGAGAAGTATTAATTAAAATTAATAAAATCCTCTAAATTTTAGGGGGATTACATCCTACCCAACTTATAAAAATTTCGTCCTCGAAATTAAAATAAAGCTTAAGATAAAAATATAATGAGGCCGAATACAAGAGAGAGTAAGTACATTAAATCATAACTCGATTTCCGAAAAGATGGAGGGGTAGTTATAGAAGGAATCCAAACTGACACCATATTCTGCAAGATAGTGTATTCTTCATTCCAGACTCTAGCCAACTTATAGAAGTTGGCTAATCATAAAAATAGTCATTACAAGGCTTCTGGGAAGGACAATTTCTAAAGAGCGGCACGGGAACGTGGAGCATTTCTGACTACAGTCTCGAATCTTTAAAGGAAGCCTAGATATTGTCATAGAATTCTTGGTCAATAACTTCTATAGGAGAATTATCAACATTTAACATTGCTTCCATCGACCATGCTCGCAATCAAGAAAGTAGGGAGCTCTTATTCGAATATAACCAGAACGTGTTGGTTCAACGAAAATCTAATCTTCGTCTAACAAGGGTTACTAAGATATAAGATTGAAGAAATTTAGGGAACGAAAGAGTTCATGGGTCAGGAGTTGAGGGTCCTTAGTAAGAGTATAAAACCTTTATATAGAATTAGATTAGGTAAGTATATGGAATCTTTAGTGTTGGTCCATTGGTCATGGTCAAACCTGATTTTAATAATTGATCAAACTCTGTCTCGATATACGAAAAAATTCTGATATTTACTCAAGGCATTTTGGATACTGCTCAAGATCGAAGCTATGTTTGCCATTCGAGACTATATTTCCTTATGCAATATAATTTTTATTTTTATTGAGTCTAGGAATACATTGTACACCGAGCCTTACTGGCAAATAGGCTATCCAAAAACGTTTTTTAAAATTGACCTATAGTTTTCAAAATTGAGCTATATTTTGGAAAATATCTATTATTTACAAAAGCTTCTGAAGGATTTCAAAAAGCCCAAAAATATTTTTCATAAACTAAACTTGACCAACCCTGACAGAACTCGGCCAGAGTTCGGCCAAGGTGAACGTTATATGAACGTAGTTTTTTAAACTTGGTCTCCCTTCAGTTGCGGTTTGTTACATAGAATTCTGTCTGAATTCTGTCAGAGTTCTGTCTTTGGAAAAACTATAAATAGAGAGAAATTCTGATCATTTAAAAATCACTCATTCACTTTCATATCTTCTCTTCTAAAGCTTACGTTTCTTCCAAAGAGTTTTCAAAAAGCTTCCATTTTCAAATCCCAAGCCAGTTATAATTCTCTCGTCAATTTGCCGGTACGGTGCAGTCTAGAAGATTTCAGAGAAATTGTAATCAGAAGCTTGATTGAGGAAAGACTCTTCAAAACTGAAGTTGGTCGAGTTCTTCGTATCAAAGCTCGCGTCTGTAAAAGTTGCAAGGACTTCGTATGAAAACTTATGGGATTTTCCAATAGTGGATTCAACTGGAAGCTAGAGTTCTTCCGACTGGACTAGTCCTCACAAGAGGGAAACCAGTATAAATCTCTGTGTTTGTGTTTGCCTTCTGAACAATTATCTTTACAGTTATTTGTAAGCCCCTATTTTTCAAAAATTATTAAATTAGTGTTAATTAATTATTAAATGTCATTTTTAGCCTTAAAACAATTTAATATGATTTTAGAAATTTTTCTAGAATTTTTAAATGATTTTAAATGAGTTTTAAAATACAAAAATATTAATTTATAATTTTCTAAATTGTTTTAATATGGTTTTGTAATTTTTAGAATTGTTTTTATATCAATATGCAATTTATTGAATTATTATTATAGCAATTTGCAATTTAGGAATTTTTTTTATTCTGTTATGCAAATTAAAAATTACATTTTATGAATAGTAGGGACCTGTTTGTAATTCCTAAACTACCCAAGGACCTAAATGTAAAATCCCTACCTAACCCCGACGACCCGACTGCCCGACCGCCACGCCGCCCTGCCCCCGCCATTTCTGGCCAGACCGACCGACCTACGACCGCCCTAACCCCTCTATTTAAACCCCCGCAGTCCCCGACCTAGCCACGACCACCACAACGCCCCACGACCACCCAGCCACCACCGTTCTTCCCCAAAAACCCTAACCGTAACCCTAACCCCGATCATCTACTCCGCCCAGCCCCACCGACGAGCACCACCGCCCGCAACCACCACCATCAGACGCGCCGCGCTGAGCAGCGCCCAGCACCACCGGAGCGCCACCGCCACAACGCCTACGCCGCCATCCAACCTCTTCGAAACACCCCCAGCAAGTCGGACACGTAGGTAACAGGACTCAAATCGTGTCGTACGTGTCTCGTTTTCACGCACGAGACTCGCCAGGACACGACGAGCTTAACGCTGTGCTTGGACCCGCGTCTTAGCATTCGTACGTGTCGTGCATAGCACGGACACGTTGTTACCTGTGTCCTTAACTGTCTGGACACAGGACCGAAATTTTTTTTTATAATCTAACCTAAACAGAAATAAAACTAAACCTAACCCCTAACACAACTGATGTGCTGACCCCCTGGCCAGCCCGACCCGTGTTAAACCCCTCACCCCCTGCGCGCTCGGGTTCGAGCCCCCTCTTCCTTTCTGTTTTCTTTTTCTGTTTCTTTTCTTTTTCTTTTTCAGTTTTATATATATATTTTTATATATATATATATATATATATATATATATATATATATATATATATATATATATATGTATATATATATATATATATATTAGTATATATATATATATATATATATATATATATATATATATATATATATATATGTATATACTGTTTTTGACAGTATTTTATATATATGTATATATATTTTATAGTTAGTAAATTTTATATATATATGTATATATTTTCATGTGTATATATATATTATTTTTATTATTAAGTGTTTTCTTATATATATATATATATATATTTTGTATATATATACTTTATAAATTAATTATTTTCCTTATACATAGATATATGTACATTTTACATATGTATGTATATATTCACTATACATAATTTTACCTTATTAAAATAATAATATTTATTTTGTACTATTACTAAATTGTATTTTTAGTATATTTAAATTACTGCAACCATTTGGTGTCCAAGCCTAGCATGGGTATTTGGGCCCAAATGTGTTTCACACATTCAAGACCTGTACAAGTCATATTGGACTTGATTCATGGCCTTGGGTCCTGTATTTGAACTTTGGTTCAAATTATATACATGGACAAAATACGCAGATGATTAATTATTTAATTTCAATTGTGTGTAGTACTGTTTTTGATTTTCTAAAAATACTTAAAGTATTGCTAAATTATGGAAAAATAGTATTTAGATACTATGTTAAGTTAGCTAATTTAGTATAATTTTTGTAGTATTTAAGTTACTGTTTTGCCACTAGTTTGGCATATGAAACCAAAACTCATTTTCTGTATACTTAGGAAAAACTGATTTTTATAAAATATTTGTACTGGTTAATAAATTCCAGAAAAATTATAATAAATTTTTATGATTAACAAGGATCACTTTGGTACCTTACTTTAAGAAAAACTAGGCTTTTTGTCTACTTCTAAAAATTGTTAGAACACAATGGTCATTTGATTTATTTATTGATTAATTACGACTTGTAGCTTTTGTGTTATTTTGAGTTTTAGCCGTGTTGAACCCCACCCCTCACTAGTGTAAAGACTCTAGAAAGTTAGTTAAAGTAGTGTGTCACCCCACATTGGTCTCCTATGCCAAAGTCATTATTTTGGCTAGGTGCCCAGTCACAAGTCGTGTTACACCAATTAGTGTCCTAGTGTTTTAGCTTAGTGTAAAAAGTAAGTTATTGTATTTACTTCTACAGTGACGAGTTACCGGACATCCATAGTACTATTATCGTAGCTTGTTTTGTTTTGCTTTGCTAGAGGCAAGTACTTTCTACGAACTTTACATATTGTCACATAAATGAACTGCAAACCCCACCATGTTAAATGCTGATCCTTGGGGTAGCAAGTTAGATCTCTACATGTTGTACTTCCAGTTACTACCATGCTTAGAACAGTTTTTATGTATCTCTCACATGATAGAATATGGGTTATGGGGAAACTAGTAGTTGAGTACGTGATCATGCCCCATTATTGTACCGAGCAAAGTTTATTCTATATGAATCTGCGCCGTAGGCCATTATCCCGCATTTCTGTACGGATGTACACCTATGCTTGTGCACTTGTACGTATGTACATTTTATTTACATTGTGCCTCAGTACATTGTACATCTATTAACCGATCACGTACCTACTACAGTTTTAAACATTACATATACATCTGTCTCTATGACATATGTATCCTTGCCATGATAGACTATGTGATGCCATGCTTTCCAGTTATTCCTCTCATATTCATTTTCATGTTTCATATGCTAGTTTGTTAGATTCAGTACTTGCTCCCGTCCTGACAGGATAACGTTGTAGGTGTCCTTACTGAGGAGGAGTTACTCTGCGATACATATTATGGGGTTACTGCCGAGGACCCGGCTTTGCTTTACGAGGATGTTCCTGCAGGGAACCTCGCCTAGTTGTCTTTTGTATTATTAGACTTTTGAGTGTAGTCATGTATTAGACTATATATTTTGTAACTGGACATGTATCCAGTTTTACATTTCAGTTCACTTGTACTTGGAAATTTCACTATATACGACAACTTTTGTGTTTGGAGCATTTATGACTTTATTTCCTTTATAGAACTGTTAGCACATTTAGTCTTATCATGTTGTCTTTAGAACAGCTTACTACGTTTTATCTCAACGTAGGCTGGGCATGACTCGGCCTGGCCCAACAATTTGGGTACCGGGTCGTGACATGTTTTTAGTGGTGGCCCATGCAGGTCCTGACTAAACTGTTTGGTTATGTTATTGTACCAAGCATGCCTGCAATTAGGAAATTAAGGTAACTAGACAATATTAGGAATGACGCTTAGAACACCTAGAGGAATGCTAGGATTGCAACATAGGAAATACATCACATGTTTGCTATTATAATTAGATTTCCTTGCCTATGATTGCTTACTTTAAACAAACCCTTATAAGTCCTTTTTACTTTTATTTAGATGGTGCTTACTCGTTCGTCCCAGTATGTTACCCCCGAGAATGGGGCCCTCCTTATCCAGTCAGCTGACCAGTCGACTGATACACCTCCACCTACCACTTTCCCCCACTCCACAGATCTACAAACCCAGATACCACAACCACCTTCCACATCACAGGCCCGGCAGGACCCAATACCTCCACCACCCCCTATCACTATACCTACCCAGGCTTCCGTCACACTCGACGGGAACCAGCTGCTCACTCTGATTCAGGGGTTCCTAACAACCCATCAGGAGCAGACTACCCTACTCCGCCAGAGCATGGAGCGTTCTGAGGGACGTCCCGTGGTCCCACCACCTGTAGAGCCACGACAGAGAGCGGGGACGATCAAGGACTTCATGGGTCTGAATCCCAAGGAGTTCTCAGGGACTGAGGGCATAGTAGTAGCAGATGACTGGCTAGATTCGGTAGAGAGGAAGCTTCTGGGAGTTAGGATGCCGGATGACCTCCAGGTCGAGGCAGCAGGATTTCTGCTGATAGACTTAGCAGGAGTCTGGTTTCGGAATGAGCCGTTGTTTGCGAGAGGGAGAGCCACTTGGGATCAGTTCAAGACCCAGTTCAAGAAGAAGTTCTTCTCGACCACTGCTAGAGTAGCCATGGGGCTACGATTCCAGAACATCCAGCAGGGGAACCGTTCTGTTGATGACTATGCGGCAGAGTTTAGTCGCCTGAGCCGTTTTGCTCCTAGTCTGGTTGCAGATCCAGAGGAGATGACCCGTAGGTTTTGCCATAGTCTAGTTCCAGACATTGGCCTTCTTATAGTGGCAAACGGTACGACTGACTACTACCAGAGCCTAGAGTTAGCCCGGAGCATTGAGGAGCGTCTTCTGTCTAGCAAGAGGCCGGCTTCTGTACATCATGAGGGACCGTCCAAGCGTCAGCCTTTCCAGCAGAGAGCACCGACGCCACCCCAGCAGACTTACCGTCCCTCTACACCATACCATCAGACCCCGCCAGTTAGAGCCCCGGGACCCCGGCAGTAGCAGCAGAAGGGAGCTATATATTCTTTCTGCGGAAGACCAGGTCATGACTTCGCCGTCTGCAGGAAGAGGTTAGGTCAGTGTTTAGTTTGTGGGTCTGCCACCCATCAGCTTCGGAACTGCCCAGCAGCGAAGCCTAGAGGACCGCTTCCGACTCAGCAGCAGAGGTTTGGGCAGCATCTGCAGCAGCAGAAGGGACCTCAGGGGAAGGTCTATAGCCTAGCCCTTGAGCCGGAGCCGGAGCAGGTTTCGGAGCCCGATTACTTAGCTGACGTCATTACAGGTCATATTTATTTGTATACTTTTCTAGCTCTATGCTTGTTTGATTCTGGTGCATCTCATAGCTTCATGTCATTAGAGTTTATGCATGAACATCACTTAGTATCTACACCTACTGCAGAGATTAGTAGAGTAATGACGGGAGGAGGACCAGTGCCTATTAGAGCTAGCTATAGATGCTCTATTTTGATAGCCGGGAGAGAGTTTGAGGGGCGATTCTTTGTGATGCCACTCCCCGGTTATGATATCATATTGGAGATGGACTGGCTTAGCTATGCCCATGCATCTATAGATTGTCATGAGGGTAGTATTTTGTTCAGTCCCCCAGGCACAGCACCATTCAGTGTCAGGAGGACAGGGCTAGAGATCAGCCTAGAGCCGAACTGTTGTGCTACAGTCGGGGATGCAGCACCACCACACCCTATCATTAGGGAGTTTATGGATGTATTCCCAGAAGATCTTCCGGGGCTTCTGCCTGATAGAGATGTGGAGTTCACTATAGACTTAGTGCCGGGTTCATCACCAGTATCCCGGGCTTGCTATAGAGTGAATCCCAAGGAGGCCATAGAGATGAAAGAGCAGATTGATGACCTGTTGAAAAAGGGTTTCATTCGATCCAGTGCTTCTCCATGGGGAACGCCAGTGCTCTTTGTGCCTAAGAAGGATGGTACAGTCTGGTTGTGTATTGACTACCGGGCCTTGAATGCCATCACCATCAAGAACAAATATCCTCTGCCCAGGATAGATGATTTATTCGACCAGTTGAGCGAGACGAAGGTGTTTTCCAGGATAGACTTGAGATCCGGGTACCACCAGGTGAAGGTCAGGCCAACAGACATCCAAAAGACGGCGTTCAACACGAAGTACGGGCAGTATGAGTTTCTGGTGATGCCATTTGGTTTCACAAATGTGCCAGCTGTCTTTCTGAACTTGATGAATAAGACATTTCACCAGTATCTGGATAAGTTCGTCGTAGTGTTTATCGACGACATCCTGATATACTCGAAGATGCCGGAGGAGCATGCAGAGCACTTGCGGATAGTTTTCGGGATTCTGAGGCAGGAGAGATTGTTTGCCAAATTGTCGAAGTGCGAGTTCTTTTTAGACCGAGTGGAGTTTCTCGGCCATGTAGTCACTGGAGATGGAATCTCGGTGGATCCCAGGAAGATTGCTGCAGTTGAGACATAGAAGGCTCCGACGTCAGTTTCAGAGATCAGGAGCTTTCTGGGTTTAGCAGGCTATTATAGAAAGTTCGTCCACGACTTTGCTAGGATAGCTGAACCCATGACGAAGCTGACGCGGAAGGACGCAGAGTATATTTGGTCAGAGGACTGCCAGGCAGCGTTTGAGGAGCTGAAGAGGAGGCTGACGACCGCTCCAGTTCTGACATTACCTTCAGGTTCTGGAGGTTTCACCATATACAGCCATGCTTCAGGAAAGGGGCTAAGATGTGTCCTACAGCAGCATGGAAAAGTGATTGCTTATGCATCTAGGCAATTGCGGACTCATGAGAGGAATTATCCTACCCATGACCTCGAGTTAGCTGCGGTGATCTTTGTACTCAAGTTATGGAAACATTACTTATACGAAGAGCGTGTGGAAATCTTTACTGACCACAAAAGCTTGAAGTATGTGTTCACGCAGAAAGAGCTGAACATGAGGCAAAGACGATGGTTGGAGTTGATGAAAGACTTCGACATCGATTTACAGTATCACCCCGGAAAGGCAAATGTGGTGGCAGATGCGCTGAGCAGGCATCCGATGGCATGGTATCTGATGATTGATCGGCATTTGCGGGAGGATCTGGAGAAGCTCGGTATCGAGCTAGTTCGGCCAGGATCATTGATACAGATGATGGTGCTTGACATTCAGTCAGGTTTGATGGAGCAGATCCGGGAGGCACAGTCTACAGATGAGAGCCTTCGCAGACTTCGACCCCAGGCTTTAGCTGGATTGCTGGATGACTTCACTATAGCAGAGGATGGATCCTTAAGGCATGCTAGCCGATTGTGCATGCCGAAGGGAGAGCTGGTAGAGGCAGTCTTACAGGAGGCGCACCGATCGAGATATTCTATTCACCCTGGTGCTAACAAGATGTACCGTGACTTACGGGAACATCTTTGGTGGCATGGGATGAAGAGGGATGTATCGCGTTTTATCTCGACATGCCTAGTTTACCAGCAGGTCAAGGCGGAGCGCCAGAGGCCAGCTGATTTGTTGCAGCCGTTACCCATTCCCGAGTGGAAGTAGGAACATATTACGATGGACTTCGTCTCAGGGCTTCCTCGTTCCCAAGGAGGGAAGGATGCCATCTGGGTTATCGTAGACAGGCTGACGAAGTGTGCGTACTTCATACCCTTCAAGGTGGGGCTTTCTACCGAGAAGTTGGCGGAGCTATACATGCAGTAGATAGTTCGCCTATACGGAGTGCCAGTGAGCATTGTATCAGACAGAGACAGCAGATTCATATCCCACTACTGGAGGAGCTTGCAGGAGGAGTTGGGCAGTAGGCTCAAGTTCAGTACGGCGTACCACCCGTAGACAGATGGGCAGTCCGAGAGGACGATACAGACACTGGAGGATATTCTGAGGACCTGCGTGCTGGACTTCGGAGGATCATGGGAGAGCCATCTGCACTTGGTAGAGTTTTCATACAACAACAGCTACCAAGCCAGTATCGGTATGTCTCCTTTCGAGGTGCTATATGGACGACGATGTCGCACACCGCTCTTTTGGAATGATGTTGGAGACAGAGTTATGCTTGGGCCAGAGATGATCACGGATGCAGCAGAGAAAGTTGGGATGATCAGAGACATGCTCAGAGTAGCTCAGGACAGGCAGAAACACTGGGCTGATGCTAGTCGCAGACCGATGGAGTTCGCAGACGGTGATATGGTGCTAGTGAAAATATCACCTACCAGAGGGACGATCCGGTTCGGACGAGGAGGGAAGCTGAGCCCCAGATACATCGGGCCGTTCGAGATACTTGGCAGGATCGGGGAGGTAGCTTACAGGGTTGCACTTCCACCCAACCTAGCAGGAGTTCACGATGTCTTTCACGTATCTCAGCTGAGGAGATATGTTCTAGACCCCAGTCATGTGCTAGATCATTCAGAATTGGAGGTCGGACCGAGCCTTACAGTTTCTGAGCAGCCGGTGGAGATATTAGACAGGAGAGAGAAGAGGCTGAGGAACAAGGTTATACCCCTAGTACGAGTAGCTTGGAGCCGTCACTCCCCAGGTGAATCTACTTGGGAGAGGGAGTCGGACATGAGGGAGAGATACCCTTACTTGTTCGATCCAACCGCTGCGAGGGAACCACCCGTTCCCGCTTGATACCTTAGAGGTTAGTTTCGATCGCAGCCTTAGCCATTTTGTTGCTTTGCTTGCTATGTTAGAATATTGTAGGGTCTTCAATCCTTGTGAATTTCGATGACGAAATTTTTCAAGGAGGGAAGACTTGTAAGCCCCTGTTTTTCAAAAATTATTAAATTAGTGTTAATTAATTATTAAATGTCATTTATAGCCTTAAAATAATTTAATATGATTTTAGAAATTTTTTTAGATATTATAAATGATTTTAAATGAGTTTTAAAATACAAAAATATTAATTTATAATTTTCTAAATTGTTTTAATATGGTTTTGTAATTTTTAGAATTGTTTTAATATCAATATGCAATTTATTGAATTGTTATTATAGCAATTTGCAATTTAGGAATTGTTTTTATTCTGTTATGCAAATTAAAAATTACATTTTATGAATAGTAGGGACCTGTTTGTAATTCCTAAACTACCCAAGGGCCTAAATGTAAAATCCCTACCTAACTCCGACGACCCGACTGTCCGACCGCCACGCCACCCCGCCCCCGCCATTTCCGGCCAGACCGACCGACCTACGACCACCCTAACCCCTATATTTAAACCCCCGCAGCCCCCGACCTAGCCACGACCACCACAACGCCCCACGACCACCCAGCCACCACCGTTCTTCCCCAAAAACCCTAACCGTAACCCTAACTCCGATCATCTACTCCGCCCAGCCCCACCGACGAGTACCACCGCCCGCAACCACCACCATCAGACGCACCGCGCTGAGCCGCGCCCAGCGCCACCGGAGCGCCACCGCCACAACGCCTACGCCGCCGTCCGACCTCTTCGAAACACCCCCAGCAAGTCGAACACGTAGGTAACAGGACTCAAATCGTATCGTACGTGTCTCGTTTTCACGCACGAGACTCGCCAGGACACGACGAGCTTAACGCTGTGCTTGGACACGCGTCTTAGCATTCGTACGTGTCGTGCATAGCACGGACACGTTGTTACCTGTGTTCTTAACTGTCTGGAGACAGGACCGATTTTTTTTTTATAATCTAACCTAAACAGAAATAAAACTAAACCTAACCCCTAACACAACTGATGGGCTGACCCCCTGGCCAGCCCGACCCGTGTTAAACCCCCCCCCCCCCCTGCGCGCTCGGGTTCGAGCCCCCTCTTCCTTTCTGTTTTCTTTTTCTGTTTCTTTTCTTTTTCTTTTTCAGTTTTAAATATATATTTTTATATATATATGTGTGTATATATATATATATATTTTTTTTATATGTGTGTATATATATATATGTGTGTATAAATATATATGGGTGTATAAATATATATTTTTATATATATATGTGTGTATATATATATATATATATATTAGTATATATATATATATATGTATATACTATTTTTGACAGTATTTTATATATATGTATATATATTTTATAGTTAGTAAATTTTATATATATATGTATATATTTTCATGCGTATATATATATTATTTTTATTATTAAGTGTTTTCTTATATATATATATATTTGTATATATATATATATATATACTTTATAAATTAAGTATTTTCCTTATACATAGATATATGTACATTTTACATATGTATGTATATATTCACTATACATAATTTTACCTTATTAAAATAATAATATTTATTTTGCACTATTACCAAATTGTATTTTTAGTATATTTAAATTACTGCAACCATTTGGTGTCCAAGCCTAGCATGGGTATTTGGGACCAAATGTGTTTCACACATTCAAGGCCTGTACAAGTCATATTGGACTTGATTCATGGCCTTGGGTCCTGTATTTGAAATTTGGTTCAAATTATATACATGGACAAAATACGCAGATAATTAATTATTTAATTTCAATTGTGTGTAGTACAGTTTTTTATTTTCAAAAAATACTTAAAGTATTGTTAAAATTATGGAAAAATAGTATTTAGATACTATGTTAAGTTTGCTAATTTAGTATAATTTTTGTAGTATTTAATTTACTGTTTTGCCACTAGTTTGGCATATGAAACCAAAACTCATTTTTTGTATACTTAGGAAAAACTGATTTTTATAAAATACTTGTACTGGTTAATAAATTCCAGAAAAATTATAATAAATTTCTATGATTAACAAGGATCACTTTGGTACCATACTTTAAGAAAAACTAGGCTTTTTGTCTACTTCTAAAAATTGTTAGAACACAATGGTCTTTTGATTTATTTATTGATTAATTACAACTTGTAGCTTTTTGTGTTATTTTGAGTTTTAGCCGTGTTGAACCCCACCCCTCACTAGTGTAAAGACCCTAGAAAGTTAGTTAAAGTAGTGTGTCACCCCACATTGGTCTCCTATGCCAAAGTCATCATTTTGGCTAGGTGCCCAGTCACAAGTCGTGTTACACCAATTAGTGTCCTAGTGTTTTAGCTTAGTGTAAAAACTAAGTTATTGTATTTACTTCTATAGTGACGAGTTACCGGACATCCATAGCACTGTTATCGCAGCTTGTTTTGTTTTGCTTTGCTAGAGGCAAGTACTTTCTACGAACTTTACATATTGTCACATAAATGAACTGCAAACCCCACCATGTTAAATGCTGATCCTTGGGGTAGCAAGTTAGATCTCTACATGTTGTACTTCCAGTTACTACCATGCTTAGAACAGTTTTTATGTATCTCTCACATGATAGAATATGGGTTATGGGGAAACTAGTAGTTGAGTACGTGATCATGCCCCCATTATCGTACCGAGCAAAGTTCATTCTATATGAATCTGCGCCGTAGGCCATTATTCCGCATTTCTGTACGGATATAGACCTATGATTGTGCACTTGTACGTATGTATATTTTATTTATATTGTGCCTCAGTACATTGTACATCTATTGACCGATCACGTACCTACTACAGTTTTAAACATTACATATACATCTGTCTCTATGACATATGTATCATTACCAAGATAGACTATGTGATGCCATGCTTTCCAGTTATTCCTCTCATGTTCATTTTCATGTTTCATATGCTAGTTTGTTAGATTCAGTACTTGCTCCCGTCCTGACAGGATAACGTTGTAGGCGTCCTTACTAAGGAGGAGTTACTCTGCGATACATATTATGGGGTTACTGCCGAGGACCCGGCTTTGCTTTACGAGGATGTTCCTGCAGGAAACCTCGCCTAGTTGTCTTTTGTATTATTAGACTTTTGAGAGTAGTCATGTATTAGACTATATATTTTGTAACTGGACATGTATCCAGTTTTACATTTCAGTTCACTTGTACTTGGACATTTCACTATATACGATGACTTTTGTGTTTGGAGCATTTATGACTTTATTTCCTTTATAGAACTGTTAGCACATTTAGTCTTATCCTGTTGTCTTTAGAACAGCTTACTACGTTTTATCTCAACGTAGGCTGGGCATGACTCGGCCTGGCCCAACAATTTGGGTACCGAGTCGTGACATTATTACTTTATGATTATTATTATTTCTATGATCTAACTGTTAACAAAGTTTTTAATTAGCAATATTCGGCTGCCTACTCTATTCACCCCCCTCTAGAGTATTCTGTTTTACGATTTCGTTCCTATAATTGGTATCAGAACGGGTTATACAGGTAAAGCAAGGTAAAATTATAGTTATATTCAGTTATTTTTAATTGTTATATAGATCACAGCATTACACATGGCAACTGTAAAATACACAAGTGAAGGCCAAGCCACAAACAGTCCTCCACTGTTTGACGGCACAAACTACACTTATTAGAAAATACGGATGAGTTTTTTCTTAAAATCTCTTGATTTTGACTTATGGTCTATAGTTATTGATGGCTACAAAAAGCCTCCTCGTATTTCTGTTGAGGGAGTTTTAGTTGAAAAACTCCATGATAAATATACGGAGGATGAAAAGAAAAAGGCCAGACTTGACGCACGTGCTATTAACGCTTTATTTTGTGCTTTAGACAGAACTGAATTTAACAGGGTGTCGACTTGCACAACATCAAATAAAGTGTGGAAACTTTTTGAAGTAACCCACGAAGGAACAACACAAGTCAAGGAGTCAAAGATCAGCAGACTTACTCAAGAGTACGAGGCGTTCAAAATGAAGCCAAATGAATCCGTCACTCAGATGTTTACGAGATTCTTGGATATTGTAAATCATTTGTCTTCATTAGGCAAGGAATACAGTAACCATGAGAAGATTCGCAAACTTCTACGAGCTCTCACAAAAAACTGGATTCCAAAGGCTACAACAATCATTGAAGGAAATGACCTCTCAACAATGTCTCTGGAAACACTCATGGGTAAGCTACTCACTCACGAGTTGGAACTTCAAGACTTTGAAGATGCTACACCAAAAGAGAAGTCAGAGAAGTCGATCGCTTTGAAGGCTCAATATAGAAGAACTGTCGAAGATTATTATGACGACAGCGACTCTGACTCTGAAGATCAAGCTCTTCTGGTAAGAAAATTCAAGAAGTTCATGAGATTCAACAGAAGAACAAAAGACAGAAATAGCAACAACAACGAGGAAGATCTTATTTGCTACGGATGTAAGAAGAAAGGATATATGAAGAAATATTATCCAACAGCATCATTATCAACAAGAAAAAGCAGCAAATATAACAAAGGCTACCTGAAAAGATCTACATCAAGGAAGTACGCTAATACAAGCATATGGCATGAAAACAAAGCCAGCAATTCAGAAGACGAACAATCAGATGACGCTGCAAATGTATGCCTGATGGCTTGCGAACAGGTAATCACTAATCTACTGTTTGATCCTTATGATGATTTCTTCTTTGAGCAACTAGGAGAGGCTTTCAGTGACCTATTAAATGACTACCGAAAACTGCGTAGTAAATATGAAACCTCTAAGAAGGTACACAAAGAGTACAAAGGTGAGATAGGAAGACTTATCGACCAACTAGCTGATGTTAGAAATAGTGATACTTCTATTGAGTCTGGTGAGCTTTCCTCTATTAAGCTGTTGTTACACGAGACTATCAAGTTATCCGAAGAAAAAGACCAAACTATCATTCAGCTAAAGAAAGACCTATCTAAGGAAAGAAAGAATCTCTAGTGTGCACACGTCAGAATGGAAATACTTACATCTGACTATACTAGATTATATGACACCTCCAAAAAGTTGGAAATTAGTTTAGGAAAACGGCTAACACGTGTCAATTACCGAATCATCGGAACATACCCAAACCAAATACTATCAGACCAAATCATACCAAACCTATGCCCAAGAAGACTAATAGGCATGCATTTTTCCATACTAGAAAACCAAAACCTAGCAATCATGCACCTCACACAATTTTTAACACTCAACATGCAAAATATCATTATTGCGGCCTCATTGGTCATATATCCTCTGTATGTAGAATCAAAAAGTTAGTAGATTTAAATGTTTATGCATAGATACCAAAAACTAACCTGTCAGGATCCTACAAGAAATGGGTACCAAGAGTTTCATCTGCAAACTGTTTTGTAGGTGGAACGCCCTTCACATGCTAGAAGCAAATGGATCCTCGACAGCGGTTGCTCACGGCACATGACCGGTGATGCATCATTATTTGCAACACTATCGAAGAAGAATAAAGAAGGATACGTTTTCTTCGGTAATAATTTAAGAGGGTACATAATCGGTATCGGTGACATTGGTAAGGCTCTCTATCCTATGATTAAAGATGTCTGTCTAGTTACCAAGTTAAAACATAATTTGCTCAGCATAAGCCATTTAGCTGATCACGGTTATGGCATTAACTTCGTCAAAGACAAATGTACTATAGTTGATAGCTCAACTGGCAGTACTATCTTTGAAGGTATCAGGGAAGACAATATATATGTTTTCTATCTGTTCGAAGATGCTAATAAAGCAGTAGATGCTTGATGGCCAAAAGCATTGAGAGTCAACTATGGCATATGAGACTCGGTCATGCAAATATGGACACAATTTTAAAACTATCCACAAAAAAGTTGGTACGTGGCTTACCGGACATACCTTTCAAGAAGGATACAGTATGTAGCGAATGTAAAAAGAACAAAGCTACCCGATCCGTCTTTAAATCCAAGAACGCTGTAAGTACCACTAGACCTCTACAATTGTTGTATATGGACTTATTTGGACCCAGTAGAATTGCTAGTCTAGGTGGTAAGTTATATGCATTTGTCATTGTAGATGATTTCTCTAGATACACATGGGTATATTTTCTTGTACGCAAGAACGATACTTTGTCAGAATTCGTCACCTTTTGTAAGAAAGTACAGAATGAAAAAGGCTTCATGATTACTCGTATTCGTAGTGATCATAGCGGCGAATTTAAGAATGCAGAGTTCAAGCAATTCTGTGACACACACGATTATTTGTATGAGTTTTCTTGCCCTAGGACTCCACAACAAAATAGAGTTGTGGAACATAAGAACAGGACTCTATCTGAAATAGCTAGAGTAATATTGAACCAGTTTAGTCTACCTAGATACTTTTGGGCTGAAGCTGTCAATACAGCGTACTATATTCTCAATAGGGTTCTAATTCGATCTATATCAAAGAAGACTCCCTATGAGTTATGGTTTGATAGAACACCCACTATTTCATATTTTAAGATATTTGGTTATAATTGCTTTATTCTTAATACTAAAGACAATCTGAGTAAATTTGATGAAAAGGCTGATGAAGGTACATTTTTAGGTTATGCGGCAAAGAGCAAAGGATACAGAGTCTTCAACAAGAGAACCATGATCATCGAAGAATCAATTAATGTTAAGTTTGATAAACTAAATCAATATTTAATTGATGACGATAATAAAGACGTGATTACACAAAGTATAGCTACTACAAAACCTTCACACAAAGATGCAGAACCTTCAAGTAAAGAAGCCGAAACCAGCAATCCTAAGGATACGCCAAAAGAGATAAGATTCTTGGCAGATCATCCAAAGGACTTAGTAGTTGGTGAGATTACCAAGGGTGTAAGTACTCGTTCCTCTAATAAAGATATAGCTTGTTGTGTTGCTTTTGTTTCACAGTTTGAACCCAAAAATATTGAAGAAGCATGTAGTGATAATTTTTAGTTAAATGCTATGCAAGAGGAATTAAACCAATTTGAACGGAATCAAATTTGGGAACTTGTTCCTAAGCCCATTGATTATCTGGTCATTGGCACCCGTTGGGTATTCCGAAACAAATTGAACGAGAATGGTTTAGTGACTCGTAATAAGGCTCGACTCGTAGCTCAAGGATACAATCAAGAAGAAGGTATCGACTACGATGAGACTTATGCCCCAGTTGCAAGATTAGAATCCATTCGCGTGTTATGTGCATTTGCATGTTTTCATAATTTCAAGTTATTTCAAATGGATGTTAAAAGCGCATTTTTGAATAGTTTTATAAAAGAAGTTTATGTAGCTCAACCTCCAGGTTTTACTGATTTCAAAAATCCTGATTATGTTTTCAAGTTGAAGAAAGCCTTATACAGTTTGAAACAAGCCCCTCGTGCTTGGTACGATCGTCTAAGCTATTTTCTACTTGACAACGGTTTTTCAAAGGAAAAGGTTGACACTACACTGTTTATAAAATCTTTGAATAATAATCTTTTTTTTATTCAAATCTATGTAGATGATATTATTTTTAGATCTACTGATGAATCTCTTTGTCAAGAATTTTCAAAGTGTATGCAGAATGAGTTTGAGATAACCATGATGGAAGAGCTGAAGTTCTTTCTCGGACTGCAAATCAAACAAACTAACAATGGGATGTTCATAAATCAAGCAAAGTACACAAACGATCTATTAAAGAAGTTCGACCTGGAAGCAGTCAAACCACTTAGCACTCCAATGGTGACTTCAACCAAGCTTGATATTGATGAACAAGGCAAATCCGTCGACATATGTAAGTATCGAGGTATGATCGGTAGCTTATTGTACTTAACTGCTAGTCTACCAGACATTATGTTTAGTGTTTGCTTGTGTGCACATTTTCAAGCCAATCCTAAGGAATCACATCTGTGCGCAGTTAAGCGTATCTTCCGATACCTTAGAGACACTTCTTTTGTCGGCTTATGGTATCATAAAACCATGTCATTTGACCTAACTGGTTATTCTGATACTGATTTTGTCGGATGCAAAGTAGATAAAAAAAAAGTACCAGTAGTATATGTCATTTCCTAGGAAAAGCCCTAGTCTCTTGGTTTAGCAAAAAGTAAAATTCTGTCGTATTATTAACAACCGAGGCTGAGTATATCGCCGCAGGACTTTGTTGTCCACAAATTTTATGGATGAAGCAAATTTTAGAAGACTTTGGATTGCATTACACACACATACCCATTTTCGGTGATAACACTAGTTCTATTAATTTGACTAAGAATCTAGTATGTCACTCTCGTACTAAGCATATCGAGATTCGACATCATTTTCTTAGAGATCATCAACAAAATGGAGATATAGACCTTGTATACATAGACACACAGAATCAATTGGCTGACATATTCACAAAATCTCTAGCGGAAGATCGTTTCAATTATTTACGTTGAGAATTAGGAATTTTATATGTCAATAATATTAATTAATTTTGTTTTATTAATTAATTTATTCAATACTCAATAACTGTTTTCGAGACAAGCCTAAAAAGTGTATGTCTGTCACCACGACTACGGTCGAAGCGAAGCGGTACTTAAGTGTTCCCCAGTGAACCTTCGTTAGCTAGGACAGTACTCCTACAGCTAATCTGAAACAGATGCTGAGTTAAGAAAATTAATTTATAAAATAATATTAATTATATTATTTGAAATTTGAAATTACTAAACTTTGAATTAAATATTTGAAATGAGTTGATAAAAAGGATGTGGCCCACAAAATTTTATTTTAAAAATCAAGGAGAACCCTAGGCGAATTTGGCCCGAGTTCGATCCGAATTCGGCCAGAGTTCTGTTGGTGTTGTATGCATTTTAAACCAGAACCCGAGGCCTTCTCCTCTTCATCACTTCCAAACCAATTCATCATCACAGCAGCAGCAGCCGAAGAACACCCCAAACCCTAGCTATTCTCTACTCCTTTTCTTCCAATCTACGTGGAGATTTCCATCCAAAATTTGGATTCATGCGGAGAATCGCGTCCTCTACAACATACTTGATTCTCGGAAGATATAACTCCTTCTCTCCTCCACTTTTAAATTTTAGGGTTTCTTAGTTTTGGAAAAGAATGCCTAAGGAATTCAATCCTTTCAAGAGGAAGAAGACCCATGCCAGTGAAGAGGCATCGTCTTCTGATCTGAACACGGATTCCCTTTTTTCCCCGGTCCAATCGAGTGACGGCATATCGGATGAGTTTTACTTCAAAACTCATGACCAAGCATTGCTTTGGTATGCCAATTTTGCTATGCGTACTATATGCACCGGTGCTCCGATTAAATGGACTGTATTTCCTGATCACCGTCCCTTCTTTGAGGCATTAGGGTTACACCATCTTGCTACCCTAAAATTCCCTAAATCTACTAATGCCCTTAGATTTTTCTATTGTAACTTTGTGTTAGACACTTTTATCGCAAGGACTCATGTTGGCGGGATAAATATCGAGTTCGATGATATATTGCTAGTAGAAATCCTTGGTATTCTAAACGAAGGTGTCCCGCTCAATGACATCATCGACTTCAATTTTCTAGAGGGTACGACTCTTGTTAGTTTCAAGAATGAGCTTTGTGCGCCCACACGTGCTCGTCCTAGAAAGTTCAAGGACAATAACTTGAACTTGTTTAACTACGAGTTACATCGCATCATCTATTCCACTCTTCTTCCCAAATCCACTTCAAAAGATGATGTTACTACACTAGAACTATCTGCCCTATATCACATTCTTAAGGTGATTCCTTTTTCTGCCCCTCAAACTATCATTCAGATGATGGATAGATGTCGCGGAAGAGAGCGCAATCTCTCTTATGCGATGCTTATTCCACGCATCTTTCAGCATTTTGACATAGACTTATCCACTTGCGCTCTGGACCCTGAGCCCAAGTTTCTCAAGCTTTCTCGTCGTAGCATTGCCACTGCTCCTCCACCTCCTGTACCTGATCCTACTGCACCTGTTCCTCTTCAGTCTTACCCTATGACTTTTGAGGGTATTCATCAGCACCTCTCGGATCTGTAGACTTTCTTTGTTAACACTTCCAGGGAACATGAGTTTCGTGACGTGACACGGTTCCAGGCTATTGCCAACTCTTTTGTCGATCTCAGATGGGTCACTCTGCTAGCTCTCTTCCTAGAGACCCTTCTGTATCTGGTTACCGCATTGATGATGAGGTGGTCCACTCTCTGTTCCAGCCAGGGAATGCTTACGATTGGTATCATACTTTTGGTGCTACTCCACACACCTCTGGAGCTGGCACTTCTGGAGCTGGTCCATCCGGACATGGTGGACATGCTGGCACTGCAGATGATGACGATGACAATGAGGATGATTTTTTATTTTTCATACTTTTGAGATTGATGATTTTGTCTTTTGTTTACTTGGAAATGCTCCGACATTCCAAGCTAGTATCACTACTCTTATTAGTTATGTGGTTATGATTTGTGACTTTTGGACATGTTCTATGCTTCAGTTTAGCATTTTTTTCAGTTCAGCTTTTCTTATAGCATTATCTTTTATTTATGCTGCCATTTACACTGCATATGAAATATTTTCTGCTTATACCATGCCTGTGATAAATGTTTTTATATATCCATATTTTTGTGTTTCTTCACTGATTGTTACTTATGCATATATTACGGGGGAGCTTTCTCTTTTGCAATTATTTTGCTAAGTGACAACGGAGGAGAAATAAGATCTAACATCTTCATGAATACAGGTTATGAACAATCTCTACAGGAACAATTTTTTTGGTACATTATATCGGTACAATTTTGATTTGATAAAGACCAAAGATGTTATATCGGTCAAGATTTGTCAATTATCAAAATAGGGGAGATTGTTGGCCCATTGGTCATGGTCAAACCTGATTTTAACAATTGATCAAACTCTGTCTCAATATACGGAACAATTCAGATGTTTACTCAAGACGTTTTGGACACTGCTTAGACCGAAGCTATGTTTGCCATTCGAGACTGTATTTCCTTATGCAATATAATTTTTATTTTTATTGAGTCTAGGAATACATTGTACACCGAGTCATACTGGCAAATAGGCTATCCAAAATCATTTTTCAAAATTGACATATAGTTTTCAAAATTGACCTATGTTTTGAAAAACATCTATTATTTACAAAAGCTTCTGAAGGATTTCAAAAAGTCCAAAAATATTTTTCATAAAATAAACCTGACCAACCCTGACAGAACTCGGCCAGAGTTCGGCCAAGGTGAACATTATATGAACATTGGTTTTTGAACTTGGTCTTCCTTCAGTTGCGGTTTGTTACATAGAATTCTGTCTGAATTCTGCCCGAATTCAGCCAGAGTTCTGTCTTTGGAAAACTATAAATATAGAGGAATACTGATCATTTAAAAATCACTCATTCACTTTCATATCTTCTCTTCTAAAGCTTACGTTTCTTCCAAAGTGTTTTCAAAAAGGTTCCATTTTTAAATTCCAAGCCAGTTACAATTCTCTAGTCAATTTGCCGGTACGGTCTAGAAGATTTCAGAGAAATTGTAATCAAAGGCTTGATTGAAGAAAGACTCTTCAAAACTGAAGTTGGTCAAGTTTTTCGTATCAAAGCTCACGTCTATAGAAGTTGCAAGGACTTCGTATGAAAACTTGCGAGATTTTCCAATAGTGGATTCAACTGGAAGCTAGAGTTCTTCCGACTGGACTAGTCCTCACAAGAGAAAAACCAGTATAAATCTCTGTGTTTGTGTTTTCCTTCTGAACTCTTATCTTTACAGTTATTACTTTGTGATTATTATTATTCTGTGATCTAACTGCTAACAAACTTTTTAATTAGCAATATTCCGCTGCCTACTCTATTCACCCCCCTCTAGAGTATTCTGCTTTACGATTTCGTTCCTATATTTAGGTCAAAATGACTAGTATGAATGGGGTTGATATTTGTGTTATGTAGGAGGCTTATACTTGCTTGGGTGGAACGCATACATTATAGGTGTGATGCTCCATGCATGGATCATGAGTATTCAGTTTAGTTAAGGAAAAAGGACAATATTTGCATGGTTAAAATCAAGGGAACAAAAATAGGCATCCAGGGTTTGTTCTTAAGGGACAATATGTCATACATGTGGTGTAATTGAAATGGGACTTAGGAAGGTATGTTTGTGTGGGACATGTATGTGATGTGTGTAGTTTGACTGGTCTAGTTCATGAGTGTGAATTTTACTAGAAGGAAAATGTAAACCCCCTGTCCTAATTTCTAAATATTTTTCTTAGATTATTTATTAATTTATTTATATTATTAGCTAATCTTAAGAGAAACAAAAATATATATTAAGTATGGTATACCCTTGTTGAACCGATTTTCTTTAAAAAATATATATATTTTTTTTAAAGAATAAATAGTACTTATAATAAATAAATAAAAATATTAGAGATAAAATATATAAGGGGATAAACCATTCTATGTATGCATATTCGGATGCTACTAAGTAGTATATATATTAGACTAATATATATAAAGGATTAATAAATCTTTTAAATCTAACTTAACCATTAGAAATATTTGTAATCATCGGTTGGGTATATACATTCATCCGAATCTCTAGCATGCTTATCTTTTTCTTGTTAATATATAAACGATCCTGGTCCAACCTTATCATCAACTCCTCCCTTCTCGTCCCTTATATATATAGGAATAGCCACCGGCTATCTCGTCACTTATATTTAAGAATAGAATCCAATCCCAAAACCGGCCTTAGCTAGTAGCAGCAGGCCTTGGCTAGTAGCAGCAACCCACATATTTCCACCCGTCCATCCCCTATATATATATTGAACCTATTTCATCTCCTCCTAAAAACCCTAAAATAGCAGCCGCAACTCCAAGCGAGTCCGACGGTGCATCATTACTCCGATGCACTCCTTCGGCATCGACATATTTTTTTTGGCTCGTCCTAACTACGAGCTTCATGAACATAGTCTTCGAGCATCGTCTGTGGTGTCCTCGGTCGGCTTCGACTTCCCGTTCCTCTTCACCACCACTATCCCCTTCCCAACCTCGATTCGGTCCGCTATTGCATCGGACTCGATCCCTTTACCATCGTCACCATCATCACTATCACCACCACCATTATTTTCCTCGACGAGCAATTTAGTGCATCGTGCACCGAGCTAATCGTTGTGCCGAGCGTCAGTCGAACCATCCGTCATCGGAGTCAACATTGTGGTCGTCACCAAGTTTCGATGACCCACCTTACGACAGCATCTACCGACGACTGCCGGCACTACGGGTAGTCGAATGCACTGACAACTCGATCAACCAGCACGCGAGGACCTTTCCATACGCAATTGCGACCGAGCCTTCGAATCCTCTGTCGATCTCACCATCAAAGTCGATTGCTTCTTAAAACCCAGGTAAGCCTTGTAAATTGTCATTGTTTCGTACTAGTCATCTCCTTCTTAAGTTTTCTCTAGAATTTTTGGAAACAATCAAAGAAGAAATTGTTATTGCCGGGAACGCCGGGGTACGCTTTTCGATGGAAAATACAGAAACTGAAACAGTTGTAAAGACAACGTTTCAAATGCAATTCCTTAGAGAAGGTTTTGCAACAGAGATCCAGAAGGATTCTGCAAATTATGAGATCTAAAAAGATATCGTAATTCACGAATAATCTAAAGAGATTTTCGTGATCGTAGCAAACTGGCAGTAGTGCCTTCTAAAAAGAAGATACTGACAGAACTGCTAAAGGCAACAGAAGGGTGACAGACGAGAGATGGAATTGCTGGGGTGAATGATCACCATTGCTCAAAGCTTTATTCGCCCTCTGCGAACAGCTTCCAGGAACCAGCAAGGTTGACAGAAAACCTTGGAACACTCCTGCTCTTCTGACTCCTCGGAAGACGGCGAACTCCTCTGGCAATGGCTCTACTCTTCTCTCTCTGTTTCTGAAGTAACAGAACCCACGCGTACTAAAAAGTACTAGTGTTTGTGTTAAAAAACACGCTCACTACTCTGTTGTGTTAAAGAACACTTAGAGTTTTCTTCCTGGAATTCTGATTTCTCCAACACTGAGAGAGAGGAGAGAACCTGCATATATAGCCCACGGGGCGGTTGCCAAGCAGTTGCCTGAACTTCAGAGTAGTGGCTGAACCACTCCTGAAAGTGCAGCAACTGCTGCAACCGTTCCCGCTCTAATATGCAGCCAGCCATACGCACATACACACTCTACGCACACTGCGTACGCTGCGCACTCTACGCACGCTGCGTACGATGCGTACACTGCGCGTACTGGGCGTATTGGGCTGCGTACTGGGCTGTGTAACTAGGCCAGCGTAACTGGGCACGCGTAACGGGCCGCGCAACGTGGTCGTGCAAGTGGCTCGCGCAACGAGCGCAACTTAAGCGCACTATGCGCCTAGCGATGATGCTGACGTGCTAAGTGCAAAGTGCGCCAACAAAATGCCATATTACGCCTCATGAGCCCCTGAGCCCGAGTCCGAGCCCGAGCCCGAGCCCGAGTCCGAGTCCGAGTCCGAGTCCGAGTCGCTAAGCTCCTACGGAGCTTAGCTCCATGGAAATAAATTTCCAAGAGCAAAAAGCTTACAGCTTCTTAATTGTTGATTAAGCCTTTATACCATTAATAATTAATCCCACATGGCACACACCCATGTGCACTACATGTGCATCTCCATAAAGAGCAAAGACTCATATATATGGAGATAAACATTCCTTTCTAGCCGATGTGGGACTAAAAACCAAAACTAAAGGCTAAAAAAAGCCAACAATCCCCCACATATCTCTATATATATGAGTATGAGTGTTCCCCACAGTAACTGTCCATTATGCTTTTAGGATAGATGCCACTTAAGACTTGAATCTTCCCACGTGAGTCAAAAATCAAACTATAATACAAGAATGGACTAAGCCTTGAATTCTGCATCATAGCTGAAATTCTTTCCACTCACATAATGTAGTTACATGTGCTTCTGGCTGCACAGTTAAGGCCGTGTGCCAGCCTGGTTTCAGTATATAATATTGGGCGTCTACAAGTTTACCCTCAAGAGACGGCCTGATATCTCTTTGTCCATACACTATAGGTGAGTTCTTTATTAAAGAGACATGGCATGAAGCGTCCAACGCTTCCTTTGCGGTGCTACGCCGCTATGACATGGCCTTAAGCCGAGGACCTTACCCCAAATCACCGGGAACCTCATCGTAGTGTCATACTACCCGTAGCATGAGGTCTAGCCCCTTTGTAGTGCCAAACTACCCAGCATGAAGCCTTACGCTTCTGTGCGGTGTTACGCCGCTACGACATGGCTTGCAAGGCCGAGGCTTTATCCCTAGCCGGGTTTACCTCATTGTGGTGTCGTGCCACCCGTAACATGAGGAACACCTCCTCTTTGTAGTGCTGAATACATCCCTCTTTAATTCAATATACAGCATTAGGCCAACTGCCTATTTACGGTGCTATGCCGCTGTGACTTGGCTAACATAGCCGAGGCTTTACCTCCTTCGAGAACCTCATGGTGGAGTCACCGCCACACATAGCTTGGAGTCATACTCCTTGTAGTGCTGTGCTACCATGCTTCCTGTAAGCATACCAGACATTCCAAATGCCTGAGAACTCATTAAGGCATTTAAGCCAACCTCCCACAGGACCTGTTTTCTGCAGAAAACAACAGTAGACAACAGTGGTTATAGGTCCGTAACCTCTCCATGCCCAATAGAACATGTACCCACCGTTCCTGATATTCTTCCGATTAGTGGTCCTCCCTTGAACCAAAAGCTAGATGCCTAGTAGATAAATCTTTGAACTAATAGCATAAAACTTTATGGTAGGAATACAATATCAGAATGCCTTCAAGCCCATTTTACAAGCTGTGTGATCGACCAGCTGGCGCTTGAGGCCCTTGGTGAACGGATCCGCCAGGTTCTCCTGACTCCGAACATTAATTACTGCAATAACACCTCTTTTGATAAGATCGTGTACTGCCCTGTGCTTCAACTGCACAGTCCTCTTCTTCCCGTTGAAAAGGTTATTTGATGCCACCGCCGTAGTCGCCTGGTTGTCGCAGTATATCGGTATCGCCGGTATTTGTGCCCCAACCACTGGAAGATCATACATGAGCTCCCGAAGCCATTCTGCTTCCTCGGCTGCGCTATCAAGTGCAAAGAACTCAGATTCCATGGATGACCGCGAGAGCATAGTCTGCTTCTTCGACTTCCACGATATAGTAGCTCCACCCATTGTGAAAATGTATCCACCTGTGGACCTCTCGCTCTCCACCTCTGAGCACCAATTGGCATCACTGAAGTCTTCCACTACCGACGGATCTTCGCTGTAGTACAGTGCATATGTCTGAGTCTTCTTGAGATATCTTATAACCCGTTCCACAGCTTTCCAGTGTTCAACACCTAGATTGCTCATAAAACGACTCAGCATTCCCACGACGAAAGCTATGTCAGGCCTTGTGGCAGTAGTAGCATACATCAAACTCCTGATTACGCTTGCATACTCCAGCTGCCTGACGCTTTCCCCTGAATTAGGCTTCAGCTTCAGATCACACCTGTACGGCGTATCGATCCCTGGAAGATCCCGATACCCATAACGAGTGATCATTTTCTTAATATAATGAGACTGTGACAGCGCTAGTCCAGTGTCTGTCCGGATGATCTTGATCCCTAAGATCACATCAGCTTCCCCCAAGTCCTTCATACTGAACTTGCTAGAGATGAACTTCTTTGTCTCAGTGACACAGCTAATATCCGTACCTAGGATAAGCATGTCGTCCACGTACAGACAAACGATCACACCTCTTCCATCAGCAAACTTCGTGTAAACACACTTGTCCGTATCGCTGACCATGTAGCCATTTGACCTTATAACTTTGTCAAATTTCTCATGCCACATCTTGGGAGCCTGTTTAAGATCGTACAAGGATTTCACCAACTTGCAGACTTTGTCTTCAAGACCCCTGATGACAAATCCTTCTGGCTGTTGCATATAAATCTCTTCGGTCAGCTCGCCATTTAGGAAAGCCGTATTCACATCCATCTGATGTATCACCATCTTATTTATTGCTGCGAGAGCAATCAACATTCTGATGGTGGTCATCCGGGCTACTGGAGCATATGTGTCAAAGTAGTCAATCCCTTGCTTCTGAGAAAACCCCTTGGCTACCAACCTAGCCTTGAACTTGTCAATAGTTCCGTCTGCTTTCATCTTCTTCTTGAAGATCCATTTGCATCCGATGGGTTTCGCTCCTTCAGGAAGATCAACCAACACCCAAGTGTTATTTGAGGTGATGGAATCAATCTCATTGTCAATTGCCTCCTTCCAGAAAACTGCGTCTCTGGTCTTCATCGTCTCATCATAGGTAAGCGGATCTGCTTCCACATGATAGGTGACAAAGTCACTTCCGAAGTCCTTCGGCCTCCTCACACGCTTAGCTGACGGCTCAGCTTGTTCTGGTTCAACCGTTGTATCAACAACAACATCTTCTTTGACCACATCTTCATTGAAGACATCAGTCTCTTGTGCACCCTAATTATTCTCTGGAACATCCGGAAGAACAATATTCTTGTGCCTTGCAAACTTGTCTTCAAAATATTCTGCATCGCGAGATTCAATGATATGATTTGACTCAATATCAAGAAATCTTCGAGCATCACTCTTCTCGGCATACCCCAAGAAGATCGTCTTTGTAGTCCTTGTCCCAAGCTTCTGAATCTTTAGATCTGAAAGCTTGACATACGCCAGACACCCCCACACTCGAATGACATTCAAGTTAGGTCTGACTTTGAACCAGAGTTTATGAGGAATAATGTCTGAAGTTGCATGAGGCACTCTATTTAGAATATAAGTGGCCGTCAATGCAGCTTCTCTCCAGTAGCACTTAGGAAGGCCAGCAGTCAACAATACTGAATTTATCATTTCTGTCAACGTCCTGTTCTTCCTCTCAGCTACTCCGTTTGATTGAGGAGAGTACGGAGCCGTAGTCTCATTGACAATTTCATGTTCCTTACAGAACGATGCGAATTCATGAGACCTGTACTTCCCACCTCGATCACTTCTTATCCTTTTGAGTTGTTGTCCAGTCTGCCGCTCAGCTTCGGCTCTGAACTCCTTGAACTTCTCGAATGCTTCGTCTTTAGCCTTCAGCAAGTAGACGAACGCATACTTTGAGAAGTCGTCGATGAAGGTTATGAAATACTTCATCCCGACCTTTGTAGAGAACTGTTTGAAGTCACAGATATCTGAGTGTACCAACTCCAGAAGATCTGTACTTTGATTAACCCGAGGAAAGGGTTTCCTTGTGATCTTCGTTTGAGCACAAACTTCACATTTCTCTACCTTACCCCCACACTTGGAGATAAGTCCTAGACTAGACATTCTGTTTATTCGTTTACAATGAACATGTCCTAGCCTATTATGCCACAACTCAAGAGTATAAGCAGAATGAGTGACTTCATTAATTACATTAATTACATTGGACTGATTTACAAGCTGAATCTTGAACATTCCTTCGGTATAAAAAGCTTTCCCAAAATACGTTCCCTTGATAGACATCACCATCTGGCCAGCATTGATGTCCATCCTGAGGCCTGCATTACAGAGTAGGCCTTCCGAGACCAGGTTCTTGGCGATAGTAGGTACGTGCTTTACGCCTTGAAGCGTCATAGACTTCCCCGAAGTCAGCTTCAACACCACCGTCCCGATCCCGAGCACTTCAGCTTGTGCTTGATTCGCCATCACAACCGCTTCAGAAGTGGGTGTGTAGGTGGTGAACCACTCCTTACTGGAGCAGACATGGCAGGTGGCTCCAGTATCTACCCACCAGTCTGAATCAGATCCTACAGCATCAACCTGTCCAATCATAGCAATTACATCAGTAATCATTGAGACTTTGCTAGGCTCACCTTGCTCTGATTTCTTGGCCGGTGCTGTGCATTCACTTTTGAAATGGCCCAACTGGCTACACTTGAAACAAGGCATCTTTGCCTTAGATTTCTTTGACTTGAAAGAAGTTCCCTTACATTCAAGTTGTTAGGGTTCTTCTTCTTCTTCTGGAAATCTGCACGCTTTTCCTTTCCCTTTCCCTTTGGTTCCCTTGATGAAACCAAGTTTGCGTTAGCCATCTGCTTGGAAAGCGTGTCAACTTTATGTTGAGCCCTCATCTGGTCTTCAACATAAATTTCCTGCAGGAGATCTTCAAGGGTGATCTCCAGCTTCTTCCTATGCATGTTTGCATAGAACTTACTCCACCAAGCGGGGAGCTTTGAGACGATCCCTCCAACAACAAACTTGTCGGGGAGGGGCATAGCCTCGTCTTCCAACTTCTGTCGTAGCTTCAGAAATTCTTTGACCTGCGGCAGCATCGACTTCTCGTCCTCAAAGAGCCATTTGTGATATTTTTCAACCACAAATATTTTGCTCCTGTTCTTGTCTTCTTCGTACAGTTTTTCTAGAGACTCCCATATGTCTCTAGCGATATTCTTCTTAGAATAGGATTCTGCTAGGGAATCCTCCATAGCATTCAGGATAAGCAACCTACAAATGCTATTTTCCCTTCTCCACTTGGCCTGAAGTTTAGTAGCCGCAGAGATTGCGGCAGCAGACCCAGTATCTGGAACAGTATGTTCCTCTTCAAGCAGTACGTGATCAACGTCTCTAAGTTGAAGAGTGAGATAAACCTTCCACTTCCAGACTTGATAATGCTCTCCATCAAACTTTTCTAATTTGCAAAAGTCAGTATTGAGGAGTGAAACATTAATATTTTCCATCGTAGCAATAAAGCTTTGAGATTGTTATTGCCGGGAACGCCGGGGCACGCTTTTCGATAGAAAATACAGAAACTGAAACAGTTGTAAAGACAACGTTTCAAATGCAATTCCTTAGAGAAGGTTTTGCAACAGAGATCCAGAAGGATTCTGCAAATTACGAGATCTAAAAAGATATCGTAATTCACGAATAATCTAAAGAGATTTTCGTGATCGTAGCAAACTGGCAGTAGTGCCTTCTAAAAAGAAGATACTGATAGAACTGCTAAAGGCAACAGAAGGGTGACAGACGATAGATGGAATTGCTGGGGTGAATGATCACCGTTGCTCAAAGCTTTATTCGCCCTCTGCGAACAGCTTCCAGGAACCAGCAAGGTTGACGGAAAACCTTGGAACACTCCTGCTCTTCTGACTCCTTGGAAGACGGCGAACTCCTCTGGCAATGGCTCTACTCTTCTCTCTCTGTTTTTGAAGTAACAGAACCCACGCGTACTAAAAAGTACTAGTGTTTGTGTTAAAAAACACGCTCACTACTCTGTTGTGTTAAAGAACACTTAGAGTTTTCTCCCTGGAATTTTGATTTCTCCAACACTGAGAGAGAGGAGAGAACCTACATATATAGCCCACGGTGCGGTTGCCAAGCAGTTGCCTGAACTTCAGAGTAGTAGCTGAACCACTCCTGAAAGTGCAGCAACTGCTGCAACCGTTCCCGCTCTAATATGCAGCCAGCCATACGCACATACACACTCTACGCACAATGCGTACGCTGCGCACACTGCGCACTCTACGCACGCTGCGTACGATGCGCACACTGCGCGTACTGGGCGTAGTGGGCTGCGTAACTAGGCCAGCAAAACTGGGCTCGCGTAACGTGGTCGCACAACGAGCGCAACTTAAGCACACTATGCGCCTAGCGACGATGCTGACGTGCTAAGTGCAAAGTGCGCCAACAAAACGCCACATTACGCCTCATGAGCCCTTGAGCCCGAGCACGAGTCCGAGTCCGAGTCCGAGTCGCTAAGCTCCAGGGAAATAAATTTCCAACACTTAGAGTTTAGCTCCATGGAAATAAATCTCCATATATAGAATACGGAGCTTAGCTCCATGGAAATAAATTTCCAAGAGCAAAAAGCTTACAGCTTCTTAATTGTTGATTAAGCCTTTATACCATTAATAATTAATCCCACATGGCACACACCCATGTTCACTACATGTGCATCTCCATAAAGAGCAAAGACTCATATATATGGAGATAAACATTCCTTTCTAGCCGATGTGGGACTAAAAACCAAAACTAAAGGCTAAAAAAACCAACAGAAATAGACAGCAACTATGCATCTATAAACAATAACCTATAGCCACTGTTCACGTGGGATGGTATATGGAAAGAAACAATAGCTTCTATATAGAATATTGTGTATTAAATATTCCTTTGCTTCTTTCCTTCCTATATGCAAGTGTAGTAAAAATGGTTACCCATGTGTTCACAAACGACCAACAAAACTATGCAAGCAAAATAAGAATATGACATATTGCATATAGATCCATCAATTAATCGTTAATTATAGGAAGTAACATATATATATATATATATATATATATATATATATATATATATATATATATATATATATATATATATAAATAAGGCCCCTCATTAGATACTAATTCACAAGTATAAATATACAATGCATTCTCTACTACGTGTGGCCCCTACCCTATAATACTATTCACAACACTATGCACTTTAGTAATATAGGAAGGCAACAGCTTCTCTGCTCTTAATTTCCACTTTACCCCTTATAGCTTATATTATCTGAATATAACCTATAAGAATATATTAGCTAGAATAATCATCAAATATATTTTACTACTTAATAAGTTTTAAAGACACTTTAACTTAAAAAGTAGAATTATTGTAATTACACAAATTTATATAATGAAGGAAATTAACCAAGTATTTATATATATGTGTGTTTTTGGCTAGGCGTGATATTGGGGAATCCGACACAACCTCGGAGAGCAGGCAAGTATACCTTGCCCACTGTACAGTATTTTTCATGCATTTCTCTATATTGCAGTTTCTTTCCTGTCATATTTAATTACCTGCTTCTTATGTTCATGTCAGTGGTATTTTTTTCATTTTACATGCACGTACATTATTCTCTTTATCCTACATATCACTTCCACTCCATATATAGATCATGATAGTGTTGCCTAGTCCTGTGCCACATTCATTGGTATGTCTTGACCTGTACCTTGCTTGTATCTTGACTTGAGTCGACCTGACTGGATACTGTATAGTTCCTTGAGACAGAGAGGACATTTACTAGGCATGCGGGCTATATAATAGTTTCTGTTGGCCTGTAGTTCGGATAAGCTTCGGTTGTATTGATGATTCTGTTGGCCATTAGTTTCGTGCTACGGTTGTGATACTCTGTTGGTCGTTAATCTCGGATGAGATGCGATTGTGTATATCTGTTGGTCATTAGTATCGGATGAGCTGCGGTTGTCATGGTACCCCTGTCTGTTAGCCCAAGGATTGAATATTGTCCTTGATGTTGTGTTGTCATGTATTTGTTTAGAAGTAGAGTGCCATATTTCTGTCATCCTCTTTATGCATGTTATTTACTGTCATAGTGGCATGTTCTTTCTGTATCTTGCTAGTCCTCTAAGGACCTGATGATCTCTTTAGGTTTAGCCAAGGTTGAGCCATGTGCAGACAAGCAGGTATATGAGCCGCACCATGATACAATTGCAGCTGATGGCATCATTGATGTTTAGCGTAGTATGGACTCAGTTATTTTATTTCATGTCTCTGTTTTACTTCCGTCTACTGGTATTGGATTTGTGTCCACCGGACGTGACTTAAACTATTGATAACTTGATACTTCATTTGATATTATCATTCATTATTCATTCCTTCAGTGTTTATTCGTTACTCCTTTGAGTTAGTTGTATCTTTCGATTTCTGTGGATGAGATATAGATCGCCATGTTAGTTCTAGACTTTTATGACTTGTGTATCCTAGACAGCGTTCTACCGCCGATACTGTGGCGTAGGCTGGACTTGGACACAGACTCGTATCCGGAAAGCGGGTACGGGTCGTGACAAAAAATGCTAGTGTTGTGCTTTAAATATCAAAGTCATGGTAGGGGTTATCAGATGATATGGATAGGAGTGGACGTTATGAACCACTGTTTTGTTAGTTCAATTGTAACCAATCTATCCCAATCATTTGCAAATTTATAGAAATGCTTGCCAATACACTTCAGGAATTTTTATTTCGAAATTGAAACTAAAGCACGATTTTTATGATTGAACAGACTTTTGAAGAATCAAGGTTGTGATATTTTACTTCTCTTATCTAAACGCACGAGCAAGGGATATAGAATGCAATACGAATATCATATTGCAACTTCCCAACAGATGGAAGAACGGTTACGCAGGAATCCAACTTGATATCACATTCCAAGAGATAAAGTATGCTAAGTTTAGGGTAATATCCCACTCACGACCAACTTCACAACACCGTACTTGGTGACGAGCGCACAACCAAAGACTCTAAATCGAACAAGATGCTACTGGCTTTGGCTAAGAGAAGTGTAGGTGGAATGTGAAAGCTTTATCACTTGAAAAAAATACTTGAAGAATGAATAGAGAGAAGAGTAAATGAGTGATTAGAATAGAAAAAATCCTTCTATATTTATAGGTGTTTTTTCTGACCGAACTCGGGCAGAGTTCAGGCAGAGTTCGGATGTGAAGACCCCACACACGAACATTGGATGCAGATTTGGAGGCAACTGAAATTCAAATATGATTTGACCGAACTCGGTCAGAGTTCTGCCAGAGTTCTGATAGTTCAGAACCAGAATAGAATGGACCAAATTGCATAGGTATTTAGAACTTTTTGGATATATAGAGTTTTGATATATATAGGTAGGCTTTTGGAAAGGTGGACTGGAGATAACCTAAGCGAGTAATATTCGATCGATTTTACATTTCATATCATAGACTCAATAAAATTAAAAATACAGAAGAAATGTAAAACATGACTCGATCTGGATTCCATAACAATTTGCTTTTGGATGATGACTTGAATGCTTGTTGTAGATGCAGTATGTTCTTTGATACTGATTTCACTGACCAGAAATGTTAGCAGCAGTTTGTATATTTTGCATATCGACTTAAGTTGTCATTGTTTATCAAAATTAGGTGTGACCATTAGGCAATGGGCCAACAATCTCCTCTTTTGATAATTGACAAACTTGAGTCTATACCAAAATATAGCTAAAATATAACTTTGAAATAATATACCTAACTTGTACTTGTTCATTGATTGATCGTTTGAAAATTTGATTTTGGTATTGCTCTTCTCCCCCTTTGTCATGTACAAAATGAGTAGCTCCCCTGCAATATGTGAGGCCAACATAATATACACAGACAAGAAAAGAAAAAGAGTAATATCCACAATATACAGGTTACAAGATAGTAGAACTAGTAGTAGCAGTAGAATAAACTGATAAACTCAACTAATAAACTGATGAACTAAAACTGAAGAAAGTACATCATAAGCCCATAAAAGTCATAACTAGAAAAGTTTATGACTTCTAAAAAGAAACTACTAATAAAAATGTCCAACTATGAAAGTTTTGACTGATACATAATGCAGCTACATAGATCATCATCACTAGCAAATAAAAAGTTAAAAATACTAGACTGAATGCTCGTCTCACATATGAGCATCAACATCATCAGCTGGAGCAGGTGGCTGAGGGTCGAAATAGGCGGTGGTCAGATCAAAGTATCCGAAAGTAGTCGGGTCGTTGAACCTCGGTCCATCGAATGCAAGATGATAGATCATCAAAACGGGAGCAGTGGGGTGATGCAGCAGACACCAGTGCAGATCAGCAAAAGAGTGTTCCTTAATACCTGAGCCTGAGAGGTATGTCGGAACTCAACATCTACATAACTCTGATGACGTTGCCCGGAGAGGGTAACAAAATCATCAAAGTGCTGAAAGAACTACGGGTCGAAGCCTGGAGTAAGAGTAGCAGAAAGAGGAACATCTGGATCGACCTGAGCCTCGACAGGAGAAGTACCGGGAGGAGGTGGAGGCAGAGGATACTTCCTAGATCTAGTCAGCTCAGAAGATGATGAAAAAATAGGACAGATGGATAGGTCGATCTAAAATCTCCTAAAAATGGCTACCAGATGCATATGGTATAAAAGGTTGTGCCCCACCCGTCCGCAACCGATCATCCAAGCCATAAAGGTCTTGGGGACAAAAAACGGAACACCGAAATGTAGATAATACATCGCGAACATATCAAAGAACGTGATCTCGTCAGAAGATCCCGTCTTGGAAAGCAAGGCAGAGAAAATAAAGGCGATGTAACTCATAAAAGTTTTGGTTGAGGTATTTTGAAAATATCCTACCACTACGAGGGACAGGGTTAGGATGACACATTGAGACTTTGAGGGAGTCAAGGGTCATGTCCTCGGGAAACTTGACTCTATGAATATCAATTAACGCCTCGCCGACATCAGACATGTGAAAATACTCACTGACGTCAATTGAGTTGAACTCAATTTCATGTCCAACGACACAAGAGTAGATACTACCGTCAGGTTTCACTTGTATGTTCCAATAGAACATTCTAACGTCGTTATCATAGATATTGTCAACAGTTGAAAAGAAGTCCCGTAGACTAATTCTATCGAAAGTATTTGCATATTCAGAGAAAATAGTAAAATTGACAGCTCTCTCGGGACATATTTTTTGAAGAGAAAAAGAGTCAAACCAAGAGTTTAAGAATTCCACAATTGGAAAGAATGAAGCGTCAAAGTCCTCTTCGGTGGAGGGAGGAGCGGGACTAAAGACGTCCACAGGTTCTTACTCCGAAGTTGAAGATGAACCCGCTGTGGAAGAGATTTTCTTTCTCTTATGGATTTGCTTAGGAGCCACAGATGAAAAGAGAAAGAGATAGAAATACCTTAATGGAGTGGATAAAATATTAAGGAGATCACCTTTCGAGCTTCATAGATCTAAGAATATGAAGAAGGATAGCTTCAAGATAGTTGAAACTAGGGTTTTTAATGGGTTTTCAGATGGTAGATGAAGAAGAAAAGAGATGAAAATGGAGTTTATATAGAGCTAGGGCCGGCTGCTGCTGTTATTGAAAATTGAACCGACATTAATCAAACTCGGTCCGAGTTCTGCCAGAGCTTTCCACTTGTATTCCCAGTTCATTTATGCATAATGAATGATAAATAAGCTTGATAACTTTTAAACTTCTCCATTTAATGATGTTCATTACATTGGGTTAGCTGAAGGGGCCAGATCCCAGCTAGCGGTAGTCTGAAGACTAGTACACCATGTCACTTCAGGCTATTTATGCCTATATGACAGAAGGACCCTTTCGGCTTGTACCCAAAATAACTTCAATTAATAAATATAAAAGTTTTAAGTTATAAGAGTTTTCATTAAACGTAATGCATCATGAATCCGAAAATTCAAGTATGCCTAGTTCACGACGCAGATATTTAAAACGGTCTTTAGCTAGTGATTTTGTGAAAATATCTACTTCTATGTCAATAAACTCTAAGCAAATATCCCCATATTATTGGTGATCACGTAAAAAGTGATGACGAATCTCTATGTGCTTTGTGCGTGAGTGACAAACTGGGTTCTTAGTCAAGTTAATCGTGCTAGTATTGTCACAGAATATGGGAATCTTAGTGTAATATAGATTGTAGTCTTCTAGGGTTTGCTTCATCCACAAAATTTGAGCACAACAACGTCCTGCGGTGATATACTCAGCCTTAGTAGTTGATAGCGCTACAGAATTTTACTTCTTGCTAAACCAGGAGACTAAAGATTTTCCTAGAAAATGACATGTACCGCTGGTACTTTTACGATCTACTTTGCATCCTGCAAAATCTGTATCTGAATAGCCGATTAGGTCAAAAGATGTGATTTTGGGATACCACAAGCCGACTGTAGAAGTTTCTTTAATGTATCGAAAGATACGCTTAACGACGCATAAGTGTGATTCCTTAGGATAAACTTGATATCTTGCACAGATGCAAACGCTAAACATGATATCAAGGCGACTAGCAGTTAAATATAATAAACTACCAATCATACCTCAATACTTACATTGGTCGACTGGTTTGTCACTTTCATCAATGTCAAGCCAGGTTGATGTAGCCATTGGAGTTCCGATAGACTTTACGTTGTCAAAGTCATACTTATTCAGTAAATCCTTCGTATACTTAGCTTGGTTGATAAATGTTCACTGTGAGTGTTGTTTGATCTGGAGTCCTAGAAAGTAGTTCAGTTCTCCCATCATACTCATCTCAAACTCACTCTGCATACACTTAGCAAATTCTTGACAAAGTTTTTTATTAGTAGAAACGAATATTATGTCATCTACATAAATTTGCACAAGAACAATATCATCATCTGAAGATTTGATAAATGAAGTAGTATCAACTCTTCCTTTTGAAAAACCATTTTCAAGTATAAAGGCACTTAGGCGTTCATACCAAGCATGAGGTGCTTGTTTGAGTCCATAGAGTACTTTTCTAAGTTTAAGGACGTGATCAGGTTTTTAAAAATCTTCAAAACTAGGGAGTTGTTTCACAAAAACTTCTTCTTTCAAAAATCTATTTAAAATGCACTTTTCACGTCCATTTGAAATAATTTAAAATTGTGAAAACATGCAAATGCACAAAATATGCGGATAGCTTCTAGTCTAGCAACAGGAGCATATGTCTCGTCATAATCAATACCTTCTTCTTGATTATAACCTTGTGCCACTAGATGTGCTTTGTTACGTAGAACTTGCCCATCCTCACTTAATTTATTTTGGAACATCCATTTGGTACCAATTATCGATTGACCAATAGGTTCAGGAACAAGTTTCCAAATTTGGTTTCTCTCAAATTGATTAAGTTCCTCTTGCATAGCATTAATCTAAAATTTATCATTAAAAGCATCTGCTATTGTCTTAGGTTCTACTTGCGATATGAAAGCTACATTAGCTGCTATATCAGTGTGTTTAATAGAAGAAAGTGTACTTATACCTTTTGATACATCACCTATGATGAGCATCTATGGATGATCTTGCAGGAATTTTCAAGATTTGAATCTCTCTGTTAGATCTTCCACGTAGCTCTTTTTAGTAGCAGTATCTTTAGATGATTTGGAGTTAACTCGTGCATCTGCATCATCTTCGTTGTTAGATCTGTGACTATTGACCTCATCAAAAGTAATATTAATAGATTCTTCAATAATCATAGATCTTTTATTGAATACTCTATATCCCTTACACTTAGCAGCATATCCAAGAAATATCCCTTTATCTGCTTTAGAGTCGAACTTTCCCAAGTTGTCCTTGGTGTTCAGGATAAACAACGACATCCAAAAACTTTAAAATAAGAAATATTTGGAATCCTTCCAAACCAAAGCTCATATGGTGTTTTCTTCGAGATAGGTCGAATTAATACCCTATTTAAAACATAACAGGTTGTACTAACAGATTTTGCCCAAAAATATTTAGGAAGATTATGCTGATTCAACATGACTCTAGCCATCTCGCTTAGAGTACGATTCTTCTGCTCCACAACACCATTTTGTTAGGGAGTTCTAGAACAAAAAAAACTTATCGTAATATCTACTATCATCACAAAACTTTTTAAAATCAGCATTTACGAATTCGCCACCATGATTACTTCGGATACGAGTAATCATGAAGCCTTTTTCATTGAACATTTTTACAAAATATCTGAAATTCAAAAATTGTATCACTTTTATTTGATAAAAAGTAAACCCATGTAAAATGAGAGAAATCATCCACAACAACAAAGGCGTAGAGCTTACCGTCGAGACTAACGACTCTACAAAGGGCCAAATAAATCTATATGTATTAACTGCAAGGGTCTAGAAGTACTTACAGCGTTGATGGATTTAAAAAGTAGATATAGTTTTCTTGTTTTCTTCACAGTCAGCAAATACCATGTCTCTCTTGAATATGATTTCGGGGAGTCCTTTTACCAACTTTTTGGTGCACAGTCGTGAGATAGTGTCCATATTAGTATGTCCTAGCCTCATGTGCCATAGCCAACTTTCATCTTGATTTGCTACTAAGTACCTTCCTGTATTGTTAGTGATCTCCAGAAAGAAAACATAGATATTGTCTTCCCTAATCCTTTCATATACGGGATTACCAGATGATATTTCATATATAGTACATTTGTCTTTACAAAGTTGATGCCATAACCATTATCTGCCAAATGACTTATGCTCAGTAGGTTATGTTTCAACTCCGTAACTAGACAAACGTCTTTTATTACTGGGTAAGGAGACATACCAACAGTGCCATTTCCAATTATGTCACTTCTCAAGTTTTTTTCGAAGGAGACGTATCCTTCTTTCTTCATCGATAGCATAGCGAACAAAGATTCATCTCTAGTCATGTGCTGCGAACATCCGCTATCGAGGATCCACTTGCTTCTAGCATGAGAGGGTTGAGGGTCCAGCTACAAAACGAGTAGATGAATCCTTTAGTACCCATTTCTTTAAGGGTCCATTTTGATTAGTCTTAGGTCTCCAAACAAGTGTTTGATTGTTAACAAGCTTTCTTGTTAGACAATTGTCACGCCCTATAACCAAAATACTAGAGAGCGGGGAACAGACACAGCCAGTTATGTACATCGAAGTTCAACCCACCTTACAATACGGTCACGGCTGTCTAGATGCATGAGGGTTGAACTACAATCCATCAGTCTCTATGGTCAGGAACAAGCCTAGTGTCTCAATCTCAAGCAAGCAAATAAATGTATAAGATGTTAGATCATCAGACATACAAAGTAAGGCATCCCAAACATTACATATTCAGATGATCATGAAGCTAGTCATACAAGGTGCAAGACTAGCAAGAGTTAAGTCATACATGATCAACCCTAGGATTTGTCAATCATGTTACAGCCGTTAGGTAAACAAAAATTCAGTTTCAACACGAGCTAACACTTGTTCGGCGGCTAAACGCCTCAAAATAATAATTTACAATAGAGTGGGAGAGAAAAATAAGAAACCCACTCGTTGCCAGGATTACGTCTGGTGTTCACCATCTGGCTGATAAGCAGGAAGATCCTCGGGTATCACTCCAAAATCTAAACCAGCTGGGTCAGACCCCAGAAAGAGCAAGTGCTACAAGGGAGGCTTTATTAAGGAACTAAAACCAGCAGATAATAAATAGAAGAATAAATAAATGAACAGGCTTAAATGACAAGAAGACATGGTTAGAATAAAATAGTAGCTTGCATTAAGAGACGAAATATAATTTCTATGCTAATCACGAGCAAGCATTCAGGCACGGCCAATTAAGTCCTACGGCTTGCTATCATTAGCTAACTAGGATTATCACAAACCTAGTTACTAGCACGATGCAATGAGATGTTCCCGCAGTCACAAGCCCTGCAGCTATCCAGGTTATCCAGGCGAGGTGATTTATAAGAGTTACAAGAGTTATCAAGATTACTGATGTACTTTCAGTACTTATGTTTTCAAGAAGTGCCCCACATGACAGTGGGCTGGAAATGTGCCCTACTCGTCGGCAGGCTACAAGTCCCTCAGGTATGGCCGGGATAACAGGATCGCCTGTAACTGGGAAAAATCTCTCTGTATGAACTACTTGATCAATCTAGTCATTAACTTAGTCAGATTCACTGTAAATTCCTGACCGTGGTAACCAGGAATCCATATCCTAGATATGATGCAAGACGAGACAGGTAGCTTGTACATGCACAATCAATAAAGTCAACCACGGTGTCAAGACAAGAGTTGCTTAGCAAGTCAGGGTAGCTGTCGTAACAGCCTTTCAAGATTATACATATCATGTCAGGTTATTTGTCATGTCAAGAGTACTTGTATGGAGTGCGCCTCGATGGGCCACTTATCAAGAGTTATCAAGACGGGTTCATATTATCATGTTCAAGTCAAGTTCAAGTTATTATCTCAAGACTATCAAGTGTCAGGTCGGGTCATCGCCATTTAGGCCAAGTATAGAAAACATGCAAAGAAGATCAAGAACATCCATGTGTGATTGAAACTATAAGTCACATATAAACTCTGATTAAAGTGAGACAGGAAGATTCTTGAAGCCAAGACAAAGGTGCGCGAGGTACAAGGTGCAAGGTGCACAAACCAAAAGGTACGATGTACAAGGTACGTAGACCAAAAGGTATGCAAGGTGCGCGAACCAAAAGGTGCACGAGGTGCAAGGTACGCGGACCAAAAGGTGCACGAGGTGCAAGGTACACGAACCAAAAGGTGCGCGAGGTGCACGGACCAAAAGGTGCACGGACCTAAAAGGAGTGTAAGGTGCAAGGTGCGCAGACCAAAAGGTGCACAAGGTACAAGGTACGCGGACCAAAAGGTGCACGAGGTGCAAGGTGCACGGACCAAAAGGTGCACGAGGTGTAAGGTGCGCAGACCAAAAGGTGCACGAGATGCAAGGTGCACAGACCAAAAGGTGCGTAAACCAAAAGGTGCGCACGAGGTGCGCGAGGTGTCGTCCCTACCAGCAAGCTTTTGGCCATGGTGTTTTATAACTTCTAATGTCCATAACTTGGGCTAAAGGACTCAAAATTGGGCAAAATAAAGGTCTAAACTAAATGAAATTGAATTCTCTACAACATGGAACCATTAGTTTTTGAAAATAAAAAGGTTTAAGAGATCAAAACTAAGAAAAATCGAAGAAAGTATAAACTTAGATCTACAAAAATGTAACCCTCAAAACCAAAATCTCCAAGTTCTAAAGAGGCTTAGAATCAAGCAAGAAAGACAAAGGAACAATAGAATTTGAGATCCATCATAAAGCAGGTTGCACTTGCCTAGGGCTTGGGTGTAGGTGGAGAGGAGTAAATGAAGAAGATGAGAAGAAATAAATAAAAGTTATGGAGGAGAGAGAGAGAAGTTGACTTAAATACCAAACCTCTCCATCTTAAACCAAACCAAGCTAAGCCAAGCCAAGTCATGTTGAACCAAACCAAATAAACTAAGGCAAGATTAAACCAAGACTAGGCTAAGCAAGACGAGTCAAAATATAAGCCACATGTCAAATATTAGAAATTCGTATACGTATCCTAAAAATACGTATAATGGAAAACGAGAGTGACAACAATACTGTGATATGTGCCTATGAGTACCACAGTACGTGCAAGTTAGTCTTGAAAAAGTGCTCTTTGTTTCTATGTTGACATGCAGTTGTGTCTTCTTTGAAAACCTATAAGTGAAAGCATGATTGTGATTAACGTGTTACTTATGTGCTTTCTGTGGTTTAGTCCTCTTAGTTGTATGCTTAGCATTAGGACTAACCTTAGGCTGTGTCACAAGAATGGTCTGCTTGCCTAACTTGATCTCTAACTTTTTAGATACCGCACAAGACTCCTCATATTTAGCAGTCATATCAGCGAGTCTTTGCTTTGCGACTAAGTGCCTCTTCTTCTCTATGTCATAAAGCTCTTACATTTTGACATCGTCTCTTTCTTTCTTTTTAATGGTGAGAATAGACTCATGATAGTCTATCTTGAGCTTGGCTATCTCATCCATATTACCGGTAGTAGATGTCTATCTAATATCTACGAGAAAATTAGACAATCTAGCTACTTCGGTTGTGCATGCCTTTACCTCCTTTTGAGATTGCTTATACTTGTCTATCACATTTCTATGTTCTTCAAGTAGTTCGCTAAAGGCATTTTCTAACTTATCGAAAGTAACATCATCATATATTTGAATTTTTTACCTATGTTTGGTATGTCTAGGATTGAGAATGAGGGAAAAATAGAAGGGACTTCATATTCCTATTGACGTAAGAAAGCTATTGCCAAGTCCCCCCGTGAATAGTTTTGTTTTCCTAGGAATGTTGTCTGGGTATTTTGTTTGGACGGTAATACCCTCTCTTTACTTTCAAAATTCCAACTTCTATTCCAAACATGTGAATTTATATAATAGTGATAATAGTAGCATCATGAAATTAATGAAAGTGTATTTATGGAAAACTGAACAACTTAAGATTCCTATCCCTATGTGAATCAAATATGGTAATGGAAAAATTGAATTTTTGGACTAATTATTTTCAACCTAACCAAACATGGGTATGAGAATGTTGAATTCCTTTCCAATGGGAAAGAAATAGGAAATGGATTCCTAGGAATATAAAAACTTGATCCAAACTTAGTGTAAGGTGTAGAAGCATGAAAAAGAAGAGAAGAATGATCCATGCGGCCAAGGAGTCTCATGCGGCTCGGAAGTCTCATGCGGCTCAAACATACAAAGCAGCTCAAGTAAACTCTATACGGCCGAAAGAGAGGCCACGTGTGTAGGATCGTTGAGCACCTCTAGAGGTGGGTGAATAGAGTGCGTGTGTGCAGCGGAAAATAATCACCAATAAAAATTAAACTATGGCAGATATGTAAGAGACAGTAAATAAAGATAGGAGAATCAAACTCAGTGACACAGCGATGTATACTGGTATCCCTCTGAGAGGACTAATCCAGTCTCGAGTACTCTTGCTCGATGTTAATCCACTATGGCACAAGCTTTAACTGAGAGCTTGCAATCTCTTACAACACCGTGCTTGGTGACAAGCGCACGACCGGCTTCACAACACTGTGCTTAGAGGCGAGCGCACGATCGGCTCCACAACAGAAAAGTTGTTGAAACTTGAACGACCTCTTACAACTCTTGAGTAACCAAAAGACTCTAAATCAACTCTGATAGTACTGGCTTTTGGCTAAGAGATGTGTAGGTGAGATTTGAAAATCTTAGATCGTTTAGAAAACACTTGAATAGTAGAGAAGAGAAGATGAAGAATGAATTGATGATTTGAAGTGAAAAGTTCTTCTCTATTTATAGGTGTTTTCACCAACCGAACTCGGACAGAACTCGGGCAGAGTTCGGGTGCAAATATCTCGCAAAATAGACGTTGCTCGCAGATTTGGAGGCAACTGAAGTTTGAATACATACTGACCGAACTCAGTCAGAGTTCGGACCGAACTCGGGCCGAACTCGGCTTGGAGTTCTGTCAGGAGATATTAAAAAATCTTTTGTAAAAACAGTTTTCAAACTTGTTTTTGGTTATTTGTAAAATCATTTGAAAAGAATATTTTCGAAATATGTTTTTGAAATATTTGTAACCGAAAATATGAAAGGGTAAAAATAGGATTCTAGAAAGGAGGACAATTTTAACCCTAAGCCAGTATTACCATAATTGATTTTACAAAGTAATTCCTAGACTCAATAAAATGTAAAATACAGAATAAAAGTAGAAAAGAGTCTTCAGAAGATTTTGATGACTTTGACACTTTGATTTATGCAGTACATCGTCCGTTGAATATGATTTCATGCATCCTGAAATAGTTAGCAGCATTTTCTATATTTTTGTGTATTGACTAAAGTATATGTTGATTATCTAAATCGGGTGTGACCGTGGAATGGGCCAACAATCTCCCCCATTTTGATAATTGACAAACTTGAGTCTATACCAAAATATATTTATATCAAATAGAACAAAATAACAAAAATACCTGAAAATTGAATTGTTTTTGTTTTGGATATGCGTTTGGTATACTCTTTTTCTCCCCCTTTGTCAAGTAGTAAAATGAATAGGCTCCCCCATAAATCATGAAGCCAACAATAGAATAGACACGACAAAGTGAAGTAAAAAAGAAGTAATCACAGCATAGACTACTGGAATAAAATGAACTATGATAAACTGAAATATCATAGAGGTTCCACTAATAATCCAAAAAAAATACAACTGATAAAGTCTAACTGAAACAGTTTAGACATGAAATAAAAATAAAACTACTACATAAACTGCATCAACTAAATCAAAACTAAATCCACTATCCCATGGCTGAATCCATATCACAACGCTGGGTTGTCCGCACCGGGAGGATCATGAGGGAAATAGGCAGTGGTCGGGTCGAAATACTGAAAAGTGACCTCATCAGTAAAACGAGGACCAGGGAAAGCCGGGTGTGGAAGGATAGTGAGTGGACGGACTGGATCCTGAACCAGGCTGTAGTGGAGATCGGCAATACTGTTTCTCAGCACCTGGGCCTGAGAAATGTGCCGGAACTCGGAGTCCTGATAACGTTGCGTGGAAACGACAACGAAATTATCAAACCGCTGGTAGAATGCCTGATCAAGTCCTGGGGCAGGGGCCGGAGCAGGATGAGCATCAGCTGGAGGGGCCTCAGCATCAGCAGCTGGGACAGCAGGAGCAGCACCAGGAGGTTGAGGAAACCGACGAGAGCGGGTCAACTCAACAGGTAGAGAAGAAATGGCACACGTTTCAAGATCAATCTCAAAACGTCGAAATATACTAGCAAGGTGCATAGGAAAGACTAAGTTCCTACCTGCATTCTTGCAGCTGAGCATCCAAGACATCATGGTTTTTGGAACGGAAAAAGGAATTCCAAAATGAATGTGATAAAGAGCAGAAAGTTCCAAAAATGTAACTTCATCGGTAGAGCCTTTCTTCGGAAGAAGGACCGAGAAAATCATACGATGAAGCTCGTAAAAAGTTTGGTTTAGATGTCTAGAAAAGATTCTCCGGGGAGGAGGAGTAGGGTGACAAATCAATTCCCTAAAGGAAGCTAAAGTGACATCGGCAGGGAATTGAACATGGTGGATGTCAACAAGTGCATTACCAAGATCAGGAATGTGAAAATATTCACTGATATCGGTGGCGCTAAATTCTAATTCCTGTCCAGCAGTACAGGAATAGAAATTCTCGTTTTGTTTTACTTGCAAATTGCAGTAGAACATACGGACTGCATTGTCATAAATGCTATCTTGGACCTCGAAAAAGTCACGGAATCCAAGTTGATCAAAAACAGGAGCATATTCAAAGAAAGTTGTAAAATTGACGAAGGCTCCAGCACAAATACGACGAAGAGAGAAAGAATCAAACCAGAGATCGGAGAAGTCTTTGTCGGGAAACAAAGTGCTATCATATTCCTCGGGATCTCTAGGTTTGGCTGGACTGAAGAGACTTGCCGGAGTGTAGTCGGATGAGGAAGAAGCACCTTGAGAAGAATTTCCTCGTTGACGTTTTGGAGCCATGAGAAAGAAGATCGCCCACTTGAACTTGTCGATTCCTTGCAAAGAAGGAGAAGGAAGGATTTCTAGTAGGAGATGGAAGTATTCCACGTTTTGGTGTGGAGAAAAAGTAGAAGAAAGGATGAACTAAATAGGTGCTAGGGTCGGCTGTTCGGTTCTGGAACCATCACAGCGCCGACCGAACTCGGTCCGAATTCGGTCCGAACTCGGTCAGAGTTCGGGCCGAGTTCGGCCACTTGCATTCCCGAGACAGTCAAAGCAGTCAGGTAAATAAAGACTATAAAAAGTAACATTTGACTGGTTTATTAAATAACTGCTATTATTTTCGGGTTAACTATAGGGGTTGTCCCAGCTAACGGTGGTTCACCGGGGAACTCTTAAGTACCGCTTCGCTTCGACCGTAGCCGTGGTGACAGACATACCCTTTGTAAGTTTGTCCCCAAAAATAATTTTTATTAAATAATAAATTGTCAAGTTATAAATGCAGTTTTAATTACCATATGTTTTAAGAATCCGAGAATTCAAGAATGCCGAGCTGACGCCTCAAGATGTTAAAACGGTCTTCAGCCAATGGTTTAGTGAAAATATCAGCTAGTTGATGTTCAGAATCAATAAATTCTAAGCAAATATCCCCGTGTTGTTGATGATCACGTAAAAAATGATGTCTAACTTCTATGTGCTTTGTGCGTGAATGACAGATAGGGTTCTTAGTCAAATTAATTGCACTAGTGTTATCACAATAAATAGAAACATTTGTATAGTGCAGATTGTAGTCCTCTAAGGTTTGCTTCATCCACAAAATTTGAGCACAACAACGTCCTGCGGCGATATACTCAGCCTCAGTTGTTGATAATGCTACTGAATTTTGTTTCTTGCTAAACCAAGAGACTAAGGCCTTTCCTAAGAAATGACATGTGCCACTGGTACTTTTACGGTCCACTTTGCATCCAGCAAAATCCGTATCCGAGTAACCTATAAGGTCAAAGGATTTGGTTTTGGGATACCATAAGCCAACTGTAGAAGTTCCTTTAAGGTATCGGAAGATACGCTTAACGGCACTAAGATGTGATTCCTTAGGGTTTGCTTGAAATCGTGCACATATGCAAACACTAAACATAATATCAGGGCGACTAGCAGTTAAATATAATAAACTACCAATCATACCTCGATACTTACGCTGATCAACAGGTTTGCCACTTTCATCAGCATCAAGCTTTGTAGATGTAGCCATAGAAGTCCCAATTGGCTTTACATTCTCGAAGTCGTACTTCTTCAGTATGTCCTTCGTGTACTTGGCTTGGTTGATGAATGTTCCGTTCGAGTGTTGTTTGATTTGCAATCCTAGGAAGAAGTTCAGCTCTCCCATCATGCTCATCTCAAATTCACTCTGCATACACTTGGCAAATTCTTGACAGAGTTGTTCATTAGTAGAACCAAAGATAATGTCATCTACATAAATTTGCACTAGAAGTATATCATTATTCATGGATTTAATAAAAAGAGTAGTATCAATCTTGCCTTTTGAAAATCCATTATCAAGTAAGAAGGCGCTTAGGCATTCATACCAAGCACGAGGTGCTTGTTTGAGTCCATAAAGTGCTTTCTTAAGCTTGAAAACATGATCAGGTTTTTGAAAATCTTCAAAACCAGGGGGTTGTTTCACAAAAACCTCTTTTTTCAAATAACCATTTAAAAATGCGCTTTTCACGTCCATTTGAAAAAGTTTGAAATCATTAAAACAAGCAAAAGCACAAAACATGCAGATGGCTTCTAGTCTAGCAACAGGAGCATAGGTCTCATCATAATCAATTCCTTCTTCTTGATTATAACCTTGTGCAACTAGACGTGCTTTGTTGCGTAGAACTTGTCCATCTTCACTAAGTTTATTTCGGAACACCCATTTGGTACCAATTATCGATTGACCAATAGGTTTAGGAACGAGTTCCCAAACTTGGTTTCTCTCAAATTGATTAAGTTCCTCTTGCATGGCAGAAATCCAAAATTCATCAGAAAAAGCCTCATCAACATTCTTAGGTTCTATTTGTGAAATAAATGCTACATTAGCTGCTACTTCAGAATCTCTAAGAGATGAACGAGTACTTACACCTTTGGATACCTCACCTATTATGAGAGTTTCTGGATGATCTGGTTTGAATCTCAATGATTCGAATCTTTGGGCCATACCTTTCACAAGGCTCTTCTCAGTTCCTGCATCTTCGGAACTTTTATCAGTTCTTGCCTCTTGGGTAGGATCTTTCTCAGAACTCTTCTTTGTCTTTGTAGGTGCATCTTCATCATCACTGTCGCTAGATCTATGACTATTCAACCCATCAAAGGTAATATTAATACTTTCTTCAACAATCAAAGATCTTTTATTAAAAATTCTATATCCCTTACTCTTAGCAGCATATCCGAGAAATATCCCGTCATCTGCTTTGGAGTCGAACTTATCCAAGTTATCCTTGGTATTCAGGATGAAACAGCGACAACCAAAAACTTTAAAATAAGAAATGTTTGGAATTCTTCCAAACCAAAGCTCATATGGTGTTTTCTTCGAGATAGGTCGAATTAACACCCTATTTAAAATATGACAGGCTGTACTAACAGCTTCTGCCCAAAAATATTTAGGAAGATTATGCTGATTAAGCATGACTCTAGCCATTTCGCTTAGAGTACGGTTCTTCCGCTCCACAACACCATTCTGTTGGGGAGTTCTAGGACAAGAAAATTCGTGGTAATATCCACTATCATCACAAAACTTTTTGAAATCAGAATTTTCGAATTCGCCACCATGATCACTTCGGATACGAGTGATCATGAAGCCTTTTTCGTTTTGTACCTTTTTACAAAATATCTGAAATTCAAAAATAGTATCACTTTTGTTTGATAAAAAGTAAACCCATGTAAAATGAGAGAAATCATCAACAATGACAAAAGCATAGAGTTTACCGCCAAAACTAGCGACTCTACTTGGACCAAATAAATCCATATGAATCAACTGCAAAGGTCTCGAAGTACTTACAGCGTTGATGGATTTAAAAGAAGATCTATGTGCTTTGTTCTTTTCACAGTCAGCACATACCATGTCTCTCTTGAATGGAATTTCTGGGAGTCCTTTTACCAACTTCTTTGTGTTCAGACGTGAGATAGTATCCATGTTTGCATGTCCTAGTCTCATGTGCCATAGCCAGCTTTCATCTTGATTGGCTACTAGGCACTTTCCTGCATTATTAGTATTCTCCAAAAAGAAAACATAAATATTGTCTTCTCTAATCCCTTTATATATGGGATCACCAGATGACATATCATATATGGTACATTTATCTTTCACAAAATTGATACCATAACCATTATCTGCCAAATGACTTATGCTCAATAGGTTATGTTTCAATTCAGTTACTAGACAAACATCCTTTATTATTGGATAAGGAGAAATACCTACAGTACCATTACCTATAATATCACCTCTCAAGTTATTTCCGAAGGAGACATATCCTTCCTTCTTCATCGATAGCGTAGCGAATAAAGATGCATCACCAGTCATGTGTCGCGAACATCCGCTATCGAGGATCCATTTGCTTCTAGCATGAGAGGATTGAGGGTCCACCTACAAAACAAGTAGATGAATCCTTTGGTACCCATTTTCTGAAGGGTCCATGCTGATTAGCTTTAGGTCTCCAGACTAAAGTATGATTATCAACAAGCTTTCTTGCAAGACAATACTGTGATATGTGTCCGTGTGTACCACAATAAGTGCAAGTCAGTTTAGAACCAGATGTGGTTGAAACTGTGTTCACATACTTGTTTGGTTTCTTGGAGAACCTATAAGTGAAAGCATGATGATACTCGTGTTTCTTCTGTGCTTTCTTGTTTTTAGTCCTCTTAGGTGTATGCTTTGCATTAGGACTAAAATTAGGCTGTGTCACAGGCATTTCCTGTTTGCCTAACTTGATTTCTAACTTTTTAGAAATCGCAATAGACTCTTCATATTTAGCAGTCATAACTGAGAGTCTCTGTTCTGTTACTAAGTGCATCCTCTTCTCTGTGTCATACAGTTTTTGCATCTTACCATAATCTCTTTCTTTCTTTTGAATAGTGAGGATAGCCTCATGATAGTCTACCTTGAGTTTGGCTATCGCTTCCGTGTTACCGGTAGTAGACGTCTCTTTAATATCTTGAATAAGATTGGACAGTCTAGCTAACTCGGTTATGTATGCCTTAATCTCTTTTCGAGATTGCTTATACTTGTCAAGCACATTTTTGTGTTCTTCAAGTAAATCGCTAAAGGCATTTTCTAACTCATCGAAAGTAAATTCATCATATAGAGGGTTTGAAGATACCTTGTCAAATGCCATAAGACAGACATTTGCATTTTCGCAGGGTCTATCCTCTTCTTCAGAATCACTGGCGTCGTTTTCATGCCAGATACTTGTGTTGGCATACTTTCGACCAGTTGTAGCTTTTCTGCTTGATCTTGATCTGTCATATGGACTGCTCTTCTTGGTAGCTGGACAGTCCTTCTTCATGTGCCCTGACTTCTTACATCCAAAGCATATGGTTTCATCTTCATTGCTTTCTTGGACGTCTTTCTTCTTTCTGCTTGTAAACTTTAGGTACTTTCTGAAGTTCTTCACAAGTAGGGCTTGTTCATCACCACTTGAGGATTCTTCATCGGAATCATTGTATGTCGGCTTTCTTGCATGAGCTTTGAAGGCAATAGTTTTCTCCTTTGGTGTTGCTTCTTCAAAATCTTGCAAGTCGAGTTCATGGGTCATGAGCTTGCCCATCAAAGTTTCCAACGACATTGTGGTGAGGTCGTTTCCTTCAATAATTGCTGTGGCCTTTGGATTCCAATTCTTTGTTAGAGCCCGCAGCACCTTTCTAATCTTCTCGTGATTGCTGTAATCTTTACCAAGAGATTGCAGAGGATTAGTTATATCAAGGAAACGAGTAAACATCTGTGTAATTGACTCACCGGGTTTCATCTTAAAAGATTCATATTCCTGAGTCAGTCTACTAATTTTGGATTCTTTCACTTGGGAAGTCCCTTCATGGGTTACCTCAAGAAGTTTCCAAATTTCGTGAGACGTCTTGCAGGTTGAAACTCTATTGAACTCGGTTTTGTCAATTGCACAGAATAGTGCATTGATGGCTCGAGCATCAAGACTAGCCTTTGCTTTTTTAGCATCGGTGTACTTGTCATGCGGCTTTTCCATAAGAATACCTTCAACCACTGTAGGTGGTGGTTTCTTATACCCATCAATGACTATTGACCAAAGATCAAAATCTAGAGACTTAAGAAAGAAAGTCATACGTGTTTTCCAGTAAGTGTAATTTGTTCCATCAAATAGGGGAGGTCTATTTGTGGATTGTCCTTCACCGTTGAATATAGATTTCACGGCTGCCATATATATACTCTCTAGGGTATGTTATATAAGAATATAACCTGCTCTGATACCAATTGTAGGATCGTTGAGCACCTCTAGAGGGGGGGTGAATAGAGTGCGTGTGTGCAGCGGAAAATAATCACCAATAAAAATTAAACTATGGCAGATATGTAAGAGACAGTAAATAAAGATAGGAGAATCAAACTCAGTGACACAGCGATATATACTGGTATCCCTCTGAGAGGACTAATCCAGTCTCGAGTACTCTTGCTCGATGTTAATCCACTATGGCACAAGCTTTAACTGAGAGCTTGCAATCTCTTACAACACCGTGCTTGGTGACAAGTGCACGACCGGCTTCACAACACCGTGCTTAGAGGCGAGCGCACGACCGGCTCCACAACAGAAAAGTTGTTGAAACTTGAACGACCTCTTACAACTCTTGAGTAACCAAAAGACTCTAAATCAACTCTGATAGTACTGGCTTTTGGCTAAGAGATGTGTAGGTGAGATTTGAAAATCTTAGATCGTTTAGAAAACACTTGAATAGTAGAGAAGAGAAGATGAAGAATGAATTGATGATTTGAAGTGAAAAGTTCTTCTCTATTTATAGGTGTTTTCACCAACCGAACTCGGGCAGAACTCGGGCAGAGTTCGGGTGCAAATATCTCGCAAAATAGACGTTGCTCGCAGATTTGGAGGCAACTGAAGTTTGAATACATACTGACCGAACTCGGTCAGAGTTCGGACCGAACTCGGGCCGAACTCGGCTTGGAGTTCTGTCAGGAGATATTAAAAAATCTTTCGTAAAAACAGTTTTCAAACTTGTTTTTGGTTATTTGTAAAATCATTTGAAAAGAATATTTTCGAAATATGTTTTTGAAATATTTGTAACCGAAAATATGAAAGGGTAAAAATAGGATTCTAGAAAGGAGGACAATTTTAACCCTAAGCCAGTATTACCATAATTGATTTTACAAAGTAATTCCTAGACTCAATAAAATGTAAAATACAGAATAAAAGTAGAAAAGAGTCTTCAGAAGATTTTGATGACTTTGACGCTTTGATTTATGCAGTACATCGTCCGTTGAATATGATTTCATGCATCCTGAAATAGTTAGCAGCATTTTCTATATTTTTGTGTATTGACTAAAGTATATGTTGATTATCGAAATCGGGTGTGACCGTAGAATGGGCCAACAACGTAGCCGTCAGAACAGCTGTGCCCAACGACTAGACGCATTTAATGTTCTGACAGATGACAGCTCTGACGGCTGTCAGCCCTGACATAAAGCTGTCATAATGACTGACACGAAAAAGCACAATCGTCCTCGGAAATGAGGAAAATCTTCACAAATGTGGCGCTGTCCACCAAACTTCGAGGCAAATCTATGCGGCCAGACTAAACAAGTCCATACGGCCAGAACAGAGAGATCTATACGGCTCGGCCATAGAGAAACCCATGCGGCTCGGCCATGAAGAAACCCATGCGGCTCGGCCATGAAGAAACCCATGCGGCTCTGTCATGAAGACTCTCATGCGGCTCGGCCATGAAGACCCCCATGCGGCTCGGTCATGAATATATTCATGCGGCTCGGTCATGACAACCTTCATGCGGTTCGAAGTACAGAGACACTTCATGCGGCTCAGTCATGAACTCTTTCATGCGGCTCGGTCATGACAACCTTCATGCGGCCCATATATCAACACTTCTCATGCGGCTCAACATTGATGGCAGGACACGTGTCATAAAAGCCAATCAAATCTTGGGCCAAATCCCAATAATCTAGGACACGTGGCAAGAGAATGAATTAAATTGATTCATGTGGATTTGCGGACATCAGCAAATCATCATGATGGAGATTTATTGAAATCAATATTTATTGTTGATAGGATTTGGCATAATCCACATTAATGGTCAATATCCTTCACACTCAAGACTAATGGCCCAGATTGATCAATCACCAGGCCGCCGCCACTTTGAGAATGGGCAATAAGTGCAAACCCTAATGATGCCCCCACTCTTATAAATAGCAAGGTGCCATTCCCTTGCAGAAAAAAAAAGAGATACAGAGAGCTCCCCCCGATAGTCAGAGAAAAAAAATACACAGAGAGAGAGAAGCCAGAAGAGCAATACGAAGAGAGCAAGAAGGGCATTTCTTCGTCAATGCCAAGCATCTCGCCACAGGAGCCAAGGCAGCGTACCAATCGTCCAAGGAGTAAGGCAGAACGGCCGTCGCTTTTCCGAGCCTCTATCGTCACCCCCAGAATCAAAAATAAATAATTGTACTTAGACTGTTGTACCTAGGTTTTCGTCCCTAGGCTTTCTTTGTACAAGCGAGTTTGTAACGTGAAGTAAAAGTCCAGTCCTCCGATAATTGTTCTGCTCTTTTATATTTCATGGCAAACACGATGGCGACTCTGCTGGGGACAAACTTCTCCACGGCTAAGGAGTTGGTGACGCAATCGGATGCAGCCAAACTTGGCTCCACGCAAAAAAAGATGGTCGTCCGCTTCGACCAACAGGCGTTTGAAGAGATGCTCTCCGAAGGAAGCGCTGGCCCGGTCCAGAAGCGCACCCGCACGACGAAGGCTCGCAAAGAGTGGAGGCCAAAATCATTTGCTCCTCCCCAAGCCCTCGATGGGATACCCTCTGTTGCTCAAGACGGCGAGAAAGACTCTCCTGCGGCCCCACTTCAGACCGTAGACAACTCTGTTGTCCCCAAGTCCGACAGAAAAAAATACTATGATACTGGACTTGCAGGGGCAAAGAGGAACTCTATGCGATCCGAGCCGCATAAGGGTATTAGCCGTATGGAGAAGGCTCATGCGGCTACATCCACCAGCCGCATGAAGAAAACTCATGCGATCACATCTGTCAGCCGCATAGCTTATGCGGCTACAGTTGCCAACCGCATGGATGAGACTTATGCGGTTACTGAAGTCAATCGCTTACAGAAAACCCATGCGGCCACAGTTGCCAACCGCATGCGGCCAGCCTGTACGGTCGTGACTCCTAGCCGCACAAGAACAACTCATCCGACAGCAGAAGACAACCGCATGCAGACAGCCTACACGGTTTCCAATCCTAGCCGCATAGCGTCTGTTCCACGCTTCTCTCGATCAGTCTTCGACCGTCTCTCATGCGGTCCTGACCCTGATGGTTCTCTGGATGATAAGCCAGACTCTGTGGTATTCAACTTGGACTCTTCCTATTACGCACCCGCAAGTGCTAAAAAGAAGAAGTCTAGGGCAGCGCGGGCTCATCAAGCCCAGTCAGCTGCCCCAACCTCTGACTATCGGGGCATCCTGCTGATTATCACGCGAGCCTCTGATGGGAAGTTGTATAGAACTGCTCGAGTCCAGCCCCCGGCGGCGAACGGACAAAGTGGTTTCTCTGACCAGCGTGAGGTTATCCTCCACAAACGCAAGAAAAGAGAAGGGGCCTCAGTGTGCAAAGAGTCCTCACACGGACGTCACTGCACCCAGATCATCGTCCACTGCTGTGGCAACAACGCGGCAGTAACAGAAGACCGGCCGTCCATCTTCCAAAGATTACAGCATCCGAGCTCGGAGGACGAGGCACCTCCTGTTGTCTCCTGCAATTCTACTCAGAAAGTCCCCGCCGAGGGGAGAGGGAAGAAGACAAGCATCTCCAGCCCGAAGATATCAACCACTACAGCTAAGAAACTATCGTCTAAACGGTTGTCCTCCACCGGAGTATTCCAACACACCCGTTCAAAGATGAAATCTGCTGCAATAGGAGATTCATCATCCACATCACTGGGGGTCATGGGAACTGGGGGTAGCACTCCTCCGAATATCCACAACAATCTGATGTTTCAAGGAGACGAGCCCGAAGAAACAACTCTCCCATCAGGTACAACAGATGCTGATATCCCCGAGGATATCCATGACTCTCAAGACAAAGCAAGCTCTGAGGCTGGGGGTAATGTCCCCTCCGAGTCCGAACCCGAAGAGAACATTCCCACCTACCCCGATGACTTCTTGGTGCATGGGTATGACTCGGAGGGCACATCCTCCACTGTTCCTTCCATCACTCCTCATGTAAGGACGGTGTTCATGACGGACAGCAATCAAGGTGGTTCCAGTGAACGCCAACGCATCGACACTTTGGAGGCCATATTGCACGTCTTAGTCAAGTCTGTAGACGAGATCAAAGCGGCTCTTCCTACTCTGCAGGGAGTGACACCTGGCCAAACAAGCGCGGGTCCCGCAATCAATATAGATTCAAATTCAGCGGCACCGAACCCGGGCAATAATCGTCCCGAAATAACAGCCCCTACCGCGACAGATGAGGCCCGAGCAGTAAGAAGAGAGGTTCAGGAGCTCCGAGCCATGTTCCATGCCCGAGAAAACTCTCAAGACCTCAGAATACGGCAACCATATCCTGCTGAATGGAGGGATGTCCCATTCCCACCAAGATATAAGTCGTTCAATATCAACCCATATGATGGCAAGACCTCAGCAAGTCGGTACATCACTTACTTCGAGGTCACCACCGACCATCTGCCCCATGATGACGCTATCCTCACGCGATTATTCATTGGGGCATTGGAAGGAGTCGCCTTCAACTGGTACCGTAAACTGCCAGACAACTGCATCTACTCCTTCGCTGGCTTCAAGCGCTTGTTCTTGGAGAGATTCTACGAGGTAGGACAGGACGTCACGATGTCTACCCTCATGGACGTCGTCCAAGGAGAAAAAGAGCTGACGAGGAATTATATTGAGCGGTTTCGTCAAACCGCAATGAAGTTACCATCTGGTAATCCAGATTCTTTCTTGATTGAAATTTGCCAAAAGAGATTGCTTCCAACAATTAGTCTCTGGATGGGCAAGAGTTAATTCAAGGACTGGAAGGCATTTATCATCAGTGCCACAAGTGCCGAAGAACGGTTGAGAAAGGCTCGCCAACTGGGGTTGCACATCTCGGAGGAAGAGAACAAGGGCAAGCGTCCCAACACCAACAACGACAATGGGGGTAGCCCCTCCAACAATCGGGGCAACAGAGGCAAGCAGGCTATGGTGGCCGATACAGCCCAGAAGCCTGAGTCACAACCAGCAGACAAACAATGGCCTCAAATCACTTACTATTTCGAAGATGGCCACATCAAGCCTATCTTGGACATGCTCATACAAGGAGATAGAATTCAGCTTCCTCCACCAAGACGGGAACCTCGGTCGGCAGACCTGGAGAACCCAAAGTTCTGCCATTACCACCGCTACGTCCACCATGCTACACACGACTGCTACCAACTGAAATGATACATCCAAAACCTCATCGATTCGAACGCTCTGGCCATCGACTTCGAGGAGGTAACCGTAGCAGCCAACATGGTGTCCGTACAATTTGGCAGCTTTCCTCCAACGGAGACTCATGACGGTGTCATACCCATCCCTCTGGCGACGATAGAAATTGCTAATCTTCTGCCTACTCGTGATCAAGCTGCTGGTCTAGTACCCCTCACCACATCACGAGGGAAAATCATGTGGGTCCTTTCGGACCTAGTCCACGAGGTGACTCAGTCCACTCCGCCTTTTACTCATAAGAAGAGAAGTGGAAAAGTCAGATCCTGCCGCACCATCTCGGCAGATGTGGAAGAAGTCACGACCGTTGTTACTCGATCTGGAGCACAATCTTAACCTGGGGCTGAGAACTCGACTAACGATCATCCGCCAGCTACCACTGACGCTCCAGGGCCTCCTCAGCCTCCGACGACCGACAAGCCTAGGCCGAAGGAGACTCGCTTCGATAAATCCCTCCGAAAAGAGACACCTCAGGGGCTGAAGAGGCCCTACAACTTTGACATATTAGCGCAATTGGCCAATACACCGGCCAAATTGTCCTTATATGAACTCCTGAGGCTCTCGAAGGATATCCGTGCAGCCTTGAGCGACGCACTCCAAAATGTCGACGCATACCTGGCTCAGGTCAACCTCACGGAAGATAATCAACCTGCAGATCTCCAAGACAGTGCGTGTACGGGAGCGATGCCTAATATCGTCTTTTCTCCACATGACATGCTCATCAAAACCAACCTGCACGATCGCCCGTTATACTACACCGGATACATCGGCGACGTAAAAGTGGACCGGATGCACATTGATCCTGGGTCGTCCATAAGCATCATTTCGAAGGGTCTGCTACATCATCTTCGTATTCCGATGCATCGTCTGACGCCTACAAGTACCGCCATCAGCGGTTTCAATTCGGGCAGGAGCTACCCAATTGGAAAGATTCGCCTGAAATATCAGATTGGCGATCTCCAATCAGAAGTCACCTGCTACGTCATAGATGCCAACACTTCTTACAACATCCTTTTGGGGCGCCCTTGGATACACGATTACATGATCGTGCCCTCCACGCTGCACCAATACTTCAAATATGTCGATAAGCATGGCTTCGTAAAGACATAATTTGCCGATATCGATCCCTTCAAGGGGGTCGAATCTTATTACTCAGACTCCTGCCTGTACGAAAAATCAAAGAAGCACCTGGGTGAAGAAGATGTGCAAGCTCATACCAAGACAGCCACAGGATCAGAAGAACCTCTGACGATCCATCTCCAGGCCCGCAAACCAGGCAAGTCCGTACCCCTTACGGCCACTCTGCGTAAGGACGCGATCAGTCTCTCGGCACAAGAAGAACAGATGATAATCCGACTGCCGGGGCCAAGTGCCGAGACCTACAACGGAGCCACTGACAATCAGGCTGCCAAAAATCGGCCAGCCGCAAAAAGGAAAGCTCAATCCCTCTGATAAGCCAATGACGATACGTCTTCCCAAGAAGAGTCGTCACCCTGATGCAAGGCCTGGGACTTCTAGCGAACCAACCACTCCCCACCCAGCATCGAGTACCAAGCTGGGGGTCGCTAGTATGCCGACAACTCCACGCTCTACTCCACCAGTTGAACCTCTGAAGATCAAGTTGACCAGGTCGTTCTCTCAGTCTTAATTTATACAGGGGGTAGCCGAAGAAGAACCAGAACTAGCCAAGTATGTGGCTACCCACACTGATGTTCCCTCTGCAGATGATGTAATCCCCCTAGAAAAGGTACCTTATTTCATCAATAAAGGGCTATCTTTGAACTACATCGAGCTTAATAAGCTTTGTACAATTTACGCTATAGAACATGGTATAGGCACCCACCTACACACACAGGTGACAAATGTGCACACCACAATTCAGCTCATTCCAGCAGAAGACGCATACCGCATAATCGAGGAAGGGGATCATCCAATCATCTTCGGCCGGAAGGACGATCCGCGTCCCTTCACCATAAAAGAAGTCGAGCTTGGGTCAGATGCAGGGAGACTGCCTCTGTATCTTTATAGTTCCCAGTCCAAATATCTCATGCAAAAATAGGGATATGATCTGGAGACTACACCAGGTTTGAACTACGGCACCGGACGGCGACTACCTTTGAAGCCACCAGTCCCGACTGGCAAGCCACTGGACTATTATAGCAAAACTCGATGTGGACTAGGATATGTAACTCCCACGACGACCCCTGAGAGTTCGGATGAAGAGTGTGACTGGCAGTCACATTCAACCGGGTCACTAACCTCCGACTCGGATACCAGCATTGGAGACATATTTAGACAAGTCCTGTCAGTCAATATGGCATTCGTCGACGCTTACGAAGAAGATGAAGACATTCCTGAAATCCTCGAGCTAGAGCCGTGGGCCCAACATCTGGATGCACAATGGGAAAAGCGGTTTGAGCAGAGAGAACCTCCTACCGAAGATGAGGTTATACAGGTCGACCTCGGCAGCGAATCCTCTCCAAAGCCAATCTTCGTCAGTAAAAGCTTAACAGACGAAGAGCGAGAATCGCTGCTGGAACTTGTCAGAGAATATATTGATGTGTTCACATGGAGTTATGAAGACATGCCGGGGTTAGATCCCGATATTGCCCTTCACAAGCTCAACATACGACCGGACGCAAAGCCAGTCAAGCAGCAACAACGACGCTTCCATCCAGGCGTCATGGATGCAATCGAAGCCGAAGTCAACAAACTAATAGCCAGCGGCTTCATTCGTGAGGAGCAACATCCTGACTGGGTCGCCAACATAGTTCCGGTCCTCAAGAAGAATGGGAAGATCCAAATCTGCATCGACTTCCGCAATCTGAATGAGACATGTCCGAAAGACGAATTCTCCCTCCCTATCATAAGACATCATGATTGACAACATATGCGGCTTCGAACGTATGTCATTCATGGATGGATTCTCGGGGTACAACCAAATCAAGATGTCTCCTGACGACGAAAAGCATACATCATTCCGAACACCGATTGGCACATACTGTTATACAGTCATGCCTTTCGGTTTAAAGAATGCTGACGCCACGTATCAACGAGCCATGAGTATCATCTTCAGAGAACACCTGCACAAGACGGTGGAATGCTATGTCGATGACATCGCCGTCAAGAGTCGCTGTAAGGGAGATCATCTGTAGGACCTGAGAACGGTATTCGACCTGATGCGAGCCCACAATTTGAAAATAAACCCTACAAAATCTTTTTTGGGCGTATCTAGTGGAAAGTTCTTGGGATTCATTATCACCGCCCAGGGTATTCATGTAGACCCTGAGAAAACGAAGGCAATTATGGAGATGGGTCCCCCAAGAAATCTTCGCGAACTCAGAGGCCTCCAAGGGAGGCTAGCTTACATCAGGAGGTTCATTTCTAACCTCTCTGGACGATGCCGACCGTTCACACACCTCATGAAGAAAGGAGTCTCATTCGTATGGGATGAAGAATGTCAGCGTGCCTTCGACAGCATTAAAGAATATTTATCAAATCCTCCAGTCCTGGTGGCCCCGGTTGTTAGAAAACCGTTCCTGCTCTACGTACGAGCAATGGAACACTCCCTTGGTGCTCTGTTGGCACAAAACAACGATGCAGGTCACGAACAAGCCATATACTATCTCAGCCGAATGATGGTTGGACCAGAGTACCGATACACCGCGGTAGAGAAGGAATGCCTCGCCTTGGTGTTCGCCATTCAGAAGATGCGGTACTATGTCACAGGGCAAACCATACATGTGGTCTCACGAGTCAACCCTCTCAGAGTCCTCATGACTAAACCAGGGGCACTCAGCTCTATCCTCGCTACATGGATAATATTGCTGTCCCCCTATCATATGATCTTTGTCCCGCAGAAGGCTATCAAGGGTCAAGTCCTGGCAGACTTTTTGGCAGCCCACCCAGGTTCGGAGTCATCCAGAATATATGAAGAGATCCCAGATGAGGTCGTCGACTCGAATACGGCCTCCCACGATGATATATGGCGAATGTTTTTCGACGGCGCTTCGAGGACTGGACCCAAGGGAAACATCGTCGTTGGAGTCGGAGTGGTATTGATTTCTCCTACCGGGCTAGTGATCAATCGTGCCTACTCTCTCACGTAACCCTGCTCTAACAATGTGGCCGAGTACAACGCTTTGGTTATCGGTCTCCAACTTACAAAAGAGCTGGCGGTAGAATATCTTGAAGCATACGGTGATTCGCAATTAATCGTCAATCAGATTCGGGAGTCATACGAAGTCCGCCATGAAGACATGATCCCCTACCACCAAATAGCGATCAACATTATTTCATCATTCGAAGGATTCTTCATCGAGCACGTCCCCAGACTCCAAAATATCGAAGCCGATGCCCTAGCGGGCCTTGCCGCTTCCTTAGCAGTGCCAAACCACACTCATCATTCGGTTGACGTGATAGGCCACGAACTGGTCTGTCCCAAGAACAACGTTCAATTCGTGGCGAGCTATTCCGCCCAGACAGTCGACGAAGCACCAGACTGGAGACATCCGTTCATCGATTTCGTCGTCTACGATATCCTTCCAGAGAATCCAAAGGAAGCCAACTCCATCAGACGGCGTTCTCTCAGATTCTTCTACGATACAGAGACGAAAATGCTGTATCGACGATCCTACGACGGGTTGTTGCTCCGGTACTTGTCAAACGCAGAAGCCAAAGAAGCCATACGGGAAGCTCATGACGGTGTCTGTGGTTCCCATCAGCCTGGCCCTAAATTGCAAGATCGCCTTCGCCGAATGGGCTACTACTGGCCCACAATGGTGGCAGATGCGATAGACTATGCCAGGAAATACAAAGCTTGCCAAGTCCACGCAGACTTCATTCACCAACCATCGGAATTTCTATATCCGACAGTGGCGTCCTAGCCATTTGAAGCATGGGAAATGGATATCATCGGTCCAATTGCTCCGCCTTCCTCCCGAGGACACCGATTCATACTAGCCATTACAAATTATTTTTCCAAATGGACGGAAGCTGTCCCGCTTGCAGAAGTAAAGACTTCCAACGTGATTAGCTTCCTCAAGCATCACGGCATCTATCGCTTCGGACTGTTCCGAAGGATCATCCACGATAATGGTCCGCAGTTTGCATGCCACGCCTTCTACCGATTCTGTGATAAGCACCGCATCCAGAACATTGCTTCAACGCCATACAATCCGGCAGCAAACGGGTTGGCCGAAGCATTCAACAAAACAATTATCAAGCTGCTCAAGAAGTTCGTATCATCCAATAAACGCGACTGGAACAAGAAGCTTGGCGAATGCTTATGGGCGTATCGCACCACAGTCCGAACAGCCACCAGGAATACACCATTTTCCCTGGTATATGGGAGTAAGGCAGTCCTCCCATTAGAGACTCAGATCCCCTCACTCCGCGTCGCCCTCACTTACCAATTGACGACGGACGATAACTACCGTCGCCGGCTACAAGAGTTGGAGGCCTTAGACGAAAAACGCCTCTTGGCTCAGCAACGAATCGAACTATACCAAGCACGCATCTCCGGAGCCTTCAACAAGAAGGTTAAAATCAGGACATTCCAAGTGGGCGATCTCGTTCTGGCGGTTCGAAGGCCGATGGTTATGACCCACAAAACCGCCGGCAAATTCCAGCCAAAGTAGGAAGGCCCATTTATCATTGAGGTAGTATTCTCCAATGGTGCTTACCGTCTCGCAAAACAAAACGGAGACTTGCTCATGTTGCCCGTCAACGGCAAGTTCCTGAAGAAATATTATGTCTAAACGACATTCACTCCAGATCATCAAGTCATGTACCCGCTGGTACCGCTGAACTCACATCTACAACATTTCAGATTATCGAGTCACGTCCGTTGGTACCGCTGAATCCATATCCACAATATTTTAGATTATCGAGTCATGTACCCACCGGTACCGCTGAACTCACATTCACAAAATCCCAGATCATCGAGTTATGTACCCGCCAGTACCGCTGAACTCATATCCACAAAATTCCAGATTATTGAGTCATGTGCTCTCTCGTACCGCTGAACTCACCTCCTCCTTCCACAAAAAAAAATCCTAAATTATCAAGTCATGTACCCGCTGGTACCTCTGAACTTACACTTTGATTCCAGAATTTATGGATTGTCGAGTTATGTACCCGCTGGTACCCCTGAACTTACATCCCGATCACTCTTTTGGAAGAAAGTCATGTATAACCGTACCTCTGAACTTTCCTCCTGAAAGAGATCCTTCCTTATGATCCACTACCCGCACTCCCAGTACACAAAAAGGGTAACAGATCCATAAATTTCCAGAACAACCATGTCAATGTTACCTCTGAGTTGTTCCACTTCCACCAAAAATAAACCGCCCCCTCGCATAGAACTTCCACGTCCTCCTACCTCTTAGTCGTTCTATGTATCCTTCATTGAGCCCACTCCTGCCATGTCCCCATGACCTCTGAGTGGGAAGGCTCCGTCGAAGAAACCATTCATGCTTGCCATGTCCTCACTACCTCTGAGTAAGTATGATGGTTACCCCTCGACCTATTATCCGTACCCACGACCGGAGTACGCCAAGGATAGTAGGTCCACAAATATCCTCCATTGAATCCACTCCGGCCATGTCCTCACTACCTCTGAGCAGGAAGATCCTACAGTAAAGAAATCCCCATACTTGCCATGTCCTCACTACCTCTGAGTAAGTATGATGGTTACCCCACGACCTATTATCCGTACCCACGATCGGAGTACGCTAAGGATAGTAGGTCCACAAATATCCTCCGTTGAATCCACTCCTGCCATGTCCTCACTACCTCTGAGCAGGAAGATCCCACGGTAAAGAAATCCCCATACTTGCCATGTCCTCACTACCTCTGAGTAAGTATGATGGTCCTCCCTCCACTTATTATCTGTACCCACGATCTGAGTACGCCCAAAGATAATAGGTCCACAAATGTCTTCCGATGACCACAAATGTCCTCAGTCGACCACAGATGCTGTACTGGGTCTCCAGTACATACCTATCCCTTCCCTACCATGCCTGGAAGCCCAGTCGCTCCCTGGCATTCTCTCGGATACCAAAAACTTCTATAGTTGTCTTATCGCGAAGTTGTTCTAGGTATTCCTCTCTAAAAAAAACTTGTTACTCGTACCTAAAACTAAGGTACACCCAGGGTAACAGGTCCACAAATAATCCCCCGCAGGATTTACTGGCAGATTCACTGAAGAAAGACGAAAGAAACAAGGTTAGAAGATAGTCGAAAACAAGAAGCGTTTAAAAATCATTGGAGTCTATACGGCTCGGGTCATCACAGCCTCATACGGCTCAGAATCAGATGAGTCCATGCGATTCTATTCATCATAGCCTTATGCGGCTCCGAGTCAACCGAGTCCATGCAAATCAAATTCAGATGAGCTTATGAGCTTCTGCGGTTTGGATTCAGAAGGCAATATGCGGTTCAAAGTCCATGTGGACTTATGCGGCCCTGAACAGACAGACTCATGCGATTCAGGTTAAGTACGTCTATGATCCAGATTCATATGAGCTGATGCAGCTACAAACAAGCGAGCTTATACGGTTCAAAAGTGAGCGACGCTTATGTGGCCCAAATTGAAAAAGTACATGCGGCTCAGATCGAGTATGACAAGCTCATGCGGCCCCGTGGGGCGAAGTGCTTATGCGGTCATATCGACGAGTCTCGTACATGCGGCTTGTGCATAAAATATGCAACAGAGCCATGGCAGCAGTTAGGGTTTTCAAGCGACCCCCTTACCAGCAATAGGTAGGTGAACGTCGGGATGGACAGAGTGAACAGCGGCCGACGGAGGAGTGACCACGTTCGTCGCTGCAGTCACCGCAAAAGCGACCGCCTTGCCCTTCGCAGCCTTTGACGCAGCAGCCTTCTTGGGAGCCATGGATGCTAAAGAGAAGAAAGGAGTTTGCAGCAAAAGACCGAGGATAAGAGAGGGTAAAAAGAAATCTCTCCAAGCCAGGAACACTGCTATTTATAGGCAAAGAAGGGCGGCGCTTTGATTTGCGTGCAAAACATGATGACCGACTCTTCGGTCATCGAGGCAAAATGGCTGAATAATAGCCTAACTCTTGGGATCCTGGCCCAAAAAGCGGCTCTTAAAGTCTAACAGCAAATCAAGGGCTGTAACACCCTGTTTTCTGAAATTGGGGATTTTTGAAAATTTATTATTTTTATTATTTATTAGTGGTATTTTAGTCATGGTATGATTTCTGGTGATTTTAGTTAGATTAAACCATTTTCTAAGTCATGCTAAGTCATGACTTATGACTTTGTGATTTTGGTTAGTATAACTTAGTGTAAACCCTAGTTTTCTCTAACCTAGAAGTTGCCATGACCATGAGAGCTTAGCCATAGGCTTAGAATATCAAATTAGTGGTTTTTAGCCTAAAGGGTATTTTGGTAATTTTCTAGAAATTATTTAGAATTATTTAGATCCATGTGTTTTTATTATTGTTTAATTATTGATTAGTGTCATGTTAGTCCCTAACCTAGTTTAGCACTAATCTAGAGGTTAGCTACTAACCTAGAATGATTAGGGGAAAGATATTTACATTGGGTAAAGGAGGATAAATATCTAGATATTACATTTTAGATATTTTGCTTGAATCACTCAAAAGATCAAGCCTTTAGCACCTAAAGTCTTGCCTTTTCCATGAAGTAAGCCCAAGGACACCCCCCCCTAGTCTTGGCCGGCCATAGGGCACCCCCTAGCAGCCACCCTTCTATATAATCTCATTTCATTCATTCATGAAGAATTTTACATGAAATTAAACCTAGAAAAATCCATTTTCTTCAAACACCCATAACTTGATCAATTTTGATCTAAATCAACTCTACTTTCTTGCATTGGACTCCCCTACACTAGAGGGTACTAGTTAGGGCCTGCTATTGAGGAATTTGAAGGGCTTTGGGCATCACCAAGTGGAAGAACACCCCCCCTACTTGGGTGTTTTCTTGATTTTTCACCAAATAGGTAAATATCCATAAACCATGTTAATTTTGTGTTTTCTCTTCATATTTGCATGCATCTAGGTACTAGGGTACTGTAGGACAAATTTGGTGAAGGTTTGAGTTGGTTTGGTGTCCGTATCGGACACGTATCCTAGACTAGGAAACTGTGTTTGTTGTAATGCCACAAAGAACTGGTTTTTATTAAAATGTGAAACAAAATATGTTTTTGGGTAGCCCTAGACACCTAGGTCACAACCCCACTTGACTGAACACGACACGGTGTCATTTTCGTGTCGAAAATCGACTTGGACACACTGCCAGGACACAGCACAGTGCACACTTTAATGCCCTGCTACCTCACCTCTCGTACTCACTGTACAGTGCACTAGGACACGAGATTTTTGACACGGACATAGGGGAAATGTCTACGAACATGCCCCCAAAATTTGGTGTCGCCTCGTGTCGTGTCGAGTGAGAAAACTCACTCGCACTGGACACGGGCTGTCAGTGCACACGCGCGCGAGGGCAACTTCGAGCGTGTCGTATCGCACGGACACGACACTTGGGTGCCTCGTAATGACACCATCGTGTAGCCCTTCATGTGGCGTACACGTGGACACGAGCACGTGGTGCGTCGTGTCCTGTGACACGAGCACGAGGCACGTGACTCACTGCACGACGCTGTCTGAAACAGTGTGTAACAGTCGAGTTTCCTCGACTGATACGTGTCTCGTGTCGACTCTGTGAGACACGTGGACACCGTGCAGACATACTGACACATACCCCTAGACCTACCCTACCTACTGACACGAGCACGAGACACAATATCACGTGTGTCGTGTCCTAGAGCTAAGTGCACGCGTGCACGACGCTGTGACACTGTGATTTACCCGTTTGGGTTCTTTTGTGTTTGGACACGTTGTGTCGTGTCGTGGTGCAGTATCAGGGACCCTAGACACTAGAGGACACCTAGGGGCTCAGTTACCAACCCTTCGAATCGAGCCTTAGCTCGGTTTTGTATGAGAAATCAAGTTTACCTATATTTACCTAAACAGTCCATTTTTCCAGTTTTGTATTATTTTCCAGTTTTGTAAAAATGAATTTCAAACTTAATTTTGATATAAATTATACATTGTATTAGTGTATTTTAGTATGTATATGTGTAGTATATATGTATATGTGAGTGTGGGTCAATTTTGGGAGTATTTGGTTATATATACATATGTAGTTGTATATATATACATATGTATGTATATATGTAGGCTGTGTGTGTGTGTGTTTGGGTCTGGGTTTGGGTTCCAGAACCTGGAACATCCCCCCCCCCTTTCTCTGTCCAGACCTCACTCTCTCTCTTTCAGTCTCTCTCTCTTTCACTCTCTCTCACTCTATGTCCCTCTCTCTATGTCTCTCTATATATATGTAATATATATATAAGTTTTATATATATATATATGTATATATATATATATATGATATATATATATATGGTATCTATATATAGGTACCTATATGATATATGTGTATACTTAGTCTATAGGCCTATATAGTTATGTGTATGTATATATATATATATATGTGTAAGATATATACATATGTGAGTGTGATTGTATTATTATAGAGTATTCACATATATTGATATATATATGTAGTAGGTAGACTATATATATATATATATATATATATATATATATATATATATATATATATATGACTTATATATATAGGTTTATGAGGAAACCTATAGGTTATCAAGCCTATGGCCTAGGTTACAAGCCTATGGCATTAGAGGCTAACCCAACTAACCCTAATGACCCAAAACCCAACTTGTTGACCCTTGTTGACTAAGGGTTGACCAAAGTCAACCTTAGGTCAAAGTTGACCTAATTGACCTAGATTTGACTAGGACTAACCTAAAATGACTAGTTTAACTAGTCTGACCTAATTACCTTACTGACTGGTCTTTGTTTGACCTAATTACCTTACTGACTGGTCTTTGTTTGACCAATACCTTAGTTGGTCTAAGTTTGACCTAGACTTGACCCAGATTGATCATGTTGACTAGTATTTGACTTGTTTGACTTAGTATGACTTCCTGTGAGCTAGTTTGACTATTAGAGTTGACCAAGAGTTGACTTTTGACCAGATTGACCTAGAATCATGTAGTATGCATTGTACACTTTATTTTTACCATTGTGGATACATTGTGACTTATATTGCTCTGATTAGGAGCCATACACCTCTCCTCAGACAGTATATCTTCTTCAGACATTCAGTTATCAGGCGAGTACATTCTCTGACCGTTTCATATTTGCCAGGATTTATATTCTTGCTCTAGCTTACTTTACTTGATGCTGACACGATTGTTATCACGGATTGGTACTATATGGATCTTTTCATGAGATGTTATCCCCCTCGGGAGCATCAGGTACTTTTGTCATGTGTGTTTCACTTACATCATGTATCTCATGCTTCTATTTTCATGTATCTTCATGTATCAGCTAGTGACTCATGTACTCTCATGATCACCGAGCCTCCATGAATCTTCATGAATCACTCACGTATCACCCAATTATGGGCTTATCACGAATCTTAACATAACCTGAATGGATCCTTGTGTATTGATTGGGGATGGAGGAGTGGAAATAGTCATATGGATATTACCCCAGTAGCTGTAGTCATGAATCACTTCTAGCTGTAGTCATGAATCTCCTATGCTATTTCACATGTCTATATTTTACTCTGGCTCACTAGACACTGCTAGTTCTCTATATACAGTAGATATTTCCTTTACAGCTATCTCTTTTGCTACATGTATCTTCCTTCAGCAGTTCCTGTATTTTACTCTATTGCATGCTTTATATCTCCTATCATTCTATGCACTGCGTGAGATGTATTGTGCTCGTTCCCGTCCTGATTGGACCTGTTGAAAATATTACAGAGGATGAGGAGGAGGCCCTGGTGTCTACCTATTATGGAGCAGGACTAGATGATACTTATGTTGTGGACCCTCAGCAGGATCCACCTGCAGCTGAGGATGTTGTTCCAGTAGTCTAGACCAGTTTAGCCTAGGCAGTCTTTTCTATATGTACATTTTGTCTCACATTCTGAGTTGTATTTTGAGATGTGGAGATGTATAGACTCTTAGACTTATTGTATTATGAGTTGACATTCTGGATGTTATGTATCTTAGACACTTAGTCTTATTTCATCTATGCTATGGTTCTTTTGAGTTACCATCTGTCTATCTATCTATCTATCTTCCATTTCTCTACCTAGATGTGATTGAGTTTGTTTCTGTTGTCACCTCCATTCAGAGAGTATAAACTGTACAGGTACTTTATATTGTTAGATGATTGACCTAGGACAGCGTTCTACCGCCGACACTGCGGCGTAGGCTGGACGTACCCACTTCTCGTGCCCTTACTCTAGGGTGCGGGTCGTGACACGTTTTTAGTGGTGGCCCATGCAGGTCTCGAGTTTATGTAGTGGTATTCGAACTAGAGTATCACTACAGCCTGCGATAGGATTTGAGGAATAGGCTTAGTAAGAGAGGATGCTCAATCATTGTTAGGATACCTTGAGAGATTCCTGGGATGACCCTTGAGAATCTCATTTGAAATTACGATTTAAACTCCTTTTCCCTTGATTGAATTTGGTTTTGGAGGATTCACTGTAGAACTTTGAATCCTGGTATTAGTTGATGATTTTAAAAATTTTGTAGTTGTTGATTTTAATTTCTTAGTGTTAGATTAATATCTTTTATTTTTTTGGGTACTCAATCACAATTATGAGAAAACTCTTATCTGTTTCTTGCCATCTAATCCTCTTGCTAATTGCCTTTCATTAAAATGAACTGTCCTCTCTATTTTGCACCTTGCTTAGACTCTTTCTACCAATCTATGTGACTGTATCCCAAACCTGACTTACTCGACATTTCCTCAAATCAAGACTTTATTGAGACCTTCTAACCTTGACCCTTGATTGATCGAACCCTAACTATATTCATCTACTAGCCTACCTTCATATAGGTATTCCATGTCCCACTAAAATCTGTCTCCTTGTACTCTATTTTCTTGACATGATTTTCTGGTCAAATGGCTAAACTATAACCTCTACCATGATACTAAATTAATTCTTATTTCAATTAGAGATCCACCTTGGCTAAATTCTTTCTACCTGGCATGTGATGGTATTCTACTTAAACCCTCAAATACTTGACCTTGTACCTTACCTTGAATGCTTGACCCGATTGGTTAAGAATCTTGGACTATGTCTCTTCCTTCATCATTCCACCCTTACTTATATCTTATGCTATAAATTTATCCTTAAGTTTTACAAGCTTATCCTTTTCGAGCTTGATCATGGTATATTTTATTGGGTGTACACCCACTAATATATTATCTAATCAGAACCGGCGCATGATGGTCTGATCAACCTATTGTATTTTGGTTCGCTTTTTCATATATTAATCTACGTAGATGGAGACATAATTAAACTTGCCCTAGAATCTTATCCACAACAGCCTTGACAATTCTCCTTGGAATTATTTTATCACCTATGAACCTCGTATTCATATCCAGTTGGATTAAATTTAATTATGACCTGGATCTTCATCATTGGATGCTCGTGCTCATACTTGATTTCATTAAATTCCCATCTTGCCCAATCTCGATTTATCCTAAAATTGATCAACTTAGATCGTGTCAAGACTAAAATCTATTTGTGATTGTTTGTACCTAAATTTTCAATTTTCTTTTTATGGAATGGTAACTTTAATGATTTCTCACTTGTTAATAACCCATTTTCATATAAGATGGTAGACGACCCTGTAGCCTTGATGATTGTTGTTCCCTTACCTTCCCAATTAGGACACCTTAGATTGCTTGAACGTTTTGATACCATAGGACAGTATTGATCTAGAATGACTAGTGCACCTAGATGAGACCGCAGACTGTTCCATTTAACCTGTTCCCCTGGTACCACTATTTCATCACGATTTTTGGTTCAATTTAGGCCATAGACCTTTCCCACTCTAAATTGTGATCATCGTAGGCACATTACCGTGACTTTTAAATTTGGAGCACAAGACTAGTTGTTTTCTCAAAACTGATTTCACGTACATGACCTAGACATGACATACTACACCCATGACCTTAGTGTCCCACTCAGGCATACCATCATGTGCTCATTTGCTTAGTACGATTTTCCTGACCCGAGGCTCCATCCTGATTTACCCCATGGAGTTATTTTTGGCTTCGATTTGAATTAAGAACACCTTATGACCTAAAACTGCCAGCCAATTTTTGGACATGACCCAGTATAGGTCTACTACCCATATTTTGCTTGTTGACCTTGTATGTTGCCTAGGTAGTGGCTTCGTCCTTGATTGTTGGAGGTTTGACCTAGAAGGAGTACGACCATCTAAATTTCGAGGACGAAATTATTTTAAGGTGGGTAGACTTGTAACACCCTGTTTTCTGAAATTGGGGATTTTTGAAAATTTATTATTTTTATTATTTATTAGTGGTATTTTAGTCATGGTATGATTTCTGGTGATTTTAGTTAGATTAAACCATTTTTCTAAGTCATGCTAAGTCATGACTTATGACTTTGTGATTTTGGTTAGTATAACTTAGTGTAAACCCTAGTTTTCTCTAACCTAGAAGTTGCCATGACCATGAGAGCTTAGCCATAGGCTTAGAATATCAAATTAGTGGTTTTTAGCCTAAAGGGTATTTTGGTAATTTTCTAGAAATTATTTGGAATTATTTAGATCCATGTGTTTTTATTATTGTTTAATTATTGATTAGTGTCATGTTAGTCCCTAACCTAGTTTAGCACTAATCTAGAGGTTAGCTACTAACCTAGAATGATTAGGGGAAAGATATTTACATTGGGTAAAGGAGGATAAATATCTAGATATTACATTTTAGATATTTTGCTTGAATCACTCAAAAGATCAAGCCTTTAACACCTAAAGTCTTGCCTTCTCCATGAAGCAAGCCCAAGGACACCCCCCCTAGTCTTGGCCGGCCATAGGCTACCCCCCTAGCAGCCACCCTTCTATATAATCTCATTTCATTCATTCATGAAGAATTTTACATGAAATTAAACCTAGAAAAATCCCTTTTCTTCAAACACCCATAACTTGATCAATTTTGATCTAAATCACCTCTAGTTTCTTGCATTGGACTCCCCTACACTAGAGGGTACTAGTTAGGGCCTGCTATTGAGGAATTTGAAGGGCTTTGGGCATCACCAAGTGGAAGAACACCCCCCCCCCTACTTGGGTGTTTTCTTGATTTTTCACCAAATAGGTAAATATCCATAAACCATGTTAATTTTGTGTTTTCTCTTCATATTTGCATGCATCTAGGTACTAGGGTACTGTAGGACAAATTTGGTGAAGGTTTGAGTTGGTTTGGTGTCCGTATCGGACACGTATCCTAGACTAGGAAACTGTGTTTGTTGTAATGCCACAAAGAACTGGTTTTTATTAAAATGTGAAACAAAATATGTTTTTGGGTAGCCCTAGACACCTAGGTCACAACCCCACTAGACTGAACACGACACGGTGTCATTTTCGTGTCGAAAATCGACTTGGACACACTGCCAGGACACAGCACAGTGCACACTTTAATGCCCTGCTACCTCACCTCTCGTACTCACTGTACAGTGCACTAGGACACGAGATTTTTGACACGGACACGGGGGAAATGTCTGCGAACATGCCCCCAAAATTTGGTGTCGCCTCGTGTCGTGTCGAGTGAGAAAACTCACTCGCACTGGACACGGGCTGTCAGTGCACACGCGCGCGAGGGCAACTTCGAGCGTGTCGTGTCGCGCGGACACGACACTTGGGTGCCTCGTAATGACACCATCGTGTAGCCCTTCATGTGGCGTACACGTGGACACGAGCATGTGGTGCGTCGTGTCTTGTGACACGAGCACGAGGCACGTGACTCACTGCACGACGCTGTCTGAAACAGTGTGTAACAGTCGAGTTTCCTCGACTGATACGTGTCTCGTGTCGACTCTGTGAGACACGTGGACACCGTGCAGACATACTGACACATACCCCTAGACCTACCCTACCTACTGACACGAGCACGAGACACAATATCACGTGTGTCGTGTCCTAGAGCTAAGTGCACGCATGCACGACGCTGTGACACTGTGATTTACCCGTTTGGGTTCTTTTGTGTTTGGACACGTTGTGTTGTGTCGTGGTGCAGTATCAGGGACCCTAGACACTAGAGGACACCTAGGGGCTCAGTTACCAACCCTTCGAATCGAGCCTTAGCTCGGTTTTGTATGAGAAATCAAGTTTACCTATATTTACCTAAACAGTCCATTTTTCCAGTTTTGTATTATTTTCCAGTTTTGTAAAAATGAATTTCAAACTTAATTTTGATATAAATTATACATTATATTAGTGTATTTTAGTATGTATATGTGTAGTATATATGTATATGTGAGTGTGGGTCAATTTTGGGAGTATTTGGTTATATATACATATGTAGTTGTATATATATACATATGTATGTATATGTAGGCTGTGTGTGTGTGTGTTTGGGTCTGGGTTTGGGTTCCAGAACCTGGAACATCCCCCCCCCCTTTCTCTGTCCAGACCTCACTCTCTCTCTTTCAGTCTCTCTCTCTTTCACTCTCTCTCACTCTATGTCCCTCTCTCTATGTCTCTCTATATATATGTAATATATATATAAGTTATATATATATATATGTATATATATATATATATATATATATATATATATATATATATATATATATATATATATGATATATATATATATGGTATCTATATATAGGTACCTATATGATATATGTGTATACTTAGTCTATAGGCCTATATAGTTATGTGTATATATATATATATATATATATATATATATATATATATATATATATATATATATATATATATATATATATATATATATATGTAAGATATATACATATGTGAGTGTGATTGTATTATTATAGAGTATTCACATATATTGATATATATATGTAGTAGGTAGACTATATATCTATATATATAGATATATATATATATATATATATATATATATATATATATATATATATATATATATATATATATATATATATATATATATATATGACTTATAGATATAGGTTTATGAGGAAACCTATAGGTTATCAAGCCTATGGCCTAGGTTACAAGCCTATGGCATTAGAGGCTAACCCAACTAACCCTAATGACCCAAAACCCAACTTGTTGACCCTTGTTGACTAAGGGTTGACCAAAGTCAACCTTAGGTCAAAGTTGACCTAATTGACCTAGATTTGACTAGGACTAACCTAAAATGACTAGTTTAACTAGTCTGACCTAATTACCTTACTGACTGGTCTTTGTTTGACCTAATTACCTTACTGACTGGTCTTTGTCTGACCAATACCTTAGTTGGTCTAAGTTTGACCTAGACTTGACCCAGATTGATCATGTTGACTAGTATTTGACTTGTTTGACTTAGTATGACTTCCTGTGACCTAGTTTGACTATTAGAGTTGACCAAGAGTTGACTTTTGACCAGATTGACCTAGAATCATGTAGTATGCATTGTACACTTTATTTTTACCATTGTGGATACATTGTGACTTGTATTGCTCTGATTAGGAGCCATACACCTCTCCTCAGACAGTATATCTTCTTCAGACATTCAGTTATCAGGCGAGTACATTCTCTGACCGTTTCAAATTTGTCAGGATTTATATTCTTGCTCTAGCTTACTTTACTTGATGCTGACACGATTGTTATCACGGATTGGTACTATATGGATCTTTTCATGAGATGTTATCCCCCTCGGGAGCATCAGGTACTTTTGTCATGTGTGTTTCACTTACATCATGTATCTCATGCTTCTATTTTCATGTATCTTCATGTATCAGCTAGTGACTCATGTACTCTCATGATCACCGAGCCTCCATGAATCTTCATGAATCACTCACGTATCACCCAATTATGGGCTTATCACGAATCTTAACATAACCTGAATGGATCCTTGTGTATTGATTGGGGATGGGGGAGTGGAAATAGTCATGTGGATATTACCCCAGTAGCTGTAGTCATGAATCACTTCTAGCTGTAGTCATGAATCTCCTATGCTATTTCACATGTCTATATTTTACTCTGACTCACTAGACACTGCTAGTTCTCTATATACAGTAGATATTTCCTTTACAGCTATCTCTTTTGCTACATGTATCTTCCTTCAGCAGTTCCTGTATTTTACTCTATTGCATGCTTTATATCTCCTATCATTCTATGCACTGCGTGAGATGTATTGTGCTCGTTCCCGTCCTGATTGGACCTGTTGAAAATATTACAGAGGATGAGGAGGAGGCCCTGGTGTCTACCTATTATGGAGCAGGACTAGATGATACTTATGTTGTGGACCCTCAGCAGGATCCACCTGCAGCTGAGGATGTTGTTCCAGTAGTCTAGACCAGTTTAGCCTAGGCAGTCTTTTCTATATGTACATTTTGTCTCACATTCTGAGTTGTATTTTGAGATGTGGAGATGTATAGACTCTTAGACTTATTGTATTATGAGTTGACATTCTGGATGTTATGTATCTTAGACACTTAGTCTTATTTCATCTATGCTATGGTCTTTTGAGTTACCATCTGTCTATCTATCTATCTTCCATTTCTCTACCTAGATGTGATTGAGTTTGTTTCTGTTGTCACCTCCATTCGGAGAGTATAAACTGTACAGGTACTTTATATTGTTAGATGATTGACCTAGGACAGCGTTCTACCGCCGACACTGCGGCGTAGGCTGGACGTACCCACTTCTCGTGCCCTTACTCTAGGGTGCGGGTCGTGACAAGGGCATTAAATGCAGAAGATTCACAAGGGATTTGCACACGTGGCAGAAAGATGTGGCAAGAAGCTCATGCGGTCAAATAGTCCATGCGGCCCAAATACTTATGCGGCTGAGGCAACCATGCGACTAGACAAGTACATGCGGCTGGGGCAGAATACGTCCATGCGGCTCTCACATAATCATGCTTCTTATTTAAAGTATTTCAATTTTGCAAATTGAAAACTTTGAAGGGGGTCTTGTAGAAGCATGAAAAAGAAGAGAAGAATGATCCATGCGGCCAAGGAGTCTCATGCGGCTCGGAAGTCTCATGCGGCTCAAACATACAAAGCAGCTCAAGTAAACTCTATACGGCCGAAAGAGAGGCCACGTGGCCGTCAGAACAGTTGTGCCCAACGACTAGACGCATTTAATATTCTGACAGATGACAGCTCTGACGGCTGTCAGCCCTGACATAAAGCTGTCATAATGACTGACACGAAAAAGCACAATCGTCCTTGGAAATGAGGAAAATCTTCACAAATGTGGCGCTGTCCACCAAACTTCGAGGCAAATCTATGCGGCCAGACTAAACAAGTCCATGCGGCCAGAACAGAGAGATCTATGCGGCTCGGCCATGGAGAAACCCATGCGGCTCGACCATGAAGAAACCCATGCGGCTCGGCCATGAAGAAATCCATGCGGTTCGGTCATGAAGACTCTCATGCGGCTCGGCCATGACGACCCCCATGCGGCTCGGTCATGAATATATTCATGCGGCTCGGTCATGACAACCTTCATGCGGTTCGAAGTACAGAGACTCTTCATGCGGCTCGGTCATGACAACCTTCATGCGGCCCATATATCAACACTCCTCATGCGGCTCAACATTGATGGCAGGACACGTGTCATAAAAGCCAATCAAATCTTGGGCCAAATCCCAATAATCTGGGACACGTGGCAAGAGAATGAATTAAATTGATTCATTTGGATTTGCGGACATCAGCAAATCATCATGATGGAGATTTATTGCAATCAACATTTATTGTTGATGGGATTTGGCATAATCCACATTAATGGTCTAGATCCTTCACACTCAAGACTAATGGCCCAGATTGATCAATCACCAGGCCGCCGCCACTTTGAGAATGGGCAATAAGTGCAAACCCTAATGATGCCTCCCACTCTTATAAATAGCAAGGTGCCATTCCCTTGCGAAAAAAAAGAGATACAGAGAGCTCCCCCCGATAGTCAGAGAAAAAAAATACACAGAGAGAGAGAAGCCAGAAGAGCAATACGAAGAGAGCAAGAAGGGCATTTCTTCGTCAACGCCAAGCATCTCGCCACAGGAGCTAAGGCTGCGTACCGATCGTCCAAGGAGTAAGGCAGAGCGACCGTCGCTTTCCCGAGCCTCTATCGTCACCCCCCAGAATCAAAAATAAACAATTGTACTTAGACTGCTGTACCTAGGTTTTCGTCCCTAGGCTTTCTTTGTACAAACGAGTTTGTAACGTGAAGTAAAAGTCCAGTCCTCCGATAATTGTTCTGCTCTTTTATATTTCATGGCAAACATAAGGGTCCGCTTGGATTGAGGAAAAAAAGTAGTTTAACTGTAGTTAAGTGAAAGGAAGTTAAGTGAGCGGGAGGAGAGTCAATACATATAACCTTGCTTGGATTGGAGGAAGAGTAAAGTGGGGGTGTGTTTAATAACTCTTGCTTGGATTGGAGGTTTTGAGTGGGAGGAGGATTAATAAAAATGCAACAGTTACCAAGATACCCTTATTATATATGTCATAAAATTAGATTTGATTGAAATTTTAAGTATAACTTGTCAAAATATATTCACAATACAGGAAGCTACGGAGTAGCAGGTTGAAAGCAAAAAAAATTGAAAAAAATTTATGATATTCTATAGGACAAATAAGGATATTTATGACTTTTTAAACAAACCACTCATTTCACCTCGTTAACCCGATTTGGGGGTTTGGAAAATGGACAAAAGAAGCTAAAAAAAACCTCTCTTAACCCTTTATGACTCCTCCAGAAAGCCCACTCTCACACCAAGCAGAGTTCAATTCCTCACTTCCGCTCATTTAACTCCCTTAACCCTCATCCAAGCAAACCCTAAAGCATTTGAGAAGTTATTATTATCTCAATCACAAGTAAGTTAGATGTTTAATTTCTATCCGATCTATTTTAAATGATATCTTTGTTTAAACAGTTTATTTGTAGGATTATTTCACTATAGGTTTCAGATTTTTACTCCAAACTCGAAAATAAAATTGCTTTATATAAAATAATTGAGAAGATATGCCCACCTCATAAAGTTCAGCTTAAGATCGATGCTCAATTGGACAAAATCCATAAGGTATGCTTGGCATAAAAATTCACAATCTTGACCAGGGATAAATAATAATGAAATAATATTTTTATATAAATTTACTTGTTTTTCTCTTAACTTTAATAATTATGATGTTGTTTAATCTAATATTTATTTTTATGGATAACGTTATAGTGGAAAAGTTACGCTGATGGTGACTACAAAAAGCTTCAAAAGCTAGCTATTCAAGTGCCAAGCCTCACTTCACAGGTATTAGAGAAATTGGAATGTCTTTGATCATGTACACTCCAAGAAGGGAAACTAATTAGTAAGTAATAAACATGTTGGTTTATATCAAATATAAGATGCAATTATAAATGAGGCAAAATAGAAGCGTGTGAATCTTGTGAATAGATATGTTTATTGGATATTCATTTCGACAATGAGTGGATTAGTGAGTAGGAAGATTCTTGCTTAGTACAAGATGTCTCTTGCATGGGCATTAACAAGTGTTTAATATTAGAGGAAAATTTTGGAGTCCAGTCTAGATTTGGTAATAGCATATTTATGGAGTCCAATCTGATTAAATATTTAATTTAATTTGATTTGGATGTCCATAATTAGTGCTGGGCTATTTTAGATATAATATGATTCTTATTTGAGGGTTTCCTATTTAAGAGATTCTATTATAATCTAAAATAAGATGTTGATGGACTATTTTAGGTGTAGTAGGATTCTTATTTGAGGGCTTCCTATTTAAGAATTCTATTATAACGTAAAATAGGTTTTTCTCATCCTATATATATGGGGTGAGGGTGGTGGCACAAAGTACAGCACAAAAAGTGGAGATTCGAGGTGCTCGTTCACAGGAAATCTAAGAGAAAGTTTCGCACTTTGCTCTTAGGACTTCGTCATCCAAAACAGAAGGAAGAAGAGATCTAATCGAGGGATCGTCAACTTCGGTTAGGGAGATTGCTACGGGTTGGTGAGCGATTTCAATTGTAATCTTTCTTTTCTTCTTGAGTGTGGTGAGGGGGTTGAACCGATTAGGGCAAAGGGTTCAACATTAGTTTTTGTCAATCTTGTAATTTTATCTGAGTTATAGAGATTGAAATTTGTCCAGGTGACGTAGTCACCGCCATATACTTGTTTTTATCTGTGCTTGGTGTCCGTTAGACAGGGGTTGGTTATTTCAGGTGGGTTGGCCTAAGTTTTCGCTGTGGCAACGTCTCAGATACGGTATCGGAGCGTAGGAGGGCGTATATGATTCCCAACGTCTGGTATCAAAGCTTTAGAGGTTCTGGCGACAATGTCTACGGAGCAGATGAACACTCGTATGATCATCCTCACAGGGGGAAATTGGGTGATTTGGAAGCCAAGGATGGAGGATCTACTCTGGTGCAAGGACTTGCATGGTCCGTTGGAGGGCGACAACGCAAAGCCAATGGACAAAGCTGCTGAAGACTGAAAACGACTGGATCGAAAGGTCGTTAGATTCATCCGCCAATGGTTGGATGATTCGGTGTTTCACCACGTGTCCATGGAGAGTTCAGTAAAAGCATTATGGGAGAAGCTGCATTCGCTGTACGAAAGGAAGATGGCTGGCAACAAGGTGTTTCTTATTCGCCAACTCGTCAACTCGTAGTACACGGAGAGTGCCCCAGTAGCAAAATATCTGAACGAGGTTCAGGGTATCATCAATCAGCTGTCTGCGATGAAGATGGTGATTGATAATGAGCTTCAGCCCTACTGCTCTTGAGTTCTCTGCCGGAAAGCTGGGAGACGTTGGTGGTGTCGGTGAGCACCTCTACGCCTTATGGAGTTGTCACGATGGAGGCAGTCAAAAGTAGCTTGTTGAATGAGGAGGTCTGACGTAAGCAAGTGGAATCGTCGCAGGAGTCCGCTCTGGTGATTTTCTACGGAAAGGGAAGATCCAATTCACAAATGAGGAAAGGGAAGAGTTCTCAGAATCTTGTGATTGTGGACCGCAAGGAGGGCTGTTATCACTATGGCGAAAGGGGTCATATCAAGAGGAACTGCATGAAGCTCAAAGCTGAGAAGGCAAAAGGCAAGGACGATCAGGAGGATCTCACAGCAATGAGAGATATCATCATCACAGCAACCGGCGTAGAGGAACCTTATGGCATGTGTTATGACGGCGACTGAGTTATGGACACAGGGGCATCGAATTATGCCACTCCACATAGGAGGATCTTCACATTATACAGCGGCGGCAGGTTTGGACGTATGAAGATGGGTGACAAGGGGACAACTTCAGTTGTAGGCATCGGTAATGTGCACTTGACAACGAAGCTCGGTGAGAAGCTCATTCTCAAGGGTGTGCGACATGTACCGAGTTTGCGCTACAACTTGGTTTCGGTAGGGAGGCTGGCAGATGATTGTTGTCGCAGTCTGTTTGGAGACAAAGATTGGATGCTTGCGAAGGGTTCCCAACAGCTGGCTCGGAAAGATTTGTGTTGTGGCATGTACAGGCTCAAGCCGATGAGCTGTACAGGTAGGCCACAAACACCAGATGGAGGCTCGAGGAGTGCTCGACAGGAGGTAGATCATCGAAAACTTGATGAGGAGGGACTTCTAGGTCCTTTGAGGGATACAGAGGATTCGGTTCGTCGAGACAAAGCGACGGATGGTGGTGAGTCAAACATTGAGGGTCAGTCTGTCGGTCCCATGACAGCTGGTCGGTCTCCAGGTGGGGGTTGTTCTACGGATCCGGTTTTGTCGACGAGTGGTTTGCCAAAGCTTCACGGAGCAACATCGGTTTCAGCAGTTCGAAGCCAGGAAGGAGATCAAGGTTTGCAGCAAACTCAATCTGAGGCGGGAGCATCATCATTCACACAGTTCAGGGGGAGCTGTGGGTCATCGACGGCATGCACAGTACGTGATGTTCTGCTCGAGGACGCATGTGTATGGGGGAGCTTCAAGTTCAGACACAAAGGTGGGCAGGTTCAAGAGTTCGAATCTCAGGAGGACCGCACCGTCTGCTTGGTTGGGCCAGCCAAGGATGAAGAAGCTCGTCGGAACGTTAACACTTTCCGGTAGAAGACAGAAGTCGGGGACAGGCAGCCGAGACTTGCGGTGAGGCTGATCGTTAGGGACTTCATCTTGATCGTGTTATTGATATCGACAGGTTCCCAGTAGTGCAAGAGGTGCTACGCATGGCAGCTAGCATCGACGTGACGGTCGAGGAGTTGGAGATGAAGGAAGATGCAAAGTAGCTCGGGGAATCGAAGATCAGTGGCATGGGGGAGCAGGAACTCTGTCGCATGACAACAGGCATGGAGTCCAGTTGAGGAGCCATGGGGTCAACACCCTCTCATCAGACTGGAGGGGAAGATTGTTGGAGTCCAGTTTGGATTTGGTAATAGCATATTTATTGAGTCCAAATCTGATTAAATATTTGATTTAATTTGATATGGATGTCCATAATTAGTACTGGACTATTTTAGATATAATAGGATTCTTATTTGAGGGTTTCCTATTTAAGAGATCCTATTATAATCTAAAATAAGATGTTGATGGGCTATTTTAGGTGTAGTAGGATTCTTATTTGAGGGCTTCCTATTTAAGAATTCTATTATGACCTAAAATAGGTTTTTCTCATCCTATATATATGGGGTGAGGGTGGAGGCACAAAGTACAGCACAAAAAGTGGAGATTCGAGGTGCTCGTCTGCAGGAAATCTAAGAGAAAGTTTCGCACTTTACTCTTAGGACTTCGCCATCCAAGACAGAAGGAAGAAGAGATCTAATCGAGGGGTCGTCAACTTCGGTTAGGGAGATTGCTACGGGTTGGTGAGCGATTTCAATTGTAATCTTTCTTTTCTTCTTGAGTGTGGTGAGGGAGTTGAACCTATTAGGGCAAAGGGTTCAACGTTAGTTTTTGTCAATCTTGTAATTTCATCTGAGTTATAGAGATTGGGATTTGTCCAGGTGACGTAGTCACAGCCATATACTTGTCTTTATCTGTGCTTGGTGTCCGTTAGACGGGGGTTGGTTATTTCAGGTGGGTTGGCCTAAGTTTCCGCTGCGGCAACGTCTCAGACACGGTATCGGAGCGCAGGAGGGCGTATCTGATTCCTAACAGAAAATGCCTCTTTGGTTCACGGAAAGGAAATGCATTCCCTTGTAGTTTCCATAGGAATGGAAAAATAGGATTCCTGTCACATTTTCTTTCCGTTGTTTGGTTGGTGCAGGAAAGGAAAGCAAAAATATAACAATATTCCAATAATATCCTTACCTTTTAAAATAGAAATAACATTATGAAAAATAATATTAATGGTAAAATAAGCAATGACACATGGTTACTTTTGTCATAATTTTTGTAATAAATGTTGGGAAAGGAGGAGGGAAAATCAATCTCATGGGTCCTGAGTGGAACCATATTCCCTCTAATTTTTTTTCCTTGTCAGGAAATTGATTCCCAAATTTGTGGCTACCAAACAAAGGAAAGGAACAACTTTCCTTTCCTGGTTACTTAAATCCGTGAACCAAACGAGGCCTAGAGAAAAAGAAACCAAGTGCAGTATAATATATAACTTACAAATATTGTTTATATTTGTATATGATTTATCTTCATATTAAATTTCTTTTAGAACCGTGGAACTTGGATGCATGTGCTTCCAACAAAGCTTCGAATAAAGGAAAAAAATGGTGGAGGAAGAGGAGGGGTTTGAAGTGAAGATGAAAATGAGGAATGTAACTATTTAGCTATTAAGGATGATGGTGGCCATGCTTCCTTTCGAAGGAGATGACTATGTTGTCGTTTCAGATTTTGTAGTTTATGGGTTTGTTAATTTTAGTTATAGGCTTCTAGGATGAACCTTATGGATGTTATGAACTATGTTTGTTTTAGTTTCCTTTGATCGATAACAGTGTCATTCTTTCGGATTTTGTATCTTCTTGGTTTGTTAGTTTTGTTATAGGCTTCTAGTATGAAGCCTCTGCACTTCATGAAATATACACTATGTTTGCTTTTAGTAGTTAAAACCTCGATCACTATTGTTGATACCTCTGTTACTATAGTGGAAATTATTAATATAATGTAAGTTACTGTTATTTCCACTATTTACTGAATTTGATGGGTTGAACTCTCTGGCTTTACTATCAGCTCCTTGCACCTTTGGAACCTTGCTTGTGTAAACAAGTCTACTTAGGTTTTGTATACCTTCATCGCCTCTCTACAGAGAGCCATGTTTTTTGTAAGTCCAAAAACATATTGACATAAGCTCAAATCAGACACTAAAGTAGCCATACCTGCATAATTAAGAACTAAATAAATGGTTGTTTACTTAACAATTCAAGTGAAAAAGTAAAATGGAGCTTAGTTAAGTGATTATTAATCAATATGTTGAATCACTCACGAGCACAGTTTCTAATTCTAAAATTATGATTTAATGAATAATGCTAATGTGTCCATTGTTTGTTTTAGGCTATAGCATGCTTCGTTAATCCATTGTCATCCTCACTTCACGATCGCGAATTATATTATTTACATCAGATCATAGTGTATTGTCTTTTATCTCTCAACTTTACGAAAATCCATTCTCATCATCACTTCAGGATCACTAATGATATTATTTACATTAGATCATAGTGTATTGTCTTTTCTCTGTCAGCTTCACGATATAGCTAGATTAACATGTAAACATGGAACAATTAAGAAAATTTATAATTAGGAATGTAAGATATGATACAGTAAGTACTTGTTGAGAAACCAATATAGTTTTTGAAGTAATCAACTTTAAAAAATAATACTAAAGAGACAAGTTTTCAATGCTCCTATATAGATTTATGAAGTATATCCATATGGAATGATGTAACTTATGATACCCAATACTATAATTGAGTTATAACTGATACGGTATGTATCGCAGAATTACAACTTATGCTTCACCCAACTTTATGGGATTGACAATAAAGAGACACATCCATGTTGCCAAGCTAAAAGTGTCAAAGTACTTCACTCTTTGGGTGTTAACTGCTGCTGGCCATTTTATTAGCTTGACATTAAAATATTTTTCCTTGATGAGGACTTCTTTGAGGAAATTTATATATGCAAACAGCCTCCTGGTTATGGAAATACGGCGGAGCGTCGGAGCACATCATTTGTCATCTCTGGAAATATATTAACAATCTCCGTTGACATGGTTTGTCAAGTCCAACGACGTTTAGCAAATTCTCCCGGAGTACTGAAGACTTCTCTTTAAATCCATCATTAATCTTAGGGCATGATTATTCTCCTCGTCTACATGGATGATATCATCGGCAATGAAATCATTGATATATCAGTGATATTGACCGATATATCAATTTGAGGCCTAAATCAATCAAGGTTCTAAACGGCGGTAGGCGGGTGCTCGGCAGAGAGAGTCCGTCTACCGCCTAGGCGCCGCCTAGACGGTCGATATATTTTCAACATTTTTTACTATTTTATCACTGTTTTTTGCATTATATGCATATCTAAAGGGTGTTCCATGCATAACTAAGTTGTAGAACGAGGATTTATAAAGTTTTAGTTTTGCAAAAGTGAACCATAAGTCTATAATGCTTACAAAACCTTTTCGGCCAAAATATCTTGTCCCTACGCGGCCTCACCTCCGTCTATGCCGCCAACCTCCGTTCGCCGCATACTCCACCGCCTACCGAAAAGCTGTGCGGAGAGAGACCGCCTACTGCCTAGACGGGCTAGACGGCCGCCATTTAGAACACTGAAATCAACATATATCAGCCATATAGATCATATATGTCATTTTAAGAAAAATAGCCAATATATCGGCCGATATCTTCCGATATATTAAAATATCATATATTAGTGGTGAATAATATTTTCAGGTAGAGTTGGGTCGAATTGATTCTTTTTGTATATTTTAATTTTGGTTGCTATGATGTTTCGTAAAGAAAAATTGTAATTTGTTCAATGTATTTTTAAGTATTCATGATCGCATAATACTTAATTTTGTTTTCCTTGTGTGAATTATTTTCGCTACAAGGGGATATTGTATCATATATTGATCTGGACTTGAATCGAGTGTTAGGACTTTGATATTACTTAGGCATTTATGGTTATATGTTCTTGTGTGGTTTGATTCTCTTTGTGTGATTGTTAAGAGGTTATAGGAAGAAAAGAACTGCAAACTTTAGCATGCTACTTTGCTTAATTACTTGTAGTCTTAAAAGCTATTAATAATCTTATTTATTTTGAAGTTCCTTGTAAGTTGGTTACTTAATTTTAGTCTTTTTAAGACATTTAGAACATTTACTACATCTAGATATTCGGATTTGATAGGACACTTATAATATTAATATATAATATTTTTATTGATATCCTGTATTTTACTATATCTCCGATATTCCGATATCTCATCCAATATGAACCCAATATACAATATATTGAACATTGTTGATGATGACTCCATTGTTGGAGTTTTTTCTTTCTTTGACTTGTAGAGAGCTTGCTCTCAAACAAGCCATGTAAGTTTACTTTCACATTGGCTAGAAAATCTCATGGGTATCTCAATATAACTCCACTTGAGGAATGGAGAGATGCACATGGGGTGGTGACCCTAAGGAGAGGACCATGTGGGTGATTTTACATGGAGGTAAGGATAAGATACCTATTAAAAGCATTCATGCTTTTTGGCCAAGCTCAATTTAATTTCATATGGGCTAAGCCCCGAAGGGGCTTAGCGACTCCGACTCGGACTAGGACTCGGGCTCATGGGCTCATGAGGCGTAATGTGGGCACAGGTGGCGTAGGTGTGCGCATGTTGCACAAGTGCGCGGGGGCACAGATTGTGCAAGTGCGCGCGGATGCAGATTGCGCAAGTGCGCGCGGGCGCGACTGTCGCAGGTGCGCACCTTGCTCACGCGCTCTTGCGTACTTGAAGTGCTGAACGCTAGGCGCGCGCAACCATGTGCGCAATGGCGTAACGTGGTGCTCGCGTACGTTGGCACTCAGTGGCGCGCAGATTGTAACTGAACCATTTCGTAACGTGCGATGACGGATCCGATAATTTCGGATCTGACATTCAAATGTCGCACACATTCCGAATCTGGACAGTTACAGAGGGCTTATATATAGTCTCTCTTCTCTCAAAGGCGGTACATTTTGACAAAATTTTCTATAGAGAGGAGAGAGCTTCTGTGTAGGCGCCACTTGTGAGTTATCAGTTTTCCGAGGAGTCCATCCGTCCGTAAGCAGATTGGCAGAGCGTTCCAGAGTTCTTTTGAACTTGTTGGTTCCTGGAAGCTGACCGTGTGGGCGGATCTAGCTTTGAGCGCCGGTGTTCTAAACACCCCAGCAGGCTTTCTCCAATTACGAAAATCTTTTTAGATTTCTCGTTTTTCACCTTTATAAAAATCTTCTTAGATTTTTCGTTTTCAGAATCCTCCTAGGATCTCTGTTTTGCACCTTCTGTTGGAGTGCTGCAATCTAATCACAAGAGTTTTCTTCTGATATTCACGCCCAGGGACTAACAATCTCAAAGCTAGATCAGAAGATGGAAAACTCTCGTGCCTCTCTCATCGATACCAGCTTTAATGAGTTGGAGAAATTCGACGGAGAACACTTTCAGATCTGGAAGAGGAAGATCACCCTTAATCTTCAACTCGTGGACGTCGAACATGTGTTGATTTAGCATGAATCGACTTCCAGAAGGAGGTACTGCTGACGCTATTGTTGTTGCACATGTCAAGCAGAGTAAATGGAAGAGAGAAAACAACATCTGCAAACTGCTGATTCTCAATTCCATGGAAGATTCTTTGGTAGAGTCCTATTCCAAGAAAGTGAAGGCCAAAGAAATCTTGGAGTCTTTGGGAAAGCGCTATGAAGACGACGAGAACAGGTCCAAAATCTTAATCGTCGAGAAGTACCACTAGTGGCTCTTCGAAGACGAGAAGGCGATACTGTCTCAGGTGAAGGAATTCTTGAAGTTGCGCCAGAAGCTGGATGACGAGAAAATGCCCCTCGTCGACAAGTTTGTCGTTGGAGGGATCGCCTCGAAACTTTCTGCTGGATGGAGCAATTTCTACGCTAGAATGCATCAGAAGAAGCTGGACATTAGCTTGGAAGATCTCCTACAAGAGATCCACGTTGAGGACGAGATGCGATCTCAACAGAAGATGGACTCTCTGTCCAAACAACTGGCTAAGGCCAACTTGGTGCAGATAAGAGAGTTCAAGGGGAAGCATGTGGCTTCTAATCACAAAAAAAGGACTCCACTAATCTGAAAGTGAAGGGTCCTTCGTTCAAGCAACAAAAGTCTAAGTCCCACGTGACTTGCTTCAACTGTGGCAAGAAGGACCACTACAAGAGTGAATGCAAATTTAAGCTCAAACAATCAGAGCAAGGTGAGCTTAGTAAGGTTTCATTGGTTTCTAACATTGTTGCTATGATCGCTCAGGTTACAGCTGTGGGGGCTGACTCTGACTGGTGGATAGATACTGGTACGACGTGCCATGTCTGTTCTGGCAAGAAATGGTTCGTCACGTACCAGCCAACTTCTAAGAAAGTTGTCATGGCGAATCAGGCCCAAGCTGAAGTTCTGAGTATCGGAACTGTGGAGCTGAAACTCACTTCTGGGAACACTCTAACGCTTCAAGATGTGAAGCATGTTCTGGTGATTGCGAAGAACCTAATTTCTGGGAGCCTGCTTAGCGCAGGCTTGAGGATGGACATCAATGCTGGTCAGATGGTGATGTCCAAAAAGGAAATATACTTCGGAAAAGCTTTTCAAACCGAAAGGATGTTTAAAATTCAGCTTGTAAACCAGTCAAATAAAATAAATATAGTCGCTCTTTCTGATTATTCTCGTAAGTTGTGGCATATAGGCTAGGACATGTTCATTGTAAAAGAATACACAAAATGTCTAGTCTAGGACTTATCTCCAAATGCGGGAATAAGGTAGAGAAGTGTGAAGTATGTGCTCAGACGAAGATTACTAGAAAACCCTTTCATTGGATCAATCGAAGCACAGATCTTCTGGAGTTGGTGCACTCCGATATCTGTGACTTCAAACAATTATTTACAAAGGCCGGGATGAAGTATTTTATAATCTTCATCGATGACTTCTCTAAGTACGCATTCGTCTACTTGCTTAAATCTAAAGACGAAGCGTTCGAGAAGTTTAAGGAGTTCAGGGCTGAGGCTGAATGACAAACTGGACAACAACTCAAGAGGCTAAGAAGTGATCGAGGCAGAGAATATCAGTCTCATGAATTCGCATCGTTCTGCAAAGAACATGGAATCATTAACGAGACTAATGCTGCGTATTCTCCTCAATCTAACGGAGTAGCAGAGAGGAAGAACCGAACGTTGACAGAAATGATGAACTCAATGCTGCTAACTACGGGTCTTCCGAAATGCTACTGGGGAGAAGCTGCATTGACGGCCACTTTTATTCTGAATAGAGTGTTATATGAAACTTCGGATATAACTACTCATGAACTCTGGTTCAAAATCAGACCTAACTTGAATTTCATTCGAGTGTGGGGGTGTCTGGCTTATGTGAAGCTCCCAGATCTGAAGATTCAAAAGCTGGGGACAAGGACAACGAAGATGATTTTCTTGGGGTATGCCGAGAAGAGTAATGCTCGGAGATTTCTTAATATTGAGTCAAATCATATCATCGAATCTCGCGATGCTGAATACTTTGAAGACAAGTTTGCAAGGCACAAAAATGTTGTTCTCACAGACATTCCGGAGAATGATGAAGGTGCAAAGGAGACTGAAAAGAATGAGCCAGTAGTCCAAGATCAACTTGTTGGTAAGGAGACAACAATTGAACCAGAACTCGCTGGGCCGTAAATAAAGCGAGCAAAGAGGCCGAAGAACTTCGGAGATGATTTTGTCACCTATTATGTGGAAGCAAATCTGCTTACATATGATGAGGCAATGAAGACCAAAGATGATGTCTTCTGGAAGGAGGCGATAGACAATAAAATTGACTCAATCACCTCCAGTAACACTTGGGTCTTGATTGATTTACCCGAAGGAGCAAAACCCATTAGATGCAAGTGGATTTTCAAGAAGAAGATGAAAGCTGATGGAATCATTGACAAGTTCAAGACCAGGCTAGTGGCCAAGGGGTTTTCTCAGAAGCAGGGGATTGACTACTTTGACATGTATGCTCCAGTAGCCCGGATGACAACCATCAGATTGTTAATTGCTCTTGCAGCAATACATAAGCTGGTGATACATCAGATGGATGTGAAAATGGCTTTCCTAAATGGCGAGCTAACCAAAGAGATTTATATGCAACAGCCAGAAGGATTTGTCGTCAGAGGTCTTGAAGACAAAGTCTGCAAGTTGGTGAAATCTCTGTACGATTTAAAGCAAGCTCCCAAAATATGACATGAGAAGTTTGACAAAGTCATAAGGTCAAATGGCTACAGGATCAGCAAAACGGACAAGTGTGTCCATTTGAAAATTGCTGACGAAAGAGGAGTTATCATTTGTCTATACGTGGACGACATGCTAATCCTAGGTACGGATATAAGCTATGTCACGGAGACAAAGAAGTTCCTCTCGACAAAGTTTAGTACGAAGGACTTGGGGGATGCTGATGTTATCTTGGGACTCAAGATCATCCGGACAGACACTGGATTGGCACTGTCACAGTCTCATTACATTGAGAAGAAGCTCACTCGAAACGTGTATCATGATCTTCCTATAATTGATATGCCGTATCGAAGTGACCAGAAGCTGGAGCCAAACTCGAAGGAAAGTATCAGGCAATTGGAGTACGCTAGCGTCATCGGAAGTTTGATGTACGCCACTACTGCCGCTAGGCCTGACATAGCTTTCATCGTGGGAATGCTGAGTCGATTCACTACCAATCTAGGCATTGAGCACTAGAAAGCTGTGAAGCGTGTTATGAGATATCTCAAGAAGACTCAGACATATGCACTGTACTTCAACGAAGAGCTGCCGGTAGTAGAAGGCTTCAGTGATGCCAGCTGGTGCTCAGAGTTGGAGAGCGAGAGGTCCACAGGTGGATTTATTTTCACAATGGATGGAGCTGTTATATCGTAGAAGTCGAAGAAGCAGACTATGCTCTCGCGGTCATCTATGGAATCTGAGTTCTTTGCACTTGATATCGCAGTAGGTGAAGCAGAGTGGCTTCGGGAGCTCATCTATGATCTTCCAGTGGTTGGAGCACAGATACCGATAATTTCGATATACTGCGACGGTGGCATCAAATGATCTCTTCAACGAAAAAAAGAGAATTGTGCGATTAAAGCACAGGGCAGTGAACGATCTCATCAAGAGAGGTGTCATTGCAGTGATCGATGTTCGAAGTCAGGAGAATCTGGCAGATCCGTTCACAAAGGGCCTCAAGCGCTAGCTAGTCGAAGACACAGCAGGGAAGATGGGCTTGAAGGCATTCTGATAGTATGTCTTTGTAATCCTACCATAAAGTTATATGTTATTAGTTCAAAGAAAAATCTACTAGACATCTAACTTTCGGTTCAAGGAAGGACCAATGACTGGAAAACTATCAGGTAACAGTGGGTACTTGTTCTTGAGAACATGGAAGGGTTACGGACCCATAACCACTGTTCTCTACTATGTATTTTCTGCGAAAAACAGATCCTGTAATGAGGATGGCTTAAACGTCTTAATGAGTTCTCAGGCAGAGTGAATGCCTAGTATGCTTTACAGGAAGCACGGTAGCGCAGCACTACAAGGAGTGTAACTCCATGCTACAGTGGGGTGACTCTACCATGAGATTTCCAGTTAGGGATAATGCCTCGGCTTTGCGAGCCAAGTCACAGCGGCGTAGCACCGCAAATAGACAGGTAGTATAATGCTGTATAATGAAATTAAAGAGGGGTAGTCAGCACTACAAAGGGGAGGTGCTCCTCATGTTACAGTGGCACGACACTACGATGAGATACCTAGATAAGGATAAAGCCTCGACCTTGCAAGCCATGTCGTTGCGGCGTAACACCGCAAGGGAGCCTAAGGCTTCATGCTGGGTAGTATGACACTACAAATAGGCTGTGACCTCATGTTACAGTAGTATGACACTACGATGAGGTTCCCAGTAGGGGTAATGCCTCGGCTTTAGGCCATGTCATAACAGCGTAGCACCGCATAGGAAGCGCAAGACTTTATGCGATGTCTCTTTAATAAAGAACTCACCTATAGTGTATGGATAAAGATATCAGGCCGTCTCTTGAAGGTAAACTTATAGACGCCCAAAATTATACACTGAAACTAGGCTGGCACAGGGCCTTTAATGTGCAACCAGAAGCACAAGTAACTACATTTTGTGAGTGGAAAGAATAGCAGCTGTGGTGCAAAATTCAAGACTTAGTCCATTCTTGTATCATATTGTTGTTCAACCCATGCAGGAAGATTCAAGTCGTCAGCGACATCTATCCTAATGCAGAATGTACAGTTACTGTGGGGAACGCTCAACCCTATACATATATTGAGATATGTGGGAGATTGTTGGAGTTTTTTCTTTCTTTGACTTATGGAGAGCTTGCTCTCAAACAAGCCATGTAAGTTTAGTCCCACATTGGCTAGAAAAATTCATAGGTATCTTAATATAACTCCTTTTGAGGAATGGAGAGATGCACATGGGGTGGTGACCCTAAGGAGGGGACCATGTGGGTGATTTTACATGGAGGTAAGGATAAGACACCTATTAAAAATATTCATGCTTTTTGGCCAAGCTCAATTTAATTTCATATGGGATAAGCCCCGAAGGGGCTTAGCGACTCGGACTCGGACTCGGACTCGGACTCGGGCTCGGGCTCATGAGGCGTAATGTGGCGTTTTGTTGGCACACTTTGCACTTAGCACGTCAGCATCGTCGCTAGGCGCATAGTGCACTTAAGTTGCGCTTGTTGCGCGAGCCTCTTGCGCTGTCGGTTGCGCGCCAGGTTGCGCGACCAGATGGCGTGCCAGTTGGCGTGGCCAGATGGCGCGACCAGATGGCACGCCAGATGGTGCACGATGTCAAGCGGTACGAGTGTTGCATGCAGGTGGCGCAGGTGTGCGCATGTTGCGCAAGTGCGTGCGGGCACAGTTGGCATAGATTGCGTAAGTGCGTACGGGCGCGAATGGCGCAGGTGCGCACTGTGCGCACCTTGCGCACGCGCGCTCGCACACTTGAAGCGCTGAACGCTTGGCGCGCGCAACCATGTGTGCAGTGGCGCAACATGGTGCTCGCGCACGTTGGCACTCAGTGGCACATAGATTGTAACTGAACCATTTCGTAACGTGCGATAACGGATCCGATAATTTTGGATCTGACATTCAAACGCCGCGCACATTCCGGATCTGGGCAGTTACAGAGAGAGCTTATATATAGAGTCTCTCTTCTCTCAGGGGTGGTACGTTTTGATGAAATTTTTCACAGAGAGAGAAGAGAGAGCTACTGTGTAGGTGCCACTTGTGAGTTCTCAATTTTTCGAGGAGTCCGTCCGTCCATGAGCAGATTAGCAGAGCGTTCCAGAGTTCTTTTGAACTTGCTGGTTCCTGGAAGTTGACCGTGTGGGTGGATCTAGCTTTGAGCGCCGGTGTTCTAAACACCCCAGCAGGCTTTCTCCAATTACCAAAATCTTTTTAGATTTCTCGTTTGTCACCTTTACGAAAATCTTCTTAGATTTTTCGTTTTTAGAATCCTCCTAGGATCTCTGTTTTGCACCTTCTGTTGAAGTGCTGCAATCTAATAACAAGAGTTTTCTTCTGATATTCATGCCCAGGGACTAACATTTATTGGTATCTCTAGTGTTAAATCCCATCTAGGCGTCCAATTTTACACCAAGGACCAAGGTCAGCTTTGGTACTTTCATGGAAAAGAGGTTGCTCGCCAGAAGGACTCCTCTTTCTCCTCTCTCTGCACAAGTAATGCTTAGATCTCTGGGAGGAAACAATCTTTATTGGTTGTCAACCGATTGATACTCCTACGGCTCAGAATGTTCATCTTTTTACTATTAGCTCCTCCGTTGATCTACTTCTCTGTGATCCTTGCATGTATTATTGTCGACTAGTCGGAAAGCTTATCTACTTGATCATCACTGGCCTGGATATTTCCTTTGTTTTTATCCTTGTTGACCAATATGTGCAGTCTCCTACAGTCTTTAATATTTATGTCGTCGAGTGCATTCTCGGATATTTGAAGAAGCTTCCAAGCCAGAGATTCTCTATCGACTATTCTTTTATCTTTTGTTGCATATATATGTTATGTTGGGTCCATTCATGGACGCTCTACCAATGGTTGTTACACATTCTTCCTCCACAACTGTAGTCATGTGGTGTAGCAAGAAACTATTGTTGTTGGCTGCTCCTTTGTTGAGGCTGAGTACCACTTGTTTGCAAAAACAAAAATTTGTTTTATTCCAAACTTGTAAAAGAGTACAAAGTACAATAAATTCTGGGGAAGTACAACTTTAGAAATCTGATCAGGAGACGATCACTTTATCCCTTGGACTATGTGAACTTGAAGACTGTAGCCTCTAGAGAACGCAGCAGCAATTTTACAAGAGTTCTTGATCTCTGGCCGATGATGATTGGAAACTCTATTTATAGAGTTCAGGAAATAACTGTTTTAGCAGTTATTCTGATGTGCAAGATGCTGGATTGCGCCATACTGGATTGTGCCAACCTCCTGTTGCGCCAACTTTCATTCAGTTGTCAATCGTGTACTAACTGTATTTAGACGCATGGCATCATATGATTGAGATGCGTGTGGTCGTGTACAGGATAGTAGACATGTTTTGAGAGATTAGTGGCATGTGCGCCACGTCATCCTGCTTTAGAATGTAAGTTGTCTCAACTTTATCAGGTTGCGCAAGCTTCAGTCAACAAGTCAAACTGCGCTTGATTTAAGCTGTGCCTACACACGTGGCAGCTTCTGAGTAAAAGTCATTTAGGTTGCGCCCAGGCGCAACTAAGGATTTTGTTTAGATTGCGCCTGGGCGCAACTCACGAAGTGTACAAGACAGCTGTCCACCAACTTTTCCTTGAGCGGCACAATTCACGGGATTCGAAGAGATTTTCCTCGTTCACTGTTGTGTCAGTCATCAGTATAGTCAGGTAATGATGACCATTAAGTCTCAGATGCTACGTAGATTTTGACCCAAAAAGATTGGGCGCAGTCTGATATTGGGCGCAATCTGATCGGTGGCGCAGTCTGTTCTCCAAGATTCATATCAGTGGCGCAACTTGATTTTTGGGGCACAACTTGTTCGCTGATCAGTATATTCAAGGCGCAACTTGATTTTTAGGCTCTACAAGACCCCCTTCAAAGTTTTCAAAACTTAAAAACATTGCAAAGTTTTGGAATACTTTGAATTTATAAAAGTTTTGACTAAGTCAGGTTGCGCCAGTCAATGCTCGGTCATCATGATTAAATACCTTTCTCGAAAATATTCAATCTTCTCTTCGTCTTCCGGAGTTTTATTAATTTCTTTCAGTTTTCCATGAGGAATACGAACAGTCAATTTGTTGATATATATGTAGTTGATCTCTGTACTTTGGTCTTCACTTCTGTTCTTCAATGGCCCCCAAGAAGAAAGAGATGGAGACCAATGCTGACACCACCACCAAGTCTCCTGAAGCGAGACAGGATGTTGCGCCTACAACTTTTTTATTGGAGGCTGACCCAGCTTTGAGGGCAATAAACTTTCTGAACTGTTTCGGTTTAACCCCGTCAGTCTTCAATCGCTCGAGTGGCGGATCATCCTCTGAGGAGCACGTCAATTCGGAGGGATTTCTCAACCTGATGCGTCGCTCGGGGATCTGCACTATACAAGAATTGGACGACGCCCTTCGTCAGACTGATGAAGGCAAGGACAAGAAATAATGTTCTGGGCAGAACAATTTTTTTTAATTTTATGTCCTTGACTGTAGGGGTCCACCCGTCTTTATGCAATGAAACCTAGAATTTCTGATTTTGTGTGGCTGTGATTTCGAATGGTGCTCATGGACATATTCTTTTAACTAATTCTTCGTTTTACTGTTTCTTCTGAAGAACACGTGGCAGTCGTTACACCTTTTTTTTAGATGCCCATTTTTAGTTCTTTCCCAAAAATAGGACCCTAGAACGACGCACCGATCTCATCTTTAACCTCTTTAAAAAGGACATCCAGAAATGAAAGAACCATTCATACTCTCTCAAAACCAATGTCTTCCCATAGGGTTTCACTTGTGCCACTTCATTATGATATTATTTGCTTGCATGCTGTGTCTTCAAAAATTGGTAAGTCTTGATGAAGAATCAATAGTATGAGTATTTTTCTTTCACACCACTTCTGGAGACGAGTATTAATCTGCATGCTATAGACACTTATTGATGTGTGCTAACCATTTCTGAGAATAGGCGCACACTGTGGCCCAGTGTTTAGCTCTGATCAGAGGCGCGTATTGCTGTCATACGCTTGTTTGATCAGTGTTCAGTGCTGATATGCGCCTGCTTGTAGGCACAATGCTGATGTGCGCCTGTTTGTAGCCGCATACTGCTGATGTGCGCCTGTTTGTAGGCACATTGCTGATGTGCGCCTGTTTGTAGGCACATTGCTGATGTGTGCCTGTTTGTAGGCGCATGCTGCTGATGTGTGCCTGTTTGTAGGCGTGTTGCTGATAGATTTCTGCTAACTTCTCCTGTTTTATTGATATTTGCAGGGACTTGGTTAGCGAGCTTCTTCAGAACTGGTATTGGTGATTTGGATGTTGCAGGGAACATTCTTTAGACACCCACATCAGACAGCTCATATGGTTCTGACACTCAAATCAGACAGCTCAGGACTCTTCATGTTAAGAAGGGTCTTCCTCAGATGGTAGGAAGAGCCTTTATACATGAGAGTTGGATGGTGAAGACGCAGAACTAGGAATTGTATCACAAGGGTGATCTCGTTCCTAGTTCCCCTGGCGGGCTGTCTTCTCTCCACCAGTTGTATTGACAGCAGCTCATCTTTGGGCTGCTGCACTCTGTGGTTCTCCTCTAGTCTTTCTCAGAGAGAAGACCAGAGTTAATTCCATTGTCGAGCTCGTTGCTTCATGTCGAGACGACAAGGAATTGCCACCAACAAATAAGAAGATCCAAAGATGTAATAGACCTTCATTATCGATGAGAATATCCAAAGATGTAATAGACCTTCATTTAGAATGAAAATCCGAGATGTAATAGATTTCCATTAAGATGTATCTATGTTTTTAAAGAAGGAATAAAGAATGATTTTCTCTTCTTTACGATTTGATTTTGATGTGGTGATAAGAAACATAGAATCAAGGAAAAATGTAGATGACAAGTTGCTGATGTAATACAAAATTTCAAAAGTATAGAGAATGTGAACTTTTATTAGGAAAAGTGAACGGTCACTTCAATTTTCGAGATAAGGACACTGAAAATGAATGAACAGTCACATCGGATAATGAACGAACAGTTGGGCTTCTTTCAAAAAGTCGCATCAGTTCTCGAGATTGACTATCTAGTTGTTTTGTCTATAAATAGAACAAAACTTTCGTAGATATTGCCACTTTCTTTCTTTTCTGTACGAAATGTCCTCCAAAGATTTGCTCATCCCGAAGCTTGAAGGAAAGACTGAGACACCACCTGCTGAACCCTTAGTACCTCCTCAGAAAGAAAGGGGTGAAGGCTCAACTGTTCCTGCACCTGGAGAGGACTTGATTTCCAAGCTAGTAGAGCCTGGGAAGACTGCCGAAGAAGAGGCATTGAAGATGGCTGCCTGCAAGTTCCATGTGAGTTCAGACAATGAGATGTTTGAACTGTTGGCGAACTATGTATTTAATCATGAAGGGTCAGGGCCTCCTCCCCGTCCTTAATATTATGTAATTCTATTCTGCTTTTGAATCTTTTATTTACATCATGTCTCTGAAAATAAAGTACATTTTGTCTTTATACATAATATTTCTTGAGAAATTTGCCATTGATGGGCATCATAGCAACTCTGCCATCCATATCTGTTAATTGATAGGCTCCATTAGAGAAGACTTTATTTATCACATACAGTCCTTCCCATTTTGCCTCGAACTTGCCTTTGCTCATATGTGTCATAGTCATAGGACGTCTGACTGTAAGAACCAACTCGCCTTCTTGAAATGTTCGCACTCTAACTTTGCGATTGAAAGCTTTTGAAATCTGAGCCTGATAAAGCTCGATATGCTGTTAAGCTAATAACCTTTTCTCATCGAGCGCCTCCAATTCCTGAAGCCGAAGACGATCATTATTATCTGTCGTAAGCTCATTAGCAATGGCGATTCTTAATAATAGAATTTGAATTTCCAAAGGTAAAACAGCTTCACATCCATATACCAGAGAAAAATGTGTGCAACCTGTGGGGTTACGGACAGTAGTGCGATATGTCCATAGGCATTCTCCAAGTTTATCACTCCAACTGCGTTTGTTAATAGAGACAAACTTTTTAAGGAGTTTGATAATGGTCTTGTTGAATGTTTCAGCCAACCCGTTAGCCACAGGATTATAGGCTGTAGAGACGACATTATTAATTTTGTTATCATCACAGAACCTATTAAACTTCTGGCTGATAAATTGTGGCCCATTATCATGGATAATTCGGCGAGAGACACCAAATCTGTATATCACATGATGTTTGATAAAATTGATAACGCTACTAGTTTTTACTTCCGCCAAAGGTATATCTTCGGCCCACTTGGAAAAATAATCGATTATAGCTAAGATGAACCGATATCCTTTAAATGAAGGAGGATTGATAGGGCCAATTATATCCATGCCCCAAGCTTCAAAAGGCCATAAGGCTGCAGTTGGATGAAGAACTTCTGACGGTTGGTGAATAAAATCTGCATGAATTTGACATGCACGGCATTTTCTTGCATAATCAATAGCATCTGATACCATAGAGGGCCAGTAGTAGCCCATACGTCGGATACGATCCTGTAGTTTAGGACCAGGTTGATGTGCTCCACAAACGCCATCATGAGCTTTACGTAATATCTGCTTTGCTTCATCACCAGCGAGACACCTCAAGAGTAATCCATCAAAAGTTCTTCGATAGAGAGTTTTAGTAGTATGATTATAATAGAATCGAAGTGATCGACGACGGATACTTGTAGCTTCTAGGATCTTCTGGTAAAATGTCATGTACTACAAAATTAATGAAAGGTACTCTCCAATCCTCGCTAAGGACATTGACTTCAGTTAGGTTGCTGAATTCAATTTTGTGGTTGTTTTCAACACAGAATAGTTCTCTATTAGAAATAACAACCATTTGTTGTCTTTTGATTGACACTGCCACTGCGGCTAGGTTAGCTAAGCATCGGCTTCTTTATTACATGCGCGACGTACATGTTCGATGAAGAACCCTTTGAACGAAGAAGCTATTTTGGTTGCTGCTTCATGGTATGGTACCAAATCTTGATGTCGGACTTTATATATGCCTCTAACCTGATTAACAATCAGCTTAGAGTCACCATATACTTCGAGATATTCAATATTCAATTGTTTGGCTAATTGAAGTCCAATGAGTAAAGCATTGTATTCTGCCACATTGTTGGAGCATGATTCATCTAAAGAATAGGCCATTTGAATAGTTAATCCATCGGGTGAAACAAGAACAATTCCTACTCCAGCAACAAGAGTACCTCCAGATCCAATTCTAGAAGCCCCATCAAAGGACGACCTCCAAGTAGGAAATTCTTCTGAGATCTTATTTGATTCCAATTTTCGTCCGGAATCTCATCATAGAGTTTAGATGTCTCAGGGACAGGATGAGCTGCTAAGAAGTCAGCAAGTGCTTGGCCTTTCACAGACTTTTGAGGAACATAAACCATATCATATTGTGCGAGCAATATGGCCCATGTGGCAAGCCTAGAATTGAGTGTTCTTGGCTTCTTCATTAAGACTCGAAGAGGATTGACCCGGGATATGACATGAATAGTTTGGCGTATGATGTAATGTCTTGTCTTCTGAACAGCAAACATTAAGGCTAAACATTCCTTCTCCACTGGACTATAACGATGTTCAGCTCCAATCATCGTTCGGCTGAGATAATATGGCTTGTTCATGACCTTCCTTGTTCTTCTGAGCTAGCAAAGCTCCCAATGAATGATCCATTGATCGAACATACATTTAAAAGGGTATTCCTGAGATCGATGGTACAAGAACCGGTAGACTCATTAAATACCGCTTTATGTCATCAAATGCTCGTTGACATTCTTCCGTCCAAATGAAAGATACACCTTTCTTCATTAATTGAGTAAATGGTCTGCAACGTCCAGATAAATTCGAAATGAACCACCTGATGTACGCAAGTCGACCTTGGAATCCTCGTAGCTCTTTTAGGTTGCGTGGAGGACGCATCTCTTGAATGGATTTGATCTTCTCGGGATCAACATGTATACCCTTAGAGGTAATGACGAAGCCGAGAAACTTACCACTAGAGACACCCAAGAAAGACTTGGTAGGGTTCATCTTGAGTTGATGTTGGCGCATTAGATTGAAGATAGTTCTTAAATCTTGACTGTGATCTTCTTTGAGACGACTTTTGACAGCAATATCGTCAACATAGCATTCGACAGTCTTTCGCAAATGATCTCGAAAGATAGTGCTCATAGCCCGCTGGTAAGTTGCACTTGCGTTCTTAAGACCAAACGGCATGACCGTATAACAGTACACACCCCGAGGAGTACGAAACGAAGTATGTTTTTCATCTTCAGGATCCATCCCGATTTTGATTATATCCAGAAAACCCATCCATAAAAGAAATTCGTTTGAATCCACATGTATTGTCGATCATAACATCAATAATTGGGAGAGGGAATTCGTCTTTGGGGCAAGCATCATTGAGATCCCGAAAGTCTATGCAAACTTGAACCTTTTCGGTCTTCTTCAGGACAGGGACGACATTGGCCACCCATTCAGGATGTTGTTCTTCTCTGATAAAGCCACAAGCTATAAGCTTTTTGACTTCATCATCAATTGCATCCATCATTTCAGGCTTGAATCACCGTTGTTGTTTAACCGGTTTGACATTCGACAAGATGTTAAGTTTGTGAGTTGCAATTTGAGGATCTAATCCCGACATATCTTCGTAACTCCAGGCGAAGACATCAATGTATTCACGAATAAGGTGAATTAATTATTGTTTATCATCTTCTGAGAGATTCTTGCTGATGAAGATTGGTCGTGATACACCTGTCTCTCCAATATCGATTTGGACCAGTTGATCTTTCGTAGGTGGTTTTCGTTGTTCAAAACGAAGTTCCTACTGATTGTCCATCCTTTGTACCCAAGGGTCCATTTCAGTAGCTTCTTCAATGTCACTTTCGTCATCTTCTGAGAATTCGGCGGACATCATGTTAGAAGATACTATCACCTTATGAACATGACCGATGCTGGTATGAGAATCCCACGAGATAGAATCAGAAGAGTTTGAACGTTCTTCTTCATCAGATTCAGAAGGTTTCGGAGTTGGAAGTGGTGACATATAACCTAGTCCTCGTTTCGTTTTACTGTGGTATTGTTGTGATTTTCCTTTTGGAACAGTAATACGAAGAGGGGTTCGCCTTCCTTTACAATTGTTGAGACCTGTTCTGAAATCATAGCCCATTTTACGGATGATGGCTTTAGATTGTGGACTATAGCATCGTAATTGTAGCCTTCCTGTATCATCTCTATTATCATTATAGAGCATGATTTTTGGTTCTTCTCTTTTGTTGAAGAATATAGGCTTTTCATCTTTCTTTCGAGACGGTACTAAAAAGTACGACTCTTGTATTGAATCCAGTGATACCACATTTTGTCGAGATGATACGACTTCTATTGTAAGTGGCTTAAAGCTATCTAGCATATCCAGATAACACTGAGTATAGTAAAAGACATCAGTATACTGCAAAGGAGATGCTTTATTGATTTTTACACCATCGTTTACAACAGGGACTTTAGCTTTAGCAGGCTTAGTCAGATTGATGACAAGAGGGGGAGAAGAAGGAGGAGGGAGCTTCTTGCGACGAAGATCAATTACAAGCAGCTCAGAAGACGTGAGCTCCCTTTGTTCCTGACTATCACCTTTAGGTCGCTTCTCATGGGAAGGTAGATAAATAGTCAGTGGTTGTGAAGGCTGAGGACAGGAGGCACGTCCTTTGACTGGAATCACCAGAGTATCATTAGGTATACTCTTCTGTTCTTCATCTGTGTCCATTGCTAGTACCACCTTCATGAATTCCTCCTTGTACATACGAGAATTGTTGCAATATACTTCAACTTCTTTGAAATGATTCAGATCTGCAACCTCTTTTTGGACTTCTCCATTACCATCCACATATTTGAAATATTGGTGGAGCGTAGAGGGTACAATATTGTGTTCATGGAGGAATGGCCTTCCCAACAAAGCATTGTATGAGCCATGATTGTCAATAACATAGAAAGTTACTTTTGTACGAAGATTGCCAATTTGAAGTTTTAGGCGTATCTTCCCCAAAGGTTCACTTCTTCCTTGATTGAATCCCAGGATGGTAGTAATAGTTGTAGAAAGATTATGTACTAAGATTTTCAAAGCGTCTAATAAGGACTTTGGCATGATGCTAAGTGCAGACCCGGGATCAATCAGAATACGGTCGACTTTCATGGTGTCCACATACCCCGTGAAACAGAGAGGACGATCATGACGATTGTCTTCTAACAACATGTCATCTTGTGTAAAAGTGATATTGGGCATTAATTCAAATACACTATGACAATGTGCACAGCTGACTGGATCCTTTTCGGACTTCTTGAGAAGAGTTAAACAAGTGTCAGTCTGTATCAAGGCTTCACTTAACGTCTCACGAGTTTCTTTTGAGAGACGTAAAAGTTCAAAGATTAACAATCTTGCTGGAGTATTGGCCAATTGAGCCAATATGTCAAAATTGTAAGGCTTTTCAAGTCCATAAGATGATGACTTCTTCAATGCTTTATCAAAGCGAACAGGTTGCTTTCCCTTGTCTGCTGATGTTGGTTTAGGAGGAGATGGTTCGACCACTGGCACAGATGTAGACGGTGTATCTTCAGCAGGAGAAGATGATGGTGGAAGAGCATCCGGGGATGGAGCAGGATTCTCTTGATTTTCGGAATACTCCCGAAGATAGGGTTTCCCAGATCTAGTGCCCATTAGGATTTCTTCTTCTGTTAATTGTTCAAAGGATACCATATTACAGTTCTTGGATTTAGACTTGGAATGCTTCTCTTGCTTAAAAGAGGAAGGCATTTCAAATTCTGCAACCAGATCTGGATGAATCCACATAATATCTCCTCTGTCAGTTGACATCGGAACAAGACCTTCATTTTGAGGATGCGGGATATTCACAATTTCTAGAGTAGTCCTTGGAATGGGGACAGCTCCATCTTGTACGAGTTATGGTGGAAAATCACCAAATTGGAGAGAAACCACATTAGCAGTCACTGTTTTCTCGTCCTGCTGTAGAGTAATTGCTCCAGAGTTGACCAACTCCTAGATTTTGCCCTTGAGCACATAACATGTTCTGGTTGGATGCCCTATGAATCTGTGATAAACACAGTATTTAGGGAGATCAGTTTTACCAACTTCTTCTGGTCGCTTTGCCTCTGGAAGCTGAAGCTTATTGCTTTTGATCAAGCAATCAAAGATGCTTAAAGTATCATCTTCGTCGAAAGAATACTCTTCTTTTGGACGAGTTGACTTTTGCAGTGGTGCTGATGGGGTGGATGCCGTCCGAGTGACATTGACAGCCAAAGACTTTTTGCCTTTAAGATTGATGGCCAATGTTTCTTTATTCTTGCGGTTATTCTGGCGATTACTACCCCCAGGTGTAGAATGTTCATCTTGATTAGGGTGAGTCATCTGAACTCCTAACTGCTTGAACTTTTCGGCACTCACTTCTGCCGCCTTTGCATTAACAATGAAAGAAGGCCAATCCTGGAATTGTGTAGATCCCGTCTACATACTGATAATAGACAACAAGTTTGATTTGCAAGTGTCTATTGTTACAGCAGATGGAGTACCTAAAGGCATTTTGAGTGCCTCTCGGCGGAATCTTTCAATGAAACTCTCTGTGGATTTATTGTGCCTCTGTTTAATTTTAATGAGGGCAGACATTGTCATGTCATTGACTCCCTCATAAAATCGTTCCAAGAATATTTGCTTGAAACCAGCAAAAGAAGTGATACAGCCATCAGGTAAGCTGCGATACCAGTCGTATGCTGTACCAGCTAAACAACCGACGAACACTCTGGTAAGGAGAGCATCATTTGGCTGTAATTGATCAGTCATCACTTCGAAATGATTGATATACTGACTTGGAGAAGTGCTACCATCAAACAGCATAATGGTTGAGAGTTTATACTTAGGAGGAAATGGAACTTCCTTCCACTCTGTAGGATATGGTTGCTTTATGCCCAATCTTTGTAGGCCATCCTTCTGCTTGAAAGCCTCAAACTGAGTGCGCAGAAGTTTTACAGCCTCATTTGCATCCCCTGATGTTTGAGAATTGGTGGGCTGGTTAGAAGTGTTAGGAGGAGAAACAGCATGGTAATTACCACCCGCAGCACCAGACTGACTTGGATCAGCTTGCATTGGCACAGAAGCAACCTGAGGGGCTGGTACCCCCAGATTAACAGGTACAGAAGATGCTATAAGCTCAGGATTTGTAACAGGGTTTACAATCGGAGGTACTGTATGTTGAGCCACCATTATGGTGTGCATGCTTACAACCATTTCTGCCATGGTTTTCAATTTGTCTACTAATGCAACAATTCGTTGCTCTTGGCTGGTTGACGTAAAGGTATCTTGATCTTCTGTAATGGTATATGCTGTCACTTTTCTTGCTGCTATTGATGAGATAGTTTGTTCAGAACTTTTACTATCTGCATCAAACTCCGAAAGAGAGTCCTCTCCCACATGAGTGATAGGGAGATCTTCTTGGTTAAAGACACCTTGGATCAAATGACAATTTCTCGATCTAGTGTATTGAAAGACACCTTCATTGGATGCATGGATCCGGTCTAAGTATTGTTGACTTGGATTACGGGATGCATTACATCTTGGGCGTTTCCCACCCCCAGTGCCTTGAGAAGTCATGTTAATAGAAGCATATAATAGTTCATCTTCGTCTTCTACTATATGTTCAGGAGTTGAAGCATAGTTCAGACGATCGAAGTCAGATCATCGAGCCGATTGGCAACAATAGTTGATGACAACTTCATGTAGGCAGTGGCGATTTGAAGCGCGATTTGGAGGTGAGAAAAACATTTCCGTAGTCTCCCGCCTTTGCGTAAGACGTTGCCGGAGATCAGTTACAACCACAGGACGAGAAGAAGTCGGAGGGACATATTTCTTAATGATGTTAGGAACATGTCTCCTATTCTTCAGGTGTTTGGTTCCTTGAGTGTACAAGGATGTACTCAACTTATTAGCATAGGTAGAAGGGTCTTTCTTTTCAAACTTTGACTTTTGATGCAGATTGGCCTTTGGCATAGGGTTCTTGTGTTTTGCCAAAGTTGATATTGGTTGACGCCTATTGAGATAAGTGCGTAAATCTGAAAATTTCGCTCCCGGTGTCTTTGTTTGTGATACCTTCAATTTTCCTTGTTTGGATCTTCAAATTTGCAAGATAGGAAGATCTTGACCAGACCCCATAGGAGTAGGTAAGATACCTCTCTGATCAGTATTCTTTCCGGTATCAGAGGTTCGAGGACCTCTGTTTACAGGAATAGAATCTGATACATCTTCCTCTGAGTCATAGACCAGGGAAGTTTGAGAAAGACCAAAGGGTGCTTTCCTTTATTTTGAACAGGGTTAGCTAAGAAGCGTTTCCCTTTGTTCTGTTGTATGATCATTTTAGGCATAGATTGTGCCAATTGAGAAAATGCCATAGGACTTTTTTCTTTGTTCTGTCTAGTGTTAGCACTAGGACATGAATTCTCTAAGTTCAGAACTTGAGAATTGGAAGAGGGTATAGCCAAAAGACTAGTTCCCTTAAGTTGCGCCGGAGTAGCAGATTGCTTGGGTTGCGCCATAGTCCTACGGACTACTGGTAGCACCTTGGCAGTAACTTTGGTAGACTGTGCCTCGACAGTAGCTTGAACTGACTGCGCTTTGGCAGCAAGGATAGTGGTAGACTGCGCATGGGCAACAGAGTGAGCAGATTGCGCCCTAGCAACAGAAATAGGCTGTACTGGAGCCACTGAGGCGGATTGTGCCTTGGTCATTGAACACTCAAGTTGCGACTGGACAACAGCGACTGTGGGGGATTTAGGAGTCCACACAGTCATGTTCTTGGCAATAGCTACCGCGCGCTTGTTGCTCTTGGTGTTGATCATATTCTCGTAGGCTGTCTGGTTGACTTGAACAACCAGTCTTCTGCGTCTTGCCGATCGACGCAATGTCACATTGAGTTGTCACTTTCTCGTCGGAGGAGAAAGTCGTCCCCAGCAGAGTCGCCATTTTGTTTGCAAAAACAAAATTTTTTTTTATTCCAAACTTGTAAAAGAGTACAAAGTACAATAAATTCTGGGGAAGTAAAACTTTAGGAATATGATCAGGAGAAGATCACTTTATCCCTTGGACTATGTAAACTTGAAGACTGTAGCCTCTAGAGAACGCAGCAACAATTTTGCAAGAGTTCTTGATCTCTGGCCGATGATGATTGGAAACTCTATTTAACTCTATTTATAGAGTTCAGAAAATAACTGTTTTAGCAGTTATTCTGATGTGCACGAGGCTGGATTGCGCCATACTGGATTGTGCTAACCTCCTGTTGCGCCAACTTTTATTCAGTTGTCAATCGTGTACTAACTGTATTTAGATGCGTGGCATCATATGATTGAGATGCGCGTGGTCGTGTACAGGATAGTAGACATGTCTTGAGAGATTAGTGGCATATGCGCCACGTCATCCTGGTTTAGAATGTAAGTTGTCTCAACTTTATCAGGTTGCGCGAGCTTCAGTCAACAAGTCAAACTGCGCTTGATTTAAGCTGCGCCTACACACGTGGCAGCTTCTGAGTAAAAGTCATTTAGGTTGCGCCCAGGCACAACTAAGGATTTTGTTTAGATTGCGCCTGGGCGCAACTTACGAAGTGTACAAGACAGCTGTCCACCAACTTTTCCTTGAGCGGCACAATTCACGGGATTCGAAGAGATTTTCCTCGTTCATTGTTGTGTCAGTCATCAGTATGGTCAGATAATGATGGCCATTAAGTGTCAGATGCCACGTAGATTTTGGCACAAAAAGATTGGGTGCAGTCTGATATTGGGCGCAATCTGATCGGTGGCGCAATCTGTTCTCCAAGCTTCATATCAGTGGCGCAACTTGATTTTTGGGGCGCAACTTGATCACTGATCAGTATATTCAAGGCGCAACTTGATTTTTAGGCTCTACACCACTGATGACACATGTTTCGAGCTTACTTGGCTTGAGAGTCATTTAATGGATGTTGGTTTCTCACTTCTTCGGTAACTCTCTATTACGACAACAAAGCCACCATTTGATAGTATCGTCTTTCATCATCGTACCAAACATATTGAGGCGGATTACCATATTGTGTGGGGCAAGGTCAAGCTTTGTGGAGTACATCTCCATCATGTCCTTGCTAATTCTCAGTTGTCTGAAATTCTCACCACTGCTCTCCCTTGTTCATTGTTTCTCCACTCTCTCTCTCTCTCTCTCTCTCTCTCTCCAAGTTGGACTTGCTCAACATCTTACACTCCAACTTGCCGAGAGTGTAGAAGAACATGTCTTCCTTTCCCTTCCTAATACTTCCCAATGGTAACACTTAGATGACGTCATCAGCTAGCTATTATCTAGTTGTCAATTACCTAATTCTGTATCTTTTATATATTTAGCCTAGAGCCATAATGAAAATTAATGAGTTGAGTTTTCCCCTAATCTTAGCAATCCTAAGGTCACCTTTTATTAATTTTCTCCACTCATTTAAATAGAAACCTCTGAAACTTCTCACACTTTTTTTTTTGGCAATTTTGAGATCACATTTAATCAAGTTTGTGCATGTCCATACAGTAATATGATCAATAGAACCTCTATAGCAATATCTGCTTAGCTGTTATAGTGTTGTGTGAGAAATGTAGAATCTGAGTTAACAATCAAGATGTTTGTCAAGTTTTAATTTTATATGATAATCTGTATTGGAAGTAAGCATTCTGCAATGAGTATATGTAGAAAATACATGGTTAGAATGCTATTGCCAGTACCTTAGGTTGCATTGCATTATAGTGGTAAAAATGGTCCATTTTATTCCTTACTAGGTGGTTTAATCAATTGTTGTGCTTGGAAGGTTGTTCATACTGAACACTGAATGATTATCCATTCACACATTACCAACCATAATACGTCAAAATCAGGAAAATATTAATCCTAGCTCTTAAAGGATCTAAAATGCTACCTCTAATCAGAAAGAAAAAAAATCATATAAAGCTGATGGTGCAAACCCAAAATATGCAAAATGGAAACAGAGACTGGGCAATGACATCACATTTCAATCTAATCCAGATCCAGCTAGAGATGTATAGATTAATTGATGTTTGAAATTAAATTGTTGGTAGAGTACTCAAGGGGGCTGGCTGGATACAAAGCCTAGCCTTTAACTTATGCCTGCTTTTTACAAAGCAAAGATACTTTTATTTAGAAACACAACATTTAGAGCAAGCATACATTTCAGTTGATTTTTCTCATTTCAGAAATTCATGTCTTGCCCACAAGAGGATGTTCAGAAGCAGAACTTGAGATTGTGATTTGTTGGTGTTTTTGCCTTTAGACTATGAAAGATAGTCCCACATCGGCTACACCAAATGGTGAGTATCTCAATATAATGCATTGCTTGTGTTGAGGTGTGCACATGAGGTGTGGTGGGGCACAAGTGTGTGCCATGTGGGAGTATTTTCCTAGAAGGAAAAAGGATTAATTCCAACAAGGATGCAAGTTGATTTTTGTTGTGCGGACTCGGACTCGGACACGGACTCCAAGTTGTCTCGTGCATGCACGGGAGTGTTCGGGGGATAGGCGTGGACTGGCACACTACTATGCTGATTGTGAGATGATCTAAAATATCAAACTCTATTTTTGAGTATTGGTATTTTAGTCCCACATCGGATAGGAAAAAAGGTGAAGTCTCACTCCACTCTATAAATAGACCCCCTTGGCCTCCTTTGGAAGATGCACCAAGAAGAGAGTTAAGGGAGTCCGTAAAGTCCAGGAAGCCCGTTCAAGTCTCAAATATTGACTTACGAGCGTTCCAGAAGTTCTTCGTGAACTTGCTGGTTCCTGAAAGCAGATCGTGGTGGGATGAATCTTGCTTTAAGCAACGGTGATCTTAATCACCCCAGCAAGAACCTTTTCTCTTCTTCTTTCTTCTCTTTTCTCTGAGTTGTAACTCAGTTATGTCTGTCAGAAACTACGATTGCGAGGAAGAACGTGAGATTTATTTTCTGATTATTGTTGCTTTTGTAATCAGATTTATATTATAGTGTTCCTCGTAGATCTCGAGAATAATCAGAAGGGGAACGTTTGTTTGAACCTCTGATCTCGACATCTAGTTCTACCATCTTTGATCAAGCCCCGGGACTAACAATCTCAAAGCAAGATCCTTGTAGATGGAGAACAGCCGTGCGAAACTTCTGGAAACAAGTTTCAACAAACTTGAGAAGTTCGACGGGGATCATTACAACTCTTAGAAGAGGAAGGTATGCATGAATCTGTAACTGGCAGAGGTGGACTACGTTCTGACAGAACCAGAACCGGAGATTCCAGACGAGGATGATGCTACTGTTCGGACAGTTGCGATTGCAACCGCAAAAGCAGAACAAATGGAGGAGAGACAACAATCTCTGCAAGCTGATGATTTTGAATTCCATGGAGGATACTCTGGCGGAGTCATACAGCAAGACGGACCATGCTAAGGTCGTCTGGGAGTCTCTAGAGAAGCATTATCAGGCGGATGAGAACCGCAACAAGATCCATGTGACTGAGAAATTCTGGAACATGCGATTTGAGGACGACAAGACGATGTTGCCTCAAGTCAAGGATTTCCTCAAGTTACGTCAAAAAGTTGAGGACGATGGCATGCCACTTGTCGATGCTTTTGTCGTAGGGGGTATAGTTGCCATGCTTCCGTCAGGATGGAGCAATTTTATCTCGGACATGCACATGAAGAAGATGCAAATCAGCCTGGATCAACTACTTCATAACATCAATGTTAGAGATGAGTTGATGGCTAAAAACAAATTGGACACGTGGTCCAAAAAGTTGGCAGAGGCCAACTTGGTGCATGCGGGGGACTCCAAGGGGAAGCATAAGGTTTCTCACAACCAGAAGAAGGACTTCAACCATCTGAAGGTGAAGTCAACCATCTGAAGGTGAAGTCGGCTTCGCTCAAGTCAAAGCCAAAGCCCAAGTCAGATGTGACTTGCTTCAACTGTGGAAAGAAGGGCCACTATTGTAAAGACTGCAGATCAAAGTCCAAACAGATAGAGCAAGGTGAGCCTAACAAGGTTGTCATGATTGTGCAGGTTGTCAAGGCTGGTGTTGACACCGACTGGTAGGTGGACACGGGTGCATCCTGCCATGTTTGCTCTAATAAGGAGTTGTTCACCACATACAAGCCTACATCTGAGAAGGTTATGGTGGTGGACCAGACACAAGCTGAAGTACTGGGGACAGGAACGGTGGTACTGAACCTGACTTCGGAGAAGTCACTGACGCTTCAAGATGTGAAGCATGTACCGGTGATAGCCAAGAACCTGGTCTCTGGAAGTTTGCTATGTAATGCAGGCTTGAGGATAGACGTCAATGCTGGGCGGATAGTGATGTCCTACAAAGGAACATACTTCAGAAAAGCTTATTGTACCGAAGGGATGTTCAAACTTCAACTTGTAACTCCTGCAAAAATGATTAATGCAGTTTCTTCTTATGGTTATTCTCTTGAGTTATGGCACAATAGACTAGGACATGTTCATTGTAAAAGAATAAACAAAATGTCTAGTCTAGGGCTTATCTCCAAATGTGGGGGTAAGGAGGTGGAGAAGTGTGAGGTTTCTGCACAGACAAAGATCACTAGAAAATCTTTCAAACGGGTGAATCGAATACAGATCTTCTGGAGTTGGTACACTCAAATATTTGTGACTTCAGACAGTTCTCCACAAAGGCCAAGATGAAGTATTTTATTACATTCATCGATGACTACTCGAAGTACGCGTTCGTCTATCTGCTCAAGTCTAAAGACGAAGCATTCGAAAAGTTCAAGGAGTTCAGGGCTGAGGCTGAACGTCAAACTGGGCAACAACTCAAGAGACTCAGAAGTGATCGAGGCGGAGAGTACAGGTCTATTGAATTTGCATCGTTCTGCAAAGAACATGAAATTATCAATGAGATAACTGCTCCGTATTCTCCTCAATCAAATGGAGTAGCTGAAAGGAAGAACATGACATTGACAGAGATGATAAACTCAATGCTGTTGACTGCAGGTCTTCCAAACTGCTTCTAGGGAGAAGCTGCGTTAACGGCTACGTTCATTCTGAACAAAGTACCGTACGCAGGTTCCGAAATCACTCCTCATGAACTCTGGTTCAGAGTCGGACCCAACTTGAACATCATTCGAGTGTGGGGGTGCCTGGCATATGGGAAGCTTCCGGACTTGAAGATTCGGAAGCTTGGGACAAGGACTACAAAGACGATCTTCTTGGGGTATGCTGAGAAAAGTGATGCTCGGAGGTTTCTTGATGTTGAAACCAATCAAATCATTGAATCTCGCGACGCCGAATTCTTTGAAGATAAATTTACGAGGCACAAGAACATTGTTATCGCGGACATTCCGGAGAATAATGTGAGTGCACAGGCGACTATCACTTCCAAAGAAGATGCAGTCCAAGAAAAATAATTGTCATACCAGAGACAATTGTTGAACCAGAACTCGCAGAACCCAGATCTAAGCGGATGAGGAGACAGAAGGACTTCGGAGATGAGTTCGTCACCTATCATGTGGAAGCTGATCCGTTTACCTATGATGAGGCGATGAAGACCAGAGACACTGTCTTCTGGAGGGAGGCTATCAATAATAAGTATGACTCTATAACCTCCAACAATACGTGGGTGTTGGTCGATCTGCCTGAAGGAGATAAACCAATCGGATACAAGTGGATCTTCAAGAAGAAGATGAAGGCCGATGGAACTATTGACAAGTTCAAAACAAGGCTGGTAGCCAAAAGATTTTCTCAGAAGCAGGGGATCGACTAATTCGACACATATGCTCCAGTAGAGCGCATGACAACCATCAGGATGTTGATTGCTCTGAGTGCAATTCACAAGCTCGTCATACATCAGATGGATGTGAAGACAGCATTCCTGAATGGAGAGTTGATCGAAGAGATCTACATGCAACAGCCAGAAGGATTCATCGTCAAGGGCCTTGAAGACAAGTCTGCAGGTTGGTGAGATCTCAATACGGTCTGAAGCAAGCTCCCAAAATATGGCACGAGAAGTTTGACAAAGTCATTAGATCAAACGGCTACATGGTCAGTGAGACGGACAAATGTGTTTACACAAAGTTCGCTGACGGGAGAGGAGTCATCGTTTGTCTATACGTGGACGACTTGCTGATCCTGGGTACGGATCTAGCACATGTCACTGAGACAAAGAAGTTCCTCTCATCTAAGTTCAGTATGAAGGACTTAGGGGAAGCTGATGTTATCCTAGGGATAAAGATCATCCGGACAGACACTGGAGTGGCGCTGTCACAGTCTCATTACATTGAGAAGATGCTCACACGGTATGGATATCAGGATCTTCCAGGGATCGATACTCCTTACAGGTGTGACAAGAAGCTGAATCCAAATCCTAGGAAAAGCGTCATGCAGCTGGAGTACTCAAGCGTCTCGGGAGTTTGATGTATGCAACTACTGCCACAAGGCCTGACATAGCTTTCGTCGTAGGGATGCTGAGTCGATTCACGAGCAACCCAGGTGTGGAGTACTGGAAGGCCGTGAAGAGAGTTATGAGATATCTCAAGAGGACTCAGAAGTATGCACTGTACTACAGCGGATATCTGACAGTGGTGGAAGGCTTCAGTGATGCGAGCTGGTGTTCAGAAGCAGAGAGCGAAAGGTCTACAGGAGGATATATCTTCTCCATGGGTGGAGCTGCTATATCGTGAAAGTCGAAGAAGCAGACAATGCTCTCTCATTCCTCAATAGAATCTGAGTTCTTTGCACTGGCTTGTGCAGCAGAAGAAGCAGAATGACTTCGGGAGCTCTTGTATGATCTTCTAGTGGTTGATGCACAGATTCCGGCGGTACCGATATACTGCGACAACCAGGCAGCTGCAGCGGTGGCATGAAATAATCTCTTCAATCGTAAGAAGATGACTGTGCGATTGAGGTACATGGTGGTGAATGATCTGATAAAGACTGGAGTCATTACCGTGATTGATGTTCGGAGTCAGGAAAATCTGGCTGATCTGTTCACCAAAGGTCTCAAGCGCCAGCTAGTCGAGGACACAGCAATTATGATAGGCTTAAAGATGATGTGATATTCTGTCTTTGTAATTCTACCATAAAGTTTTATGCTATTAGTTCAAAGAGAAATCTACTAGGCATCTAACTTTTGGTTCAAAGAAGGACCACTGACGAAGAGAATATCTGGAACAATGGATAGTCCTTTGAGACACTGAAGGGTTACGGACCCATAACCACTGTTTTCTACTATTTGTTCTCTTAAAAGAACAAGTCATGTGGGAGGATAGCTTAGACTCCTTAATGAGTTCTCAGGCATTTCGAATGTCTGGTGTGCTCTACAGGAAGCACGGTAGCACAACACTACAAAGGAGCGTAAGGTCTCCATGCTACAGTAGGGTGACACCACCAAGAGGTTCCTCGGTAAGGGTAATGCATCGGCTTTGCGAGCCATGTCATAGCGGCGTAGCACCGCATATAGGCAGGTAGCCTAATGTTGTAGAATGAAGAGTGGTAGTCAGCACTACAAAGAGACCGATGACCTCATATTATAGTGGTGTGACACCACCAAGAGGTACCTAGAGTGGGTAAAGCCTCGGCTACGCAAGCCATGTCACAGCGGCGTAACACCGCAAGGAAGCGCAAGGCTTCATGCTGGGTAGTTTGCCACTACAAAGAGGCTGGGACCTCATGCTACAGTGGCGTGACACCACGATGAGGTGTAGTCTCGGCTTTGGGCCATGTCATAGTGGGGTAGCACCGCAAGGAAGCGCAAGGCTTCATGCAAAGGACTTTTTAAAGGAACTCACCTAGAATGTATAGAAAGAGATTCATGTCGTCTCTTGAGGATAAACTTGTAGACGCCCAAGATACATACACCAAAATCAGGCATGCACAGGCCTTTAATGTGCAACCGGAAGCACAGCTGATGTCATTATGTGTGTGGAAAAAATTGCAGTCTTGGTGCAAAATTCAAGGCTTAGTCCATTCTTGTATCATACTATTATTTGACCCATGCGGAAAGATTCAAGTCGTCAGCGACATCTCTCCTAATGCATGATGGACAGTCACTGTGAGGAACGCTCAACCCATATATTGAGATATGTGGGAGATTGTTGGTGTTTTTGCCTATAGAATAGGAATGATAGTCCCACATCGGCTATACCAAATGGTGAGTATCTCAATATAATGCATTGCTTGTGTTGAGGTGTGCACATGAGGTGTGGTGGGGCACAAGTGTATGCCATGTGGGAGTATTTTCCTAGAAGAAAAAATGATTAATTCCAACAAGGATGCAAGTTGATTTTTGTTGTGCGGACTCGGACACGGACTCCAGGTTGTCTCGTGCATGCACGGGAGTGTTTGGGAGGTAGGCGTGGACTGGCACACTACTATGCTGATTATGGGATGATCTAAAATATCAAATTCTATTTTTGAGTATTGGTATTTTAGTCCCACATCGAATAGGAGAAAATGTGAAGTCTCACTCCACTCTATAAATAGAGCCCCTTGGCCTCCTTTGGAAGATGCACCAAGAAGAGAGTTAAGGGAGTCCGTAAAGTCCAGGAAGCCCGTTCAAGTCTCAAATATTGACTTACGAGTGTTCCAGAAGTTCTTCGTGAACTTGCTGGTTCCTGGAAGCAGATCGTGGTGGGACGAATCTTGCTTTGAGCAACGGTGATCTTAATCACCCCAACAAGAACTTTTCCTCTTCTTCTTTCTTCTCTTTTCTCTGAGGTGTAACTCAGTTCTGTCCGTCAGCAACTGCCATTGTGAGGAAGAACGTGAGATTTATTTTCTGATTATTGTTGCTTTTTTAATCAGATTTATATTATAGTGTTCCTCGTGGATCTCGAGAATAATCAGAAGGGGAACGTTTGTTTGAACCTCTGATCTCGACATCTAGTTCTTCCATCTTTGATCAAGCCCCGGGACTAACATCATGGAGTTCATTCTCAGAGATCCACAGACTGCAAGCAGTGTGTGGACGGGACATGGGAAATTGCAGAAAGGATCTTTCTTAAATGCCTTCTAAGCAACAGCAAACTGTGGAGCTTTATGTAGACTGTAGAGACATTTGAATCACAGTTTACCATGCAAGGATTTAATGTATGAATATTTGTAGACAACTTAGGTGCTACATTTCTGCAGTGCAGTAACATTTTTTATATATGCCAAAATACCTTGTTGTTCATTCTCTCACCCCTGCAGGCTCTTCCCTCATTTGTAAGTTCTAGTCTTTCCTACAATTTTGTCCTTTTTACAGCATCAATTATCATTGAAGTCTATGCCACTGCATCAAAACTCTAGAGTTGTAGCGAGGGTTGAGGATCTATATTTATATTATTCTGACATACCCCTGTAGGTTGAAGGCCAATTTCGCCAGAGAACTGGATTCACACAACGGTATAATATTTTATAAAATCTGTCTAAATTGTGAGAAAATTTGAACCAGGCTTGATCATATACCATGTTAAACTTTCTGCCATTGAAACAAAACTCTAGAGTTGTACCGAAGGTTGAGAGTTGTATATATTTTATTATTTTAACAATTATTAAATTGGTTATGACTGCTTAACGTTTCTTAGGAAATGGAATCCTGGTTACTGGACCAACTTTAGCCTAACATCTTATCCCCATACCAAAGTACTTTTAAGCAAATCAAAATTTGTTGGCCGTTTCTGATTGACATTCTTCAGGTCCTTGCTTTTAAACCTCTATTCATCATCTGCAGATGGATAAGGCTGTCTATGCGATTATTCCAAGGCCATCTGTTTCTGTTAATATTTTAGAGTAATCTATGACTGATGTAAAGATTTATGCTAATATGTGTACAGGTCTTCTATATTTGGTACCAAGGTTCTATTTGGTGTATGGTCATCAGACAATTTTCAGGTTTGTGCTCTCCTGTGGCTCTGATTCCATTTTGGCTCCTTCCTCGGATTGCATTTATAGAACTCGTGATATTTGAGACTATATATACCATAACCTTTGCATTCAGCTTGAAAGGAACTGTTGTTCTTGATCTTCTTTATTGAAGTAGAAGATATTGAAGCTATGATTTCACTTCACTGTGAATAGAAGCAAAGAAAGCATGACATGCTCGACTACAGTGTTTGTGACGATAGACAGTGGCTTAATGGATCCATGTGACTGCAGGTGGGTGGTGCTTCCATGCGGGTTATGTCATTTAAAGATTGGAAAGCTCCAGGTGCCTTCTTCCCACTTTGTCGAGATTTCGGTATGCTTCAACCGCAATCGTGGTCATAATACTCATATGCGAACTATAGGGACTGGCATGTGAAAAGGGTTCAAGAGCTTGAACCGGCATGGAGAGCAGGTTCCTTCCTAGACCCTGTGTATATGTGGTTATGGTGCGGCAATGGCATGATGAGGTTATACAACATACTTGATTTCCCTTTTAATTTTGTGAAGAGTTAATTGTCCAAATAGTGCCCTAAGGAATGTCATGGTCGCCATTTTGGAGATCAAACTTTTTTTTGTGTGGTTAATTTGGTACCTAAGCTTTACATTTTGGCTTAAAGATTGTCTGAACTAGGTTTTGTTGGTATTTTGGATGAAAATCGTTAAAAATGGACTTGTGATGGTCACGTGCCTTATTTTTGGGGTTATTTTTGTCATGATCAGTCAATACGTCGACTATAATTGATTGTGGAGCCGTCATTTTATACTCGACAAAAACTATTTGTTTATGTAGAAATTCTTCGAACACCAATATTCTTAGTCGAAAAACCAAAAAACATGACAAAATAACTATGAAAAATAAGGCAAGTGACTATTACATGTCAATTTTTATCGAGTTTCATCCAAAAAAATACCAACGGAATCTTGTTCAGACACTTTTTAAACTAAAATGCAAAACTTATGTACTAAATTAACTAAAAAAGTTCGATCACGAAAACGACAACCGTTGTATTCTTCATGCACCATTTGGGTAATTAACTCTGTTGTGAGAGATATGAGTTCTAAACTCGCACTTGACCTTGAAAAGTTGTGCAGTAAAATGCCCTCATAACTATAATAGGGTAACTTTGAGAAAACCCTCATGAAGTTTCACACTTATACAAGAAACTCCATCCACCAAGGGGAAGGGAGCTAACAACCATGTTAATTCCTTCACATGGCTTCATATGTTTTTGAAGGACAAAAATGCACCCTCTACTATTATGACTGAAAACCCATATTTTTGTTATATTTTAATTAATATGTAACTTAGGGCCAAATCCGAACCCAATGACTCAAACCGGTTCAACACACGTACCCCTTTCCCCCGTGTCTCGCGTGCACTCCCCCCCCCCCCCCCCCCCCCCCCCCCCCCCTCCAAATCTGAAATCTCACGTAGGGATAAACTCTCAGAACTCTCGCTTCCCCGTCAGAACATTCCAAACTCTTCCATCTTCCATTTTTCTCACATCTTCTTCCTGCTCCTCCGTTCCCGAAACCGAAGCCATCCCCGCGCTCCCCGCGACATCTCGGTCGCATCGACACCGCTCTCGCCACGTTTCCTCTGCGCCTCAACCGAACCGACACCCGCAGTTGCCTTCCCGGACCGTCGCCGCCGCCTTCTGCGACCGCCGGCGACCTCCTGTCGTCCGCCCGCACGCGTCAGCGTCCGCCCGCGCGTGCCAGCCCCGCCGCTGTCCCGAGGCCCCCGCCTCCCCGCCGCCGTCCCAAGGCGCCCGCAGCAGCGCCGCCCCTCCGCGCGGCTCCCCGCCGCTGTTTCGCAGCGTCCGCCACTGTCCCGTGCGCCTCACGCGTCGCCGACTTCCCACGTTCGTTCCATACCGTCCGCGTGCACGTGTCCGTGTCCGTGTCCGTGCCCGTGCCCGCGTGCTTTCCGAGTCCGAGGCATCCCCTCGGTGCTCCGTCTCAGCCTTTGGTAACCCCACAACCTTCTATTAAATTCACAGAACATTCCTGTTCCGGAATAGCTAGTTTAGTTAGTTTCCTATTTAGATTTGGTAATAATTGATAGCATTTTAAATAGATGATTAGCGTTAATTGTTAGATTAATGATTTAAAATTATCGACTACGTTAATTATGAATAGTGTTGTTTTAACGTTATTTCAATTATTATGTCACTTTTGCCATGGTTTCATTTTTATTATTAAATGATAGATTTTAGTATCAAATAATTAATTATATAGCAAAAACATATTTTAATATTGGAAATGATTTTTATAGGCAAAACTATATATATTTATGTTTTAGGTTATTTTCGTAATTTAACCGTTATTCTGTTAATAAGTTTATGGAAATGAAAACTAGAAATAATAAGGTCTTTTTCTAATAAAACCGTAATTTTACTAAAATGAGGTTTTACGTAATTTATTATTAAAAATGATTATTATTTACAAAAGAAAAGTATTAGTAAAATATTTCGTAAATGTTTATTGAGAAAATAATTAAATTAGATTTCAAATAATTTCGAGTTTTACGCGATATTTTCTATTAAAAAATGTACGATAAAAACCACTACTACTTTGATGATATTCCAAAAATATATTATTTTCCGTCCTATTTACAAAATACTAATAAAATAGTTTTACCAAAATATTACATAATTAAATGATCATTTTCTCTAATAAAAACGACAAATGTTTATAATTAACGTAGATTTGCGTTAGTGGCTTATTAGCCAATCTTGAAATAAGTTCTAAGGACAGATTTATGTTAATGTAGGTTTGGATCCCTGAACCCTAGCCGACACCTTTCTAGCCGTTGCCTTCCACACCAAGGATATAACCAAGGCAAGTTTCATATCTTTCATGTCTGTATTTTACTTAATAATTAAATGTACTGCATCAGTAGAAACATGTATATTGTAGCGACACTGATTTACAGTGGATCCCTCTCGGACTCCACATCGATTGATTGGTTGATTGATTGACTCATTGACTCGAAAATTGATTGGGGGAGTAGTATAACATCTGTGACCAAAGTCATTGTTTACCGATTGCCTCTCTCGCGCTAACCCTTGTTTATCGATTGCCTCTCTCGCGCTAACCCCTACCGCACAGGAGGTTGAGCCGTACTATATACTATCATTTGGCCAAAATGCTAGTATACACATTGCCTCTACCAGCCTGTCACAGATCTGTTATATACTCACAAACACTATTGACTCATTGTAGATTGTATCATTGTAGCTTCTGAGATTATTGCCTGCTGTCTCTTTTTATTATTATCTAGAAAAATTATATAATGCTTTTAAACTGTCTTGCATCATTTATTATTATTTAGAATGTTAGATGTGGAAATATGTTCTTGCTCCCTTCCTGACTTGAGACCAACATTTTTAGGTGATTGCGATGACGAAGATCTTGCTTTTAGTTCTTTCTACGGAGCTGGTCCGAGTCCTGACGAGGTAGCTGAACCTGACCAGGGAGCCCCAGATTATTAGCTATGTCATCGGTTTAGTTATTTTCTTTCCAGTTGTAATAAGAACCGATGTAATAATTGAATGTTGATTTGCTTGTGTTATTCATTTCAGACTCTTAGTTAATTTTCAGATTCAATAAAATGTTATTTCTTTCCCGCTTTAGATATTGTCTGCTGGTGTTCTCACTGCTTGATACAGCTTACTGCCGCCGTCTCACAACGGTGCAAGCTGGACATGATCCGACTGGATCCAGTATATTGGGATCGGGTCGTGACAATGACTCTTTCATGGGTCTAAGAATTCTTTCATTTAACAACTAAAAACTTGAGTTTAGGCCTTGAGTAATTCTAGATCAAAGATTGGAACCTTTTATAGCTCTTAAACAAATGTCCACCAAACTTTTATTCAGTTTTTCGTTATATATATATATATATATATATATATATATATATATATATATATATATATATGCTTGTATAAGGTTGTCGTTATTGGTACTCCAAACATGTCATCTTGCACCCCCTTTTTATTTTTCTATCATTCAAAATTCCAAATTTATCCCTAAATTAAATTTGATATTAATTCGTGTATGCATGGAGGGAGGAGTGCAGAATGACAATTAAGTAGTACTAATAATGTTAATGCAGGAACATATTTGAAATTTAAATAATATAAAATTAAACGGATGATATTTTAGGTGTCAATAAGGACATCCTTGTATAAATATTATTAGACTTCTTGAGAATTTTAATCTTGGAAGAAATAACAACATCATAAGTAAGTGTGACAATGAACTTGTGAAAATCTAAGGTGTAAGATTAATAGATCAGTTGAAATAGGGAAAAGCATAAAGAATAAATTGGGATTTGGTTCAAATCCAAAATAGAACTTTAGCAAGTTTTCTTTATAGCGCAAGAAACTGTAGAAGGGTTTTCTAAAATTTATCCAATATAATAATCACACTTGATCGGACTACGAAAGGATTTTTGGTCTGAAAGGAAATTATCTTAATTGGGTGACAAATCGTTGGTATGTATTGTATTTTAGGTTTGAGGAAGTTGTTTTTCTTTTTCATATTATATTCTGAGAGTATTTGCTAATGGTAGAAAAGAATAACCCTTTCGTTTAATAGATGAAAATGATTCAATTAGCCAACACAAAAGATTATTAAGTTTTTGAATCATCTATTAAACTAAAGTAGTGTTTTAAAATATATTCAGTACAAAGTGTAGTTTTGAAACTTATTACCAAATTACTGTTCTCTCTGAAAGTATTTTTAAAATGGGATTTCACAAGTCAAACCTCATTTTTGCAACCATGTTTTATGGAATTTTTTTTTAAAAAAATAACATCTATTTAAATGATGTCCTTGTATATGCTAAGGAGCAGACAAGAGTTGCTGTCTCATAAAAGGTTTGTTGTTTTTTCTTAGATCTGTTGATCTATCATGAAGACCCAGTCTAGGTGCTGTTGAAAGGGAGGGGGCATTCATGAAGGCCAGAGACAGTGCCAGGCTGCCACCCCCCAGAAGGCTCTTCATCATACTTGCCATTTGTTTGAGGCAGCAGTGTCATCAGAAAACAGAGGTAACAACCCCCCACCTCTCTTTCTACTCCTTTTGGTACCATTAATGATGGGAAAAGTGTAATAGTGGCAGAGTAGTAGAAGAATAATTAGAAACACAGAAAAGCTTCTTTTACTTTTTGTCTTCCTTTTCTTTCCAACTTCAACATTGCAAAATGCCCACATCTCTCCACTGATGCAGCTTTTCTTGTACTGGCCTAATCTCTTCTTTTTTTTTTTTTTGCTCACTCTACATCTAAAGATGTTTGTTACATGATAAACACCTTGTATCCGCTACCCTTGTTTTTCTAGATATACTAAATAACTTATATTTCATCTACTCTTTCGATGGTTACAGATAGATGTAATGTGATCAAACTTATAATCTGTACTTGTCAGTGGACCTTTTTTTTTAAAACAAAACCAACTCTCATTCTTCTACCTATGGCTACATATATCCAACAGCTTCTTCCTTCCCTCCACAATCTCGTCAAAGAAGTCGTCCAACTGTCCTACAAGATTGTCGGTTCCGGCCCTCAGCATCCCGAACCAGACCTTGAGGCTCTCGGCCCTCTCCCTCACCGCCCCGAGCCCCTCCGACGTCCCGTACGACTCGACCGCTTCCCTCAGCGACTCGGTCTCCGCCCTCGCCTGCCGCAGCTCGTACATGAGAATCCCCGGGCGGACGCCGGCCGTGGCTTCCATCTCCCCCACCACCCGCTCGTGAAGCCTTGCCAGCAACGCCATCAACCCGGGGGCCCCGAAGAAGACCGGTGGGCCGTCGGCGAGCTGGGCCGCGCTGCAGGGGGGCGCCGAGCAGGAGCAGTAGGAGACGGTGCCCCATGTCAGAAGCGTGAGGAGGAACGAGCTGGCGTTCCTCATGGCGTACAGGACGCCCCTGAAGCCGTTGAACCCGTTGAGCCTCGACTCCGCCCCGGTCCTCTCGTCGAACCGGAGGTTCATCGGCTGGATCCTCGTCTCGACGAGCGCCCGGTTCTCCTCCTCCAGCCCCATCGCTTCCCTCCGGCAGCTCGATATCGCCCTCATCACCTGACCCGGCCCGACCATGCAGAAGATCAAAACGGTCAGTCAGGCACATGCATGCATGCATTCTCACAAGGGAAATGTCTTCTCACAATTCATGATCACAACTAAACTATGGATGGATTGGAGGGAAATCTAGCTATAGGTCTTGATCAGAAGAAAGAATGAGAATACCTGGCGGGTGTGGTGAGGATTGGGGCCGCGGCGGCGCCATTCGTCCAGGGAGGAGAGCATGTCTGCGCCGGAGGCAGTGTAGGTCTCTATGCCGGATAGGCCTAGCTTGATGGCGTGGCAGGCCTCGAGGAGCCTGGAGGTCTCGTCCATGTACTCGTCGAGCCACTTCTCGCCCGGGGGCAGGTGGAGCTTCTTGACCAGGTGGGTGAGGTGGGAGTGGAGCGCGCGGAGGAGCGAGACCGAGCGCTGGAGGAACTGGAGGGACATGAAGCCGTGCGACGGCGACGACAACGAGCGCTCGAGCTCGTCGAGGCCGTGGGCTAGGAAGGTGTAGAAGCCATTCACAGAGTTGGAACAAGTAGGCTTCATTATGAATGCGAAGGAAGTTGAGTGTGAAGGAAGGAAGGAAGGAAGGAAGGAATTAATGTTTGGTTTGGTATAACACACAAATGAAGTGGAAGTGGAAGTGGAAGTGGATTTAAGGAGGAGGGGGTTGGGGTTTGGGGAGCTCAGGTTTCAAAGGTGAAAGTGATGGTTTTAGGGGCAAGCAATGATGGGTGTTCCTTTGGAGGGGAAAGGATGATTGGGAATCTGCCAATATTGCATTGTTTAGTGGCAGTAAAGAGGAAGCAGCTCTCATGGAATTTGGAATGCAAACTTACTTCATCACTACTCTCTCTCTCTCTCTCTCTCTCTCTTCTCATAGTTCAAGAGAGGAGAAGAGGGAAGGAATAGTGCGGAAGTATCCCCCCCTCTCTCTCTCTCTGAAGTCTGAAGTTATATTTTAAATAATTTTTTTTTTAATATATAGAAGAATATAGAAAGAGAACTATGCATCAACTCATGACAGATGACCGACGGGTGGTTGAAATCAGTATTTTAAAATTAGGATTAGAGATCTACCTGAACAATGCACTAGATCAAATTAAATCGATTCAAGTAGTTACTTCATTTAGTGGTTCAACTAACACTGATTTTTGTAAAAAAAACATTATTTACAGCCAGTTTTTGAGAAAAAAAAATTGTAGGTCAAATACTGATTCGGTCATAAAAAGCTACTGTCATGGGTTAATCGATTGAACGATCCGATTTTTAAAACACTAGTTGAAATTTAACATAAGAACATTTTAGGAGGTGTTTTGGTTGCTGCATTAATCTCAACTAGTGGTGGTTGGGAGGAACGAGAGCCGGCCCAAAGATAAGCTGATCCTACAAGGTCCATAATATAAATTAAGGGACAACTATATTTAGTTCCGAATATGACAAGCCAATTTTCGGGTGGCATGAGATTGGGTGTAACGAGAGCCGGCTCAGAGATAAGCTAATCCTACAAGGTGCATAATAAAAACCAAGGAACAAATATATTTAGCTCTGAATATGACAATCCAATCTCCATGAGATTGGGTGGAACATAGGCCAGATAAATAGTGGATATCCTCTATAGCTGGGCATTCTCGGAACTTAAAATCCTGGTTGGTCCCGTAAGTCGGTCAGGTCTCGAAGGACCCCTCTCGCTCTCTTCTCTAAAGAAAGGTGGCGAGCCAGAGCGGGGTTTCGGTACTGTCCAAGTCTAAAATCTTCTTAGTTTGACCGAGTCGATTAGAATCCTTAAAAACGGCCTTGTTGGGAGGATGGGGACCAAAGAAGGAGAAAAAGGAAGCTTTTGGTTCGAGTGCTCACTTGCTTCACTTTTATTATTATGTTATTTGAAATCATAGTATAGTGTACCACTTTGGAGGTGTACACAGGCTTGGGAGTGAGTCTTATACAAGGCCCTTCTGTATGAACAAACACCTTTTTTTTTTTTCTGTCAACTTTCTTTAAGACTTTATTCATGGCTATGTATATAGATTGGTCATGGATTCAAATCAAATTGTACCTGCATTGCTATTGAGTTGGACTTGACAACAAGCATGCATTTATCAGTTTGTCCCAAGTGCTTTGGTTTTGAATATCTTGATTTTAATGAACATTCCTACTACTGCGTCTAAAGTTCAATACATTGTTGAGCTCATTAAAAATAGAAATAAATACACTGATCCAAATTTTATAAAAGATAGGAGTGGTAAGTGTTATAAATTTATATAGAAAATAGAAACTATAAGGTACCGTTTGGGAAGGAAAAAAATGGGAGAAAAAAAAAGTTGAGAAAAAAGTGAGAGAAAAATTAAAACCAATGATGTTTGGAAAGGAGGAGAAAAAAATGAGGGAGAAGAATTTGAGAAAAAAAAGTAGGTGGGTTCCACTAAAAAAAAATTTCTCCCAAAAGTGGAAGGAAAATGGAAAGAGATGAGAGGAATTTGAGTGAATATACCCCACCACCCCTCATAAAGGTAATAATAAATTATTATTTGATAATACCAAGGACTAAATAGTAATCCTATCTCTATTCATAAATAAATAAAAAAATATTTTTAAATTTTTTCTTCCACTATTTTTTGTCCACCCAAACAAATGAAGAAAAAATTAATTTTACTTTCATTTTACTCTCTTCCATTTTTCTTCCCCCAAATTTTCTTTTTCTTTCCTACAAAAGTTTCCAAACACAATGTAATGGTGATCTGTATAATTAGTTTCAAAGTATAAATAATTTCTGTAATATGTGTAAGATATAGAAATAGTTAACACAATTTCTCCAAATAGAAATAAGTATATATCCTTTTAACATATCCGAACCCAATTTTTAGTCTTGGATGCTCACCATGTGATTATATCCTTTTTATGAATGTTTAATTACAACTAAATTCCTGGTATGTTAAGATAATTATTTCAATTAGGAGAGGGGAGGTGCTCGTGGGTTCTCGGAGAATGGGATGCTTGAGTTGAGGGAGACTACAAAGAGGATGTTGGTCTTTTGAGAAGATTTCATTGGACAAATGAAGGACTCTTTCTTTGTTAATATTCTATTATAACCAATACTTAATTCTAAATACTAAGAAGAGGTAACCACCTCCCAAGCCAGTTTAAATTAATCCCACATGCTTACCATGACGAGGAACTTTGGGAAGTGCAAATGGTGGCCTACATTCCAATTTTGACTGGGACAAGGACCCCGTATCTTCATGGATGTCCTTTTCTTATACGAAAATGCTATGTTGTCCGCAGACTTCGACCGTAGTCCTAACCTGCAGATCACGTATCGTCTTTCGATTGGCCTTTCTCCTACTAACTTTCGGGTCCACCAATTTTTCGATCAATCAAAAGACGACACGTGGTCCGCAGGTCAAGACTGCGGTCCAAGTCCGTTGACAACGTAACACTTCCTTTCTTATAATGGTAACTAGAAATAAAAGTTTTCTAATACAAGTCCCTTGAATCTATCTAAAGTTTAGATGCCCCTTAATTTTTGGACTATTTTGCAATTAAATACCTCGTTTCTTTTATCAGTATTTTGTTTCACTTTTTATATTAAAAACCTGCATCTAATGCAAAAAAAAAAAAAAAAAAAATTGAAAACAAAAACTTACATGACAAATTTATTTTAAAATAGTATAAAAAATTTTGAAGTAAATTTATTTTTGAGATTGTGAACATTTATTGTTGTTGGAAGTGTATAATTATTAATGGTTAGGAAATATGTTAGTGGAGAGTTGTGTAATATATATATATATATATATATATATATATATATATATATATATATATATATATATATATATATATATATGCCGGGGGCTTCAACGATCTCCTCGCCAGCTGGGACGGTTCCCACGGGCATCAGATCGTTGCAGTCGCGGGCATTTGGGTTCTCTAGAAGAATCGAAACAAATTCAGATATGAAGGACACCAATACAATCCCGATCAGCTCTTCAGGGAGACCCTTCGGCAAATCGCTAAGATCTGTAGGCGATGCTCACACTCCGCGGACTTCTTCCGGATGGCTCTGTCCGGCTAGCGGAGTCTTTTTGCCTCTGGCAGTGTTTTTTTTTTGTTTCGTACTGTTTCAGCTCGCGCTTGATGCGCTTACTTGTATAGCCTTCAACATTTTACGCCTGATACATCAATAAAGCTTTGGTTCCAATATATATATATATATATATATATATATATATGCAGAGGACCTCTAGTTCAAGTGGTTATAGTGAGTCATATTTCTTCCAGAGGTTGCAGGTTCGAGCAACGAGGGAAGCACCTTAAATTCTTTTATGTTAGAATTAAAGCGAGGTGGGTGCGGTGCGGCCAGGTAATAGTGCAGTACAGATGCATTGCGGTGCGATGCAGGTGGAGGAGCCTTTCAGGGCATAATATGGCCTTCGGACCAGGATGTAGCTTTCAAGCAGAGTTTGTAAGTCCTTCAGAATGTAATTGTAGGCCTTCAGACCAGAATAAAAATTACCTTCTTCCAATATATATATATGAAGCAATGGGTAATTGTGGCGAACTCGTCTCCACTGGGGCTCGAACTCCGACCACTTGGGCCGCATGCATCTGTCTTAACCACTAGGCTAGAGATCATTTGCATATATATATATATATATATATATATATATATATATATATATATATATATATATATATATATATATATATATATATATAGCGAACTCAAAAAAAAAATATATATATATATAGCGAACTCGTCTCCACTATGGCTCGAACTTCGACCACTTGGGCCGCATGCATCTGTCTTAACTGAAGTACGTGTAGGCAACTCTAGAGGGGGGGTGAATAGAGTATGTGTCGATAATACCCAATTAAAAATAAGTCTATTTAAGTCCATCCAACAGAAATAATAATCAGAGTATAAGTACAGAATATAAATAGAGATCAGAGAAGCATACGCAGACACAACAGTTTTTAACCTGGTTTTCCTCGTGGAGGAATAGTCCAGGCCTGAGAACTCTAGCTCAGGATTGAAATCCACTATTTGTGAAATAGCGTACAACCACGTGCCTTTACTCAGAAGAGCACGCCAACTTCTTACCGATTCGCGGATGGCGAGACTTGGAATTGTCCAAGTGACTTCTTTTGAAACTCTTGCACACAAACATCTAGTTGACTCGCACTGAGCACCTTGAGGGCTTGGAAAGTTTTGCGGCTAGTTAGATAAGAAGAATAAGCTATTGAATGTATAGGCTACAGGACAAGAGAAGATGAGAAGATTGGATGATTGAAAATGAGAGAAATCAAGGCCTATATGTCACGATCCGCTACCCAAATTGTTGGGCCGGGCCGAGTCATGTCCAGCCTATGCTTGAGATAAAGTGTACGCTTGAGATAAAGCGTAGTAAGCTGTTCTAAAGATAACAAGATAAGACTAAAATGCGCTAACAGTTCTATATATAATAAAGAGTCATAAATGTCCCAAACACAAAAGTCGTCTCGTATATCAATAAGATCCAAGTATAAGTCCAAAATGCAAAGCTGGATACAGGTCCAGTCACAAAATATATAGTCTAACAATATGACTACTCTTGGAACTCCGAGCAACTACGCAAACTAGACGAGTTTTCCCGCAGGTACACCTTCATAAGATAAAGCCTGGTCCTCGACAGCAACTCCATAATAGAAATCACAAAGCAACTCCTCCTCAGTAAGTATACCTACAACGTTTATCCTGTCAGGATAGGAGCAAGTACTGAATCTAACAAACATATAATACTGATCATGTGATGAAAAGAGATAAAATGACAAATCTTGTTTTATCCAGTTTTAGATATATTTCATTATGGGAATAATTATTTGTTTTAAAGTTTAAAACTGTAGTAGGTGAGTGGTCAGTCAATAGGTAATCAGGATGTACAGTGGTACATATCAATTTTTTGAAGTGTACATACGTACCCTTAACGGCATCGGTGTATGTCTATACACAAACGCGGGATCAGACATACGACAAAGTTACATATAGAATGTAACAGTGCTCGGTAAATACATACGGAGAAGGGGGTCATGATCACGTACACTACTAACGGTTTCCCCTTAACCCGTTGTTTAAACATATGAGAGATATGAAGACTGTCCTAATCATGGTATAGACTAAAAGTAATACAACATGTAAAGTTTTAACTTGCTACCCCCAAGGATCAGCATTTAACATGGTTGGAAAAATCACAGTTTATTGTTATAGCAGTATGTAAAATTTGTAGAGATACTTGCCTTTAGCAAAGCAAGGTAGCGACAAAAATACTATAGATGTCTGGTGACTCGTCACTGTAAAATAATACATGAACTTAGTTTTTATACTAAGTTAAACACTAAGACACTAGTGGTACAACACGACTTTCTGACTGGACACCTAGCCAAATGATGACTTTAGCATAGGAGACCAGTGTGGGGTGACATAATACCTAAACTAACTTTCTAGGGTCTTTACACTAGTGCGGGGTGAGGTCCAATACTATAATAACGCAAAACAACACAAATCATTGCAAGTCGTAACTATTCGATAAATAAATTAAACTGTACACTATGTTCCAACAATTTTTGAGATAGACAAAAAGCTCAATTTTACATAAAATAAGGTACCAAAATGATCCTTGTTAATTATAGAAATTTATACTAATTTTTTTGGAATTTATAAACCCTCTTAGATATTTATTAAAAATCAGCAAACATATGTACCCTGAAAATGATTTCTGTTTTCCTATTTTTATTAAATAACAAAAGTACTTTTTAAATACTGGAAAAATTATAATAAATTAGCTAAATTAACATAGTATTTAAATATAATTTTTTTCAGATTTTTACGGCATTTAAAATATATATAGAAATTCAAAAACAGCAAGCAACAGTTTCTGAAAAATAATTAATTAATTATTTACTTATTTTGTCCACGTATTCGAAATTGAACCGAAGTCCAGATACATGACCCAAAGCCATGAATCAAGTCCAATATGACTTGTACATACTCTGAATGTATTAGACACAATTGGGCCCAAAAAGCCATGCTAGGTTTGGACATCAATTGGCCAGGATTAATAAAATACAGAAAAGTAAATATAAATAATATATTTTAAAGTCATAAAATATACAAGTCACAAAATTATATAATAAAATAACTTGTAAAATTTTACATAATAATATTTAGCACTAAAATTGCATTTGAAAATATATACATATTTATACAACAAATACTATTATATATATACATAAATATATAGATATTTATATACATATATAAGGGATATATATATATATATATATATATATATATATATATATATATATATATATATATATATATATATATATATATATATATATATATATATATATTCAAATACAGTATATATATATATATATATATATATATATATATATATAATATATATATATATATATATATATATATATATACCTCCTCCTCAATCCAAAAACAATAAAAAATAAAAAACCCTAATTCCAACAATGGCGAGAAAACGCCACCGCCGCCGCCGGAACCCTTCCGCCACCACCGCGGCCTCCCCTACGGTTCCGGCTGCCCTCCCTCCCCCCATCGCCCCCCTCCCAAACCATCAGCAGGAGCACGAAGCCGACGAGGACCAATCCGACGTCATCAGGACCATCTCCCTCGGCGAGATCTGGGCCTTCCCCTTGGAATCCCACGGCTACCCCCGCTCCTACGCCCGCGTCGACCGCATCCACCCCTTCCCCCTCCCCTCCCTCCTCCGCGTCACCCCCCTCCTCCTCCACCCCGTCACCGACGAGGACTTCCTCTGCTCCGAGAACTCCCTTCCCGTCCCCTGCGGAGTCTTCCGCCCCTCCCCCTCCGACGCCCCGGTCCTCAAACCCGTACCCGCATTCTCCCACTGGGTCCCGACCCACCCCGACCCCTCTGGGTCCGAGTTCTACCGCATCTTCCCCGCCCGCGGCGAGGTCTGGGCCGTCTACGACCACTACGTCGACTCGAAAGCCGGGTTCGAGTACAGGCTCGTGGAGGTCGTGCCGCGGTTCGACGACGAGAAGGGGGTCGACGTCGCGGCGCTGGTAGAGGTGGAGAGGGAGGGGGAGGAGGAGACGGGGGCGAAGGTGTACCGGAGGCAGCTGGTCCAGGAGAGGTTCGAGAGGAAGGCGATGTTCCTGTTCTCGCACCGGGTCATGGCAACGAGGATCGTGAGGGACGGGAAGAACTTCTGGAAGGTTAGTTCTTGACTGCTAGATAGGGAAAAGAAAAAAAGCTTGCGCATTTTGGTTAATTGCCTCGTTTTGGTGCTTTATGATCGAGGCTTTTTCATGTCGCTTGCTTTTTTGTAAGTCAACTATGCACATATATATGAAAGGAATGATCTTTATGTTCTTGGTAAAAAAAAAAAAAAAAAAAAAAAAAAAAAAAAAAAAAAAAAAAATATATATATATATATATATATATATATATATATATATATATATATATATATATTTTTATATATATATATATATATATATATATATATATGTATCTATATGTATCTATATGTATATATATATATATACATATAGATACATATATATATATATATATATATATATATATATATATATATATATATATATATATATATATATATATATATATATATATACATATATAAAAAAAAATTATATATATATATATATATATACAAAAAAAAAATATAATATACATATATATAATAAAATAAAATAAAAACAAAACAAAACAAAAAGAAGAGGAAAGGGGGGCTCGAACTCGGCCAGGGGCAGGGGGTTTTAACGCGCTCGGGCTGGACAGGGGGTCAGCTCGAGTCAGTTCTTAGGGTTAGGTTTTAGTTAGTTTTATTTAGAAATAGGTTAATGGGTTTTAGACCCGATAGCAGTCTAGTAAACCCGTTAGCCCTTAGTCCTGTGTCTTCGTGTCCTGACAGTTTGGGACACGAAGACACACGAGTCCAGTGTCCTGGGTTTGCACGACTCCTACGACACGAGTTTTTCGTGTCCGAGTCCACCAAGGCACTCACCGACACGGGTCGAGTCTCCTATGTGAAAACGAGACACAACAGTGAAGTAAAAACGAAAGGACACGTACGTGTCCGACTTCAAGTCGAAGAACGGGGCTGCTGTAGGGCGGAGGAGTCGTCGTGGTCGGCGATGAGGGGTGGCGCTGGGTTCGTCTCGGCGAGGCGAACCAGATGGCGGTGGTTGGGGCGGTCGAAGTGGGCTGGAGGCGTCGGGCTGGACAAAGGCAATCTTCGGCGAGGCTGGTCGGAGTAGATGGGTGGATGGTGGCGGCTAGGGCTAGGCTGGGTGGTCGGAAAATAGATTAGGGTTAGGGTTTGGGGTCGTGGGTATTTATAGGGGGGCATGGCGGTCGAAAAAAGGGGGTTAGGTCGGCCGGGTTGTCGGGGCGGTGGTCAGCCCGGCCGTCGGTTGTCGGGGTTAGGTGAGGGAGGAGAGAGAAAGTCGGGGGGGGGGGAGGGGGGTGATGGTAGGGCAAGGCCCCCAAAGTTTGGGACTTTGCAAAATAATCCTACACCTATCGGTTTACAAATACAATTTGCAAACCGCAATTAAAACAAATCATATATTTGCAAATCAATATTAAAACAAATCAACAAATTGCAATTCGATATTAAAACAAATTTAAATATTATAAAATGGTATTAAAACAATTCAATTAATTACAAAATAATATATTTTGATTTAAAAATTATTTAAAAATCAATTAAAAATTCTAGAAAAATTCCTAACAATTATATTAATTCATTTTAAATATATAAATGCTATTTAAAATTATAAAAAATACTATTTTGAAATCTAGGGGCTTACAAATCTTCCCTCCTTAAAAAATTCCGTCCTCGAAATTCACAAGGATAGAAAACTCTACAAACATTCTAATATAACAAGCAATGCAAAGAATGACTAAGGCTATTATTAAGACTAACCTCTAAGGTATCAAGTGGGAACAGGTGGTTCCCTCGCGGCTGTTGGGTCGAACAAGTAAGGATATTTCTCCCTCATGTCCGACTCCCTCTCCCAAGTAGATTCACCCGGAGAGTGACGGCTCCAAGCTACTCGTACTAAGGGTATAACTTTGTTCCTCAGCCTCTTCTCCCTCCTGTCCAATATCTCCACCGGCTGCTCAGTGACTGCAAGGCTTGGTCCGATCTCCAACGCTGAATGATCTAGCACATGGCTGGGGTCCGAAACATATCTCCTCAGCTGAGACACATGAAAGACATCGTGAACTCCTGCTAGATTGGGTGGAAGTGCAACCCTATAAGCTACCTCTCCGATCCTGCCAAGTATCTCGAACGGCCCGATGTATCTGGGGCTCAACTTGCCGCCTCGTCCGAACCGGATCGTCCCTCTAGTAAGTGATATCTTCACTAGCACCATATCTCCGTCAGCGAACTCCATCGGTCTGCGGCTAGCATCGACCCAGTGTTTCTGCCTGTCCTGAGCGACTCTGAGCCTGTCTCTGATCATCCGACCTTCTCTGCTGCATCCGTGATCATCTCTGGCCCAAGCATAACTCTGTCCCTAATATCATCCCAAAAGAGCGGTGGACGACATCGTCGTACATATAGTGCCTCGAAAGGAGACATACCGATGCTGGCTTGGTAGCTGTTGTTGTATGAAAACTCTACCAAGTGCAGATAGCTCTCCCATGATCCGCCAAAGTCCAGCACACAAGTCCTCAGCATGTCCTCTAGCGTCTGTATTGTCCTCTCGGACTGTCTATCTGTCTGTGGGTGGTACGCTGTGCTAAACTTGAGCCGACTGTCCAACTCTTCCTGCAAGGTCCTCCAGTAGTGGGACATGAATCTGCTATCTCAGTCTGACACGATGCTCACTGGTACTCCGTACAAGCGAACTATCTGCTGCATGTATAGCTCCGCTAACTTCTCGGTGGAGAGTCCCACCTTGAAGGGTATGAAGTGCGCACACTTCGTCAGCCTGTCCACGATGACCCAAATGGCATCCTTCCCTCCTTGGGAACGAGGAAGCCCTGAGACGAAGTCCATCGTAATGTGTTCCCACTTTCACTCGGGAATGGGTAACGGCTGTAAAAGACCAGCTGGCCTCTAGCGCTCCGCCTTGACCAGCTGGCAAACTAGGCATCTCGAAATAAAACATGATACATCCCTCTTCATTCCTGCTACCAAAGATGTTCCCGCAAGTCACGGTACATCTTGTTGGCACCAGGGTGAATAGAATATCGAGATCAGTGCGTCTCCTACAAGACAACCTCTATCAGCTCTCCCTTCGGCACGCATAATCGGCTGCCATGCCTCAAGGATCCATCCTCTGCTACGATGAAGTCATCCAGCAATCCAGCTAAAGCCTGTGCTCGAAGTCTGCGAAGGCTCTCATCTGTAGACTGTGCCTCCTTGATCTGCTCCATCAAACCTAACTGAATGTCAAGCGCCATCATCTGTATCACTGATCCTGGCCGAACTATCTCGATACCGAGCTTCTCCAGATCTTCCTGCAAATGCCGATCTATCATCAGATACCATGCCATCGGATGCCTGCTCAGCACATCCGCCACCATATTTGCCTTCCCGGGGTGATACTGTAAATCGATTTCGAAGTCCTTCATCAACTCCAACCATCGTCTTTGTCTCATGTTCAGCTCTTTCTGCGTGAACACATACTTCAAGCTCTTGTGGTCAGTAAAGATTTCCACATGCTCTCCGTATAAGTAGTGTTTCCACAACTTGAGTGCAAAGATCAGCGCAGCTAACTCTAGGTCGTGGGTAAGATAGTTCCGCTCATGTGTCCGTAATTGCCTAGATGCATAAGCAATCACTTTCCCATGCTGCTGTAGGACACATCCTAGCCCCTTCCCCGAAGCATCACTGTATATGGTAAAACCTCCAGACCCTGAAGGTAATGTCAGAACTGGAGCGGTCGTCAGCCTCATCTTCAGCTCCTCAAATGCTGTCTGGCAGTCCTCTGACCAGATGTACTCTGCGTCCTTCTGCGTCAGTTTCGTCATGGGTTCAGCTATCCTAGCAAAGTCCTGGACGAACTTTCTATAATAGCCGGCTAAACCCAGAAAGCTTCTGATCTCGTCAGAGCCTTCCACGTCTTAACGGCAACAATCTTCCTGGGATCCACCGAGATCCCTTTTCCAGTAACTACATGACCGAGAAACTCCACCCGGTCCAAAAAGAACTCACACTTCAACAATTTGGCATACAACCTCTCCTGCCTCAGAATTCCCAAACTGTCCGTAAGTGCTCTGCGTGCTCCTCCGGTGTTTTCGATTATATCAGGATGTCGTCGATAAATACTATGACAAACTTATCCAGATACTGGTAAAATATTTTATTCATCAAGTTCATAAAGACAGTTGGCACATTTATGAGACCAAATGGCATCACCAAAAACTCATACTGTCCGTACTTCGTATTGAACGCCATCTTCTGGATGTCTGCAGCCCAAACTTTCACCTGGGGGTAACCGGATCTCAAATCTATCCTGGAAAATACCTTCGCCCCACTCAACTGTTCGAATAAATCATCTATCCTGGGCAGAGGATATTTGTTCTTAATGGTGATGGTATTCAATGCCCGGTAGTCAATACACAACCGAACTGTACCATCCTTCTTAGGCACAAAGAGCACTGGTGCTCCCCATGGAGAAGCACTAGATCGAATGAAACCCTTTTTCAACAGGTCATCAATCTGCTCCTTCATCTCTACGGCCTCCTTGGGGTTCACTCTATAGCAAGCCCGTGATACTGGTGATGAACCCGATACTAAATCTGTAGGAACGAAATCGTAAAACACAATACTCTAGAGGGGGGTGAATAGAGTTGGCAGCGGAATAATGCTAATTAAAAAATGTTAGTAGCAAGATCACAGAATAATAATCACAACTAAAATAATGTAAATGCAGAGATAAGAAAGCAAACGCAAAGACAGCGATGTATACTGGTTTTTCTATGTTGAGGACTAATCCAGTCGGTAGAACTCTTGCTACCAGTTGAATCCACTATTGGCAAAATCGCAAGTTTTCTTACGAAGTCCTTGCAACTTCTACAACGCGAGCTTTGATACGAAAAACTCGTCCAACTTCAATTGTGAAGAGGTATTCTTTAAATCAAGCCTTCTGATTACAATCACTCAGAAACTTCTAGACCGTACCGTACTGGCAAATCGACTAGAGGATTGTAATTAGCTTGGGATCTGAAAATTAAAGCTCGAGAAAACTCTTTGGAAGACTGAAAGCTTTTAGAAGAGAGAAGATTGAAAGTGAATGAGTGAGTTAAAATGATCGAAATCCTTCTCTATTTATAGGAGTTCCAAAGACAGAATTCTGGCAGAATTTGGGTAGAATTCGGACAGAACTCTATGAGAAAATCTCGGTCAAATCCGCAACTGCAGGAGGACCAAGTTCAGAAGAATTCAAAAATCAAAACGGCCACTAAGCGAACTCTGGCCGAACTCTGGCCGAGTTCTGTCAGGGTTAGGTTAGCTATTTAAAAATAGTTTTTGGAGATTTTTGAAAACCTTTTTGAAAAACCTTTTTGAAGCTTTTGTAAATATGAATGTTTTTCAAAACTAAGGATATTTTAAAAACATTTGGAAATCATTTTGGAATAGCCTATTTGCCAGTACGACTCGGTGTACAACGTATTCCTAGACTCAATAAAATGAAAAATACATTGCTTAAAGAAATACAGACTCGAACAGGCAAACATCGCTTCGGTCTTGAATTAAGTAGATAGCCGTTCTTGATCATGTCCAAGAGTCCGAGATATCCTGACTAGCTTCATATATCGAGACAGAGTTTGATCAATTATTAAAATCAGTTTGACCATATGACCAATGGGCCAACAATCTCTCCCATTTTGATAATTGACAAACTATGAATGATATAACATTTAAGCTTGGAATAAAATGAAAAATTGTTCATGTCCTGCATTTTCTCAAAAGAATATTAGATCTTTATTTTTTTTCCCCCGTTGTCACTTAGCAAAATAATTACAAAAGAGAAAAACTCCCCCGCAATCATTGCATAAATAACAAACAGTGAAGAAACACAAAAAAATAATCATGATAAATGATAGAAATAGTAAAGAAATTAAAAAGACATCACAGGCATGTAATTGTTCTCAGGCAGTTTATAATAAAATAAAGAATTATTTCACAGGCAGCTTATAATAAAGAAGCAGATAAAAATGCTATAAATAAGTAAATAAACTGATGTGAACCATAAACTACGCATCTCATAAAGATAAAATGATGTTAAAAAGATATCAATAAATCCAGTACAAGTCCTCAAAGAAATACTGATAATAAAGTCTAAAAAGATAGAAAAACTTGGAATGTCGGAGCATTTCCAAGTATACAGTAGATAATATCTAAGTCTCAAAAATCAACTAACATATCACAACTCCTCATCATCATCATCATCATCATCAGCATGACCAGCATGTCCAGAAGGACCAGCTGTAGAGGTACCCGCGCCAGAAGGGTGAGGAGGAGCGCCAGTGTAAAACTCACCGACATAGTCTCGAGAAGGAGCACGGTCAGAACGGTACCAATCATATGCGTTATCGGGCTGAAAGTAGGCATGAACAGCCTCATCCTCATAGCGGTAACCAGAGAAAGCTGGATCTCTAGGAATGGAACCGGCAGAATGTCCAGTCTGGGCAAATCGGAGATCAGCAAGAGAATTTACAATCGCCTGATAACGAGTGAGGTCGCGGAACTCACGTTCGCGAGCCATATCTGTCATCGAGATGTGCAAATCTGAAAGATGCTGGTGTATGCCCTCAAATGTCATAGCATACTGCTGAGGAGGTGGAGGAGGTGGAGTAGTAGCAGGAGCAGTAGGAGGAGTAGTAGGAGGAGCAGCTGCAGTCATACTGCGACAAGATAACTTGAGAAACTTGGGCTCAGGATCTTGAGTACAAGTGGATAAATCAATATCGAAACGCTGGAAGATGCGTGGGAGAATCATCGCATAAGAGAGATTTCTATCTCTTGTACAACAACGTTCCATCATCTGAATAATGGTCTTAGGGGAAGAAAATGAGATCCCCTTAAGAATGTGATACATAGCAGATAATTCAAGAGACGTGACATCATCCTTTGAAGTAGACTTCAGAAGGAGAGTGGAGTAGATGATGCGGTGTAATTCATAATTAAACAAGTTCAAGTTGTTTGCCTTGAACTTTCCAGAGCGAACTCTATCAGGTGCACAAAGTTCAGCTTTGAAACTAGTAAGTGTCGTGCCGTCGGGAAAATCAAATTCAGTGATATCAACAAGCGGTTCACCTTCGTTGGGAATACCAAGGATCTCCGCTAAGAGGACATCATTAAAATTGATATCTGATCCTCCAACACGAGTACTAGAACTGTCTAATAGCATTAGTTGCTACGGGAAAACAAAGTTTAACAAAATATTGTAACCCTAATGCCTCAAAGAAAGGGCGGTGATCTGGAAATATAGTCCACTTGATGGAAGCGCCTGTGCATATGGATCTCATGGAAAAGTCACCATACCACAGTAGTGCTTGATCTAGGGTTTGAAAGTAAAACCCGTCGAACGCGCCATCGCTAGAGCGAAAAGAGGGAATCCGTGGGTGGATTTGAAGATGAACCTTCCTCACTAGGATTGGTTGTCTTCTTCCTCTTGAAGGGGTTAAATCCCTTAGGTGCCATTTGTGCAATAAAAAAGAAATATGCACGAAAATAAACGGAGGGGAACTATGGAGTTATACCTCCCAAGATTTGAGTATGTTGTAGAGAACGACGAACTCCGCACGAATCCAAAGTTTGGATTAATTTCACCACGTGGATTGGGAGAGAAGGAGTGGTGAAGAACTAGGGTTAGGGGGTTCTCTCGCGGCTGCTGTTGCTGTTTGATGTGGTTTAGAAGCAATGAAGAAGAAAGGCTCTCGGGTTCTGGTTATATAACCTGATACCCTAACCGAACTCGGGCCGAATTCGGTCCGACTTCTGGCCGAATTCGCCTGGGGTTGGTTTGGGACACTTTTTTTTCATTGGCTCATTTCAAATATTTAATTCAAAGATTAGTAATTTCAACCTTCAATTAACATAATTAATATTATTTTATGAATTAAATATCGTTACACAGCGACTGTTTCAGATGAGCTGTAGGAGTACTGTCCCAGCTGGCAGAGGTTCACCGGGGAACTCTTAAGTACCGCTTCGCTTCAACCGTAGTTGTGGTGACAGATAGACTCTTTATTGGCTTGTCTCTAACACAGTTTTTGCGTATTGAAATATAATCATAAAACAAAATTAATTAATATTATTGACGTCCAAAATTTCTAATTCTCGACGTAAATAATTGAAACGATCTTCTGCTAGAGGTTTTGTGAAAATATCAGCTAATTGATTCTCAGTATCTATGTACACAAGGTCAATATCTCCATTTTGATGATGATCTCTAAGAAAATGATGTCGAATTTCGATATGTTTAGTACGAGAGTGACATACTGGATTCTTAGTCAAATTAATAGTGCTCGTGTTATCACAGAAAATAGGAATATGTGTGTAAAATAAATCATAGTCTTCCAGGGTTTGTTTCATCCATAAAATCTGAGCACAACAACGTCTTGCGGCGATATACTCAGTCTCTGTTGTTGATAGGGCTACAGAATTTTGCTTTTTACTAAATCATGAGACTAAAGCTTTGCCTAAGAAATAACATGTGCCCCTGGTACTTTTTCTATCAACTTTGCATCCAGCAAAATCTGTATCCGAATAACCAATAAGGTCAAAGGACTTAGTTTTGGGATACCATAAGCCAACAGAAGAAGTGCCCTTAAGGTATCGAAAGATACGCTTAACTGTGCACAAATATGATTCCTTTGGATTAGCTTGAAAACGTGCACACAGGCAAACACTAAACATAATATCTGGACGACTAGCAGTTCAATAAAGTAAACTACCGATCATACCTCGATACTTACGTGTGTCGACCGGCTTGCCTTGTTCATCAATATCAAGCTTTGTCGAGGTTGCCATCGGAGTGCCAATAGGTTTGACATTGTCCAGATCAAACTTCTTTAGCAAATCTTTTGTGTACTTGGCTTGATTTATGAATATCCCATTGTCAGTTTGTTTGATTTGCAGTTCGAGAAAGAATTTCAGCTCTCCCATCATGCTCATCTCAAACTCATTCTGCATACACTTAGAAAATTCTTGACACGGAGATTCATCAGTAGATCCAAATATAATATCATCAACATAGACTTGTATTAAGAGAAGCTTGCCATTAAAAGACTTAATAAAAAGTGTAGTGTCAACCTTGCCTTTTGAAAAACCGTTGTCAAGTAGAAAAGAGCTTAGACGATCATACCAAGCACGAGGGGCTTGTTTCAGACCGTATAAAGCTTTCTTCAACTTGAAAACATGATCATAATTTTTAAAATCTGTGAAACCTGGAGGTTGTGCTACAAAAACTTCTTCTTTTATAAAACCATTCAAAAATGCACTCTTGACATCCATTTGAAATAATTTGAAATTATGAAAACATGCAAATGCACATAACATGAGAATGGATTCTAATCTCGCAACTGGGGCATAAGTCTCATCGTAGTCGATACCTTCTTCCTGATTGTATCCTTGAGCTACGAGTCGAGCCTTATTACGAGTCACTAAACCATTCTCATTAAGTTTATTTCGGAATACCCAACGGATGCCAATGACCGGGTGATCAATAATCTTGGGAACAAGTTCCCAAACTTGATTCCGTTCAAATTGGTTTAATTCCTCTTGCATAGCATCTATCCAAAAATTATCACTACATGCTTCATCAATAGTTTTGGGTTCTAGCTGTGAAATGAATGCAACACTAGAAACAATATCTTTACTGGATGTACGAGTACTTACACCTTTGGTAATGTCACCAATTTCCAAATCCTTTGGATGATCAGCCATAAATTTTAATCTTTTTGGCAGACTCTGAAGGTAGCTGGTTCCTGGATCTTCTCTAGGAGGATCAGCTAGTGCTGAGCTTGGTTGAGAACCAGCTGGTGTTGAGCTTGGTACAGTTGTATCTTCGTCATTGTCATCGATAGTCATTTGATTTAATTCATCAAAGGTGACGTTGATTGATTCTTCGATGATCATGGTTCGTTTGTTGAAGACTCTGTATCCTTTGCTCTTGGCCGTATAACCTAAAAATATACCTTCATCGGCCTTTTCGTCAAACTTTCCCAAATTGTCTTTTGTATTAAGAATAAAACATTTACAACCAAATATTCTAAAATATGAAACTGATGGAATTCTACCAAACCATAACTCAAATGGAGTCTTCTTCGATTTGGGTCGAATTAGAACTCTATTGAGAACAAAACAAGCTGTATTGACAGCTTCAGTCCAGAAATATTTGGGTAGACTAAACCGATTTAACATCACTCTGGCCATTTTGGATAGAGTTCTGTTCTTACGTTCCACAACTCTATTTTGTTGTGGAGTCCTAGGACAGGAGAACTCGTGTACAAAACCGTGTGTGTCACAAAATTGCTCAAACTCTGCATTCTCGAATTCGCCTCCATGATCGCTTCTAATACGAGTGATCATGTAACCTTTTTCATTCTGTACTTTCTTGCAAAAGGCGACAAATTCGGATAATGCATCATTCTTGTATGTCAAGAAGTATACCCACGTGTATCTAGAGTAATCATCTACAATTACAAAAGCATATAGCTTACCTCCGAGGCTAGCAACTCTGCTAGGACCAAATAAGTCCATATGTAGCAATTGTAGAGGTCTAGTAGTACATACTGCGTTTACTGACTTGAATGTGGATCTGGTAGCTTTGTTCTTTTCACATTGGCTGCATACCGAATCCTTCTTGAATGTTATGTCCGGTAAACCGCGTACTAGCTTCTTTGTGGATAATCTTGAGATTGTGTCCATATTTGCGTGACCGAGTCTCATATGCCACAGATGACTCTCATCACTTTTAGCCATTAAGCATCTACCTGAAATATTAGTTTCTTCCAACAAATAGAAAATATATATGTTGTCTTTCCTGATACCTTCAAAGATAGTACTACCAGTTGAGCTATCAACTATAGTACATTTGTCTTTGCCAAAGTTGATGTCATAACCATGATCAGCTAAATGACTTATGCTGAGTAGATTATGTTTCAACTCGGTAACCAGACAGACATCCTTAATCACAGGATAGGGAGACTTGCCAACATCACCGATACCAATGATATACCCTTTCAAGTTATTACCGAAGGAAACATAACCTTCCTTCTTCTTCTTCGACAGTGTTACAAATAATGTAGCGTCACCGGTCATATGCCGTGAACAACCGCTGTCGAGGATCCATTTGCTTTTAGCATGTGAAGGGTGTTCCACCTACAAAACAATTTGCAGATGAAACTTTTGGTACCCATTTCTTGTAGGGTCCTGAAATGTTAGCTTTTGGTATCCAAGCATAAATATTTAAATCAACAAGCTTTCTGATTCTACATGCAGGTGAAATATGACCAATGAGGCCACAATAATGACATTGTGCATGTTGAGTGTTGAAAGCTGAGTGGTGTGTATGATTGGTAGGTTTAGGTTTTCTAGTATAGAAGAAAGCATACCTATAATCCTGTTTGAGCTTAACCTTTGGGGTAAAGGTTTGATAGGGTTAGGTCTGACAGTGTTTGGTTTAGGAATGTTTCGATTTTTCGGTAAGTGACACGTGTTAGGGTAGGAAGCAGTAGTCTCAGGCTCTTTTCCTAACCTAATTTCCAATCTTTTGGAAGTGTCATACAACTTAGTATAATCAGAAGTGAGTGATTCCATTCTGATTTGTGCACATTGAAGACTTTTCTTCTCTTTAGAAAGTTCTTCTTTTAGTTGGTCAATAACCTTGTCTTTCTCTTCAGATGACTTGGTAGTCTCGTGTAATAAGAGCTTGATAGAAGAAAGCTCACCAGACTCACTAACATTATTTCTAACCTCAGCTAGTAGGTCGGTAAGTCTTCCTATTTCACCTTTGTACTCTTTGAGTACCTTCTTAGAGGTCTGATATTTGCTACGCAGTTTCCTGTAATCACTTATCAGTTTACTGAAGGCATCTCCTAATTGCTCAAAGGTGAAGCCATCATATGTATCAACTACAGGTTCAGTAGGTACCTGATCGGATGCCATAAAGCATACATTTGCAGCGTCTTCTGATTGTTTGTCTTCTGAGTCGCTGGCTTCACTTTCATGCCATATGCTGGTATTGGCATACTTCCGGGATGTTGATCTCTTCATGTTCCCTTTCTCATACCTGTTGCTCTTCTTGCTTGATGATGAGTTTGTAGGACAATCCTTCTTCATATGTCCCTTCTTCTTGCAGCCGTAGCAGACAACATCATCTTGATACCAGTTGTTGCTGCTGTTGTTTTCTTTGGCTTTCTTCTCATATATCATGAATCTTTTGAATTTCCTTGCTAGGAGTGCTTGATCTTCAGCATCAGATTCACTACTGTCTGAATCACCTTCATCAGCTTTTCTGTGCTGAGCCTTGAAAGCGATCGTCTTCTCCTTCGGTGCAGGCTCTTCAAAATCTTGTAGCTCCAGTTCATGAGTGAGTAGCTTACCCATGAGTACTTCGAGGGACATAGTTGTGAGGTCGTTCTCTTCAATGATTGCTGTAGCCTTTGGAATCCAGTTCTTGGTAAGTGCTCGCAGGAGTTTGCAAAACTTTTCATGGTTACTGTAATCTTTTCCTAGGGAGGACAAAGGATTTACAATATCCAGGAATCTTTCGAACATCTGAGTAACTGTTTCGTTGGGCTTCATCTTGAACACCTCATACTCTTGAGTAAGTCTGCTAACCTTTGATTCTTTGACTTGAGTCGTGCCTTCATGTGTGACTTCAAGTAGCTTTCATACTTCATTAGCAGTTGTGCAGATAGATACCCTGTTAAATTTTGTTCTGTCTAAAGCACAAAATAGAGCGTTAATAGCACGTGCGTCAAGACTGGCCTTTTTCTTTTCCTCCTCTGTATATCTGTTATGGGGTTTTTCAACTAAAACTCCATCAACATTTCTACGAGGTGGCTTTTGATAGCCATCAATAACAATAGACCATAAATCAAAGTCAAATGATTTCAAGAAGAAACTCATCCGTGTTTTCCAATAGGTATAATTCGTACCATCAAACAGTGGAAGTCGGTTTGTGGCCTGGCCTTCACTTATGAATTTCACAGTTGCCATGTGTTGTGCTGTGATCTATATAAAAATTAATTAAAATAAATAAATAATTGCAATAATACCTTGCTTTACCTGTAACACCCGCTCTGATACCAATTGTAGGAACGAAATCGTAAAGCACAATACTCTAGAGGGGGGGAGGTGAATAGAGTTGGCAGCGGAATAATGCTAATTAAAAAATGTTAGCAGCAAGATCACAGAATAATAATCACAACTAAAATAATGTAAAGGCAGAGATAAGAAAACAAACGCAAAGACAACGATGTATACTGGTTTCCCTCTGTTGAGGACTAATCCAGTCGGTAGAACTCTTGCTACCAGTTGAATCCACTATTGGCAAAACCGCAAGTTTTCTTACGAAGTCCTTGCAACTTCTACAACGCGAGCTTTGATACGAAGAACTCGTCCAACTTCAATTGTGAAGAGGTATTCTTTAAATCAAGCCTTCTGATTACAATCACTCAGAAACTTCTAGACCGTACCGCACTGGCAAATCGACTAGAGAATTGTAATTGGCTTAGGATCTGAAAATTAAAGCTCGAGAAAACTCGTTGGAAGACTGAAAGCTTTTAGAAGAGAGAAGATTGAAAGTGAATGAGTGAGTTAAAATGATCAAAATCCTTCTCTATTTATAGAAGTTCCAAAGATAGAATTCTGGCAGAATTCGGACAGAACTCTATGAGAAAATCTCGATCAAATCCGCAACTGTAGGAGGACCAAGTTCAGAAGAATTCAAAAATCAAAACGGCCACTAACCGAACTCTGGCCGAACTCTGGCCGAGTTCTGTCAGGGTTAGGTTAGCTATTTAAAAATAGTTTTTGGGAATTTTTGAAAACCTTTTTGAAGCTTTTGTAAATATGAATGTTTTTCAAAACTAAGGATATTTTAAAAACATTTGGAAATCATTTTGGAATAGCCTATTTGCCAGTACGACTCGGTGTACAACGTATTTCTAGACTCAATAAAATGAAAAATATATTGCTTAAAGAAATACAGACTCGAACAGGCAAACATCGCTTCAGTCTTGAACTAAGTAGATAGCCGTTCTTGATCATGTCCAAGAGTCCGAGATATCCTGACTAGCTTCATATATCGTGATAGAGTTTGATTAATTATTAAAATCAGTTTGACCATATGACCAATGGGCCAACAAAATCTCTAGTGAACTCCACATCTCTGTCAGGCGGAAGTCCTGAAATATCCTCTGGGAATACATTCATAAACTCCCTAATAATAGGGTGTGGCGGTGCTATCTCCCCATCTGTCGCACAACAGTTCGGCTCTAGGCTGATCTTCGGCCCTGTCCTCCTGACACTGAATGGTGCCGTGCCTGGGGGACTGAACAGAATACTACCCTCATGACAGTCTATAGCTGCATGGGCATAGCTAAGCCAGTCCATTCCCAATATGATATCATACCCGGGGAGTGGCATCACAAAGAATCGTCCCCTAAACTCTCTCCCAGCTATAGTAATAGAGCATCTATAGATTGCTCTAATGGGCACTGGTCCTCCTCCCGTCATTACTCTATTCATCTCTTCGGTAGGTGTAGCTACTAAGTGGTGTTTATGCAAAAACTCTAATAACAGGAAGCTATACGATGCACCAGAATCAAACAAGCATAGAGCTAGAAAAGTATGCAAACAAATAAGACCTGTGATGACGTCAGCCAAATAATCGGGCTCCGAAACCTGCTCTGGCTCCGGATCAAGAGCTAGGCTATAAGCCTTCCCCTGGGGTCCCTTCTGCTGCTGCAGATGTTGCCCAAACCTCTGCTGCTGAGTCGGAAGCGACGGTCCTCTAGTCGGTGGTCCGGCACCTGGTACCCTCGCTACTGGGCAGTCCCGAAGCTGATGGGTGGTAGACCCACAAGCTAAACACTGCCCTAACCTCTTCCTACAGACGATGGTGTCATGGCCTGGCCTTCTACAGAAAGAACACATACCCCCCTTCTGCTGCCGGGATCCCGGGGCTCTAACTGGTGGGGTCGGGTGATGTGATGAGGGAGGATGGTATGTCTGCTGGTGCGGCGTCGGTGCTCTCGGCTGGAAAGCCTAACGCTTGGACGGTCCCTCGAGGTGTACAGGAGCCGGCCTCTTACAAGACAGAAGACGCTCGTCTATGCTCCGGGCCAACTCTAGCCTCTGGTAGTAGTCAGTCGTACCGTTAGCCACTATAAGAATGCCAATGTCTGGAACTAGCCCATGGCAAAACCTACGTGTCATCTCCTCTGGGTCCGCAACTAGACTAGGAGCGAAACGGCTCAGGCGACTAAACTCTGCTGCATACTCGTCAACAGAATGGTTCCCCTGTTGGATGTTCTGGAATCGTAGCCCCATGGCTACCCTAGCGGTGGTCGAGAAGAATTTCTTCTTGAACTGGGTCTTGAACTGATCCCAAGTGGCCTTCCCTCTCGCGAATAGCGGCTCATTCCTGAACTAAACTCCTGCCAAGTCTATCAGCAGAAATCTCGCTGCCTCGATCTGGAGGTCATTCGACAACCTAGCTCCAAGGAGCTTCCTCTCTACTGAGTCTAGCCAGTCATCTGCTACTACGATGCCCTCAGTCCCTAAGAACTCCTTGGGGTTCAGACCCATGAAGTCCATGATTATCCCCGCTCTCTGTCGTGGCTCTACAGGTGGTGGGACTACGGTACGTTCCTCAGAATGCTCCATGCTCTGACGGAGTAGGATGGTCTGCTCCTGATGGATCGTTAGGAACCCCTGGATCAGAGTGAGCAGTTGGTATCCGTCGAGAGTGACGGAAGCCTGGGCAGGTGTAGTAATAGGGGGTGGTGGGAGTATCGGGTCCTGCTGGGACTGTGATGTGGAAGGTGGTGGTGGCATTTGGGTTGGTAGATTTGTGGAGTGGGGGAGTATAGTAGGTGGAGGTGGAGGTGCATCGGTCAACTGGTCAACCGACTGGATAGGGAGTGTGCCATTCTCAGGTGTGGCATACTGGGTTGAGCGGGTGAGCACCATCTAAATAAATAAAAAGGACTTATAAGGACTCTTTTAAGTAAATAATCATAAATAACAAGAAAATCCAATTTGTAACAACGAACATGTGATGCGTTTCCTATGTTGTAATCCTAGTAATCCTCTAGATGTTCTAAGCGTCATTCCTAGTGTTGTCTAGTTATCTTAAGTTCCTAATTGCAGGCATGCTCGGTACAATAACGTAACCAAACAATTTAGTCAGGACCTGCATGGGCCACCACTAAAAACATATCACGATCCGCTACCCAAATTGTTGGGACGGGCCGAGTCATGTCCAGCCTACGCTTGACATAAAGCATAGTAAGCTATTCTAAAGATAACAAGATAAGACTAAAATGTGCTAACAGTTCTATATGTAATAAAGAGTTATAAATGTCCCAAACACAAAAGTCGTCTCGTATATCAATAAGATCCAAGTACAAGTCCAAAATGTAAAGCTGGATACAGGTCCAGTAACAAAATACATAGTCTAACAATATGACTACTCTCGGAACTCCGAGCAACTATGCAAACGAGACGAATTTCCCCGCAGGTACACCCTCGCAAGATAAAGCCTGGTCCTCGGCAACAACTCCATAATAGGAATCACAAAGCAACTCCTCCTCAGTAAGTATACCTACAACGTTTATCCTGTCAGGATGGGAGCAAGTACCGAATCTAACAAACATATAATACTGATCATGTGATGGAAAGAGATAAAATGACAAATCTTGTTTTATCCAATTTTAGATATATTTCATCATGACAATAATTATTTGTTTTAAAGTTTAAAACTGTAGTAGGTGAGTGATAAGTCAATAGGTAATCAGGATGTACAGTGGTACATATTAATTTTCTGAAGTGTACATACGTACCTGTAGTGTCCCAAATTCGTGATACGTCTTTAGTATATGTATACGTGTTTTGGACCCGTATTTTTGTTAATCATGATTAGTTAATTTTGGTTAATTTTGTTTTGATTGGTTTAATTGGCTTATGGTTCATCATGGTAATTGCATTGGCTTGGTTCGGTTCGGTTTATTTGACCTTGCTTGTTTTGGTGGAGACCACTCCCACCTACCACCACTCCCATCATAAATATCAATCCCACTCTCTCTCTTTTCCATTATTACTCATTTCTTCTTCTCCATCTTTACTCTTCACCTACCAGGAGAAAGAGAGAGAGAGAGAGAGAGAGAGAGCTTAGGCAAGTGCATCTTACTTCATGGAGGAAGTCCATTTTTATCGTTCCATTGTCTTCCTCATGTGTTTCTAACCCACTTTAGTACTTAGCATTTTTCATTTCCATGGTTAAATTCTTGTAAATCTAGCTTTGTGGTATTTCGATTTTCAGGAGTTTGATCTATCAAACTTGCATATTTTGCTAGTTGATGATCCCATGTTGCAGAGAATTTCGTTTGGTCCAATTTGGCTTACGGGACTTTGCTGAGCCGCATGGACATTTTTAGCACTCAGCCGCATAGGCATTATATTATAATGCATAAAAGACTACACATATACAGTAGCTAGCTGCATGCCACTTTAATGTATAATCCAATACATGCATTAATTTAATATATATATGCCAATGAATGCATTAACTCATGCAAGCATGCAAAAATGTACTAGCCTGTGCATTTTTGGCTTGGAATACCAAGCCTAGCCGCATAAGCCCTTAAGAATGCATTTAATGCATTTCCTTTAATATATTTTCTAATGCATTTTCCTACCTTAATGCATTTTCTAACACTTTTCCTACAGTAAGCCGCATATGCATGGAACAAGCATTACTTTAATGCATTTTTGAATGCATTTCCTAATGCATTGTCTATACTTTTTCTAAACTAGCCGCATATGCATGGAACATGCATTACTTTAATGCATTTTTGAATGCATTTCCTAATGCATTGTTTATACTTTTTATAAACTAGCCGCATAAGAAGCTTTATATCCAATGCATTCCTATGCATTCCTAAAAGCAGTACTTAAATGCATTTAATGCATTTAAGACCTTAACATTTAATATTTTATGCTTTGCATTCCTATACAGCACTTAAATGCTTTAATGCATTTAAGTCCTTAATATTTAACATTTTATGCTTAATGCCTTTCTTTGGAGACTCAGCCGCATGAGTCCTTAGGAATGCATCTAATGCATTTTTTAGGCATTCTTGAAATACAATTTTAATGCATTTGTCCTAATGCCCTTCCTTCGAGAGCCAGCCGCATAAGCATTTTTGAATGCATTAAGTAATGCATGTCCAGCATGCATGGCTTAAGCATTTGCATGTATTATTAGTTAGTGAGCCACAGAAAATATTTATTTGGCCGCATGAGATGTCTACGTTGGCCGCATGGAAAATATATAAGCCGCATGGCACTTCAATGTTGGCCGCATGGCCTTATGTACTTGGATGCCATATTATAAAATAATGTAATCATTGCTTGGCCACGTGAACCATTAATTAAATGGTTCACGTGAACCTTTTCTTACTGTTTTAATTGCTGAGTCCCACATGGCCTCTGTACTTGAGTGGCCACGTGTCCATTTTCTTTTGCTTGAGTGAAAGCTTGCATTTATTACGGTTTCCTCTCTCTCCTTGACTTTTCTGGTTGCATGAATATTTCTTGCTGGCCGTATGGCCCCTTCAGTTATTTTCTGGCCGCATAAGCTTTGGCTGGCCGTATGGGTGGCTTTCCACTCTCTTTGACCGCAAGTATGTTCTCCCACTTTTGGGCCGCATGGGGTCCATTTTGATTGTTTAAATATTTTATTTGCCTGAAATGTGGTCAAAATTTTATTCCACTCCCAACATGAAGGTTGTAGAGTTTCTTCTGGACTTCAAGAATATATATATTATAATATATTATTATTTTAATTATGCAAGTTTCTTCCCTCCTTGATAAATGAGAATGACTTTACAGTGACCCGTGGTGGTGCACTCTTGACTAGTAATAATGAATGATAGTGGCCCGACGTGGCACACTCTTGACATGATAAACCTGACATGATTTTTCTACTGCTGTTGCGACGGCTAGCATGACACGACAAGATTGAATGGCTTGGACACCGTGGACGATTGTGCTTATACAAATGAACCAGTCTTGTCTTACATCATGTCTAGGACTAGGACCCCTGAGTACCACGGTCATGGGTACCCACTAAAAATGGCTAAGGCTAATAACTAGAATAATTCAGTAGTCATGAGAGATTTCCCCAGTTACAGGCGATCCCGTTATCCCGGCCACAATTATTTGGACTTGTAGCCTGCCGTCGAGTAGGGCACATTTCCAGTCCACTGTCATGTGGGGCACTTCATGAAATAATTTTCTACGCATACTGTCATGTGTTGCACACCAAGCTACCTAATAATTATTGATAACTACTTAATGAATCCAAGTCGCCTGGATAACCTGGATTAGCTGCAAGACTTGTGGCTGAGGAACATCTCACTGCATCTTGCTAGTAACTAGGCCTGTGATAACCCTAGTTAGTTAAAGTATCAAGCCGTACTTATTGCTTGACCGTGAATGTTGGATGGGGAATTATCAGTCTAGTCTTGTCTTGATCATGTACAAGATTGTTACATGTCTTGATTTCTTATATTATCTTGCCGATAACTGGTGGGAGAAACCAAGTTCTGTTCAGACGAAGGGTTACAATCCCGGTCCTTGTTTGGTTTACGGATTGTAACCTGGTTATCTGAATAGTCCCATGGTTATCTCATCGTATATCACCTGTCATACTTGATACGTTTTACCTTACCAAAAAGATTTGGAGACGGAGTTCTATTCAGGTGAAGGGTTGCAACCCCGGTCCTTGTTTGGTTTAAGGGTTGTGACCTGGCTACTTGAATGGTTCCCTCGTACTCTATTATGACTGTTGTTATTCTTTTAATATAAAGCCTTTATTACTGTCTTTTATGTAATTATATTTTTATGCTAATTTGCTGGTTTTGGTTCCTAAGTGAAGCCTCCTTTGTGGCACTTGCTCTTTCTGGGGTCTGACCCAGCTGGTTTTGTATGGCCAGATACCAGAGCAGCTCTAGAGGATCTACCGACTTTTCGGCCCGATGGTGACCACCAGGCGTAACCAAGGCAACAAGTGGGTTTATTTTGGCTCTCCCACTTTATTGTAAATTTATTCTTTTGAGGCGTTTAGCCGCCGAGCAAGTGTTAGCTCGTGTACATTTTACTTACTGTCTGCCAACGGGCTGTAACATGATTGGCAACCTAGGGTTGATCATATATGACTGAACCTCTTGCTAGTCCTCACATTTTGTAACAACTAGCTTCATGATCAGCTGAATATGTAATGTTTGGGACGCCTTACTATTGTATATTTGGTGATCTTACATCTTGTAACATTTACTTACTTGCTTGTGATTGAGACACTAGGCTTATCATTGACCATAAGAGACTGATGGATTGTAGATAAACCCTCATATATCTAGACAGCCGTGACCGTATGGTGAGATGGATTCCATTTCATTACACGTAGCTGGCTATGTCTTCCCCCGCTCTCCAGTATTCTGGTTCTGGGCGTGACATAGTTTAAGTGGTGGCCCATGCAGGTCTTGTAAATCAAGATATGTGAGGGTTACCGAATAGATGTCTCAATCAGTACTCGCCCTTGATCTCTGTTCGTATTCTCTGAATCCTTGAAATTCTTGTCCTGATCACTTGCTTGTATCGTTGATCTATCTTGGTCCTTCCTTATTGTTTCCTATGTCGTCTTCTTCAGCGGTATTGTACCTGGACCTACCGATCAGCAAGGCGGAGCGCCTCCCGTAGACCAGCAGCAACCAGAAGATCATGCCCAGCACTCAGGAGCATCCTCTCGAGTCATGCCTACCGGGGATCCCGAGCCACCAGTCCAGCCAGTTCAGCCTGCAGAGCCTGATGATGGAACTTTGGTGGATCTTATCAGGTCATTATTAGACCGAGCCCAGCGGTTCCAACAGGAGCTCCATTTCGAGATTTTGTCGGCAGTGGGGCAGTTTGAGCATCAGACTTTTGATGCGGTATTGAGAGCAGCTAGGAGGCATGAGTATACCTCCCACAGAATAGTGGATAGGACCGGAGGTCGAAAGCGATCTCACGGCCAGATGACCCAGTCGACATCACCAGCCCCGGCAGTCAGGGCTTTGACAATTAGAACTCCGAGGCAGGCGGTCTCAGTGCCGTCGGTCACGTCCCCTCAGCAACAGAAGCAGAAGCAGTCTTCCGCAATGGGCTACACTCATTGTGGAAAGCCAGGACACGTTGTTTCGGAGTGTCGCAGAGCTCAGGGATTATGTTTGGCTTGTGGAGCACCGGACCACAAGATAGGGTCCTGTCCGAATAGGGCCAGTTCATCATCGGCCCAGACTAGTCCCTCGGTAAGGGGACCAGCACCAGTGCAGCAGCAGCAGCAGTACCAGGCTCCGAGGCCATTGCCGCCTCAGACCCAAGTATTCCAGCAGCAGGGGCCCCAGCAGTATGCCCTGGTCCAAGCTCAGATTCAGAACCGGCAGAGAGGTTCCTAGCAGGATGTTTTCCCTCTTCCTTATGCCTTCAATTCCTTGCTTGCATGATTGATTGTTTGATTGATTGCTTAGTATAGCTTGTCCCTGCATCTCTAGCCACTTGATTAAATTCCGAGGACAAAATTCTTTTAAGGTGGGTAGGATATAGTGTCCCAAATTCGTGATACATATTTAGTGTACGTATACGAGTTTTGGACCGTATTTTTGTTAATCATGATTAGTTAATTTTGGTTAATTTTGTTTTGATTGGTTTAATTGGCTTATGGTTCATCATGGTACTTGCATTGGCTTGGTTCGGTTCGGTTTATTTGACCTTGCTTGTTTTGGTGGAGAACCACTCCCACCTACCACCACTCCCACCATAAATATCAATCCCACTCTCTCTTCCATTATTACTCATTTCTTCTTCTCTATCTTTACTTTTCACCTACCAGGAGAAAGAGAGAGAGCTTAGGCAAGTGCATCTTGCTTCATGGAGGAAGTCCATTTTTATTGTTCTATTGTCTTCCTCATGTGTTTCTAACCCACTTTAGTACTTGGCATTTTTCATTTCCATGGTTAAATTCTTGTAAATCTAGCTTTGTGGTATTTTCGGTTTTCGGGAGTTTAATCTACCAAACTTGCATATTTTGCTAGTTGATGATCCCATGTTGCAGAGAATTTCGTTTGGTCCAATTTGGCTAATGGGACTTTGCTGAGCCGCATGGACAATTTTAGCACTCAGCCGCATAGGCATTATATTATAATGCATAAAAGACTGCACATGTACAGTAGCTAGCTGCATGCCACTTTAATGTATAATCCAATGCATACATTAATTTAATATATATATGCCAATGAATGCATTAACTCATGCAAGCATGCAAAAATGCACTAGCCTGTGCATTTTTGGCTTGGAATACCAAGCCTAGCCGCATAAGCCCTTAAGAATGCATTTAATGCATTTTCTTTAATATATTTCCTAATGCATTTTCCTACCTTAATGCATTTCCTAACACTTTTCCTACAGTAAGCCGCATATGCATGGAACAAGCATTACTTTAATGCATTTTTGAATGCATTTCCTATTGCATTGTCTATACTTTTTCTAAACTAGCCACATATGCATGGAACAAGCATTACTTTAATGCATTTTTGAATGCATTTCCTAATGCATTGTTTATACTTTTTATAAACTAGCCGCATAAGAAGCTTTATATCCAATGCATTCCTATGCATTCCTAAAAGCAGTACTTAAATGCATTTAATGCATTTAAGACCTTAACATTTAATATTTTATGCTTTGCATTCCTATGCAGTACTTAAATGCTTTAATGCATTTAAGTCCTTAATATTTAACATTTTATGCTTAATGCCTTTCTTTGGAGACTCAGCCGCATGAGTCCTTAGGAATGCATCTAATGCATTTTTTAGGCATTCTTGAAATATAATTTTAATGCATTTGTCCTAATGCCCTTCCTTGGAGAGCCAGCCGCATAAGCGTTTTTGAATGCATTAAGTAATGCATGTCCAGCATGCATGGCTTAAGCATTTACATGTATTATTAGTTAGTGAGCCGCAAGGAATATTTATTTGGCCGCATGAGATGTCTACGTTGGCCGCATGGAAAATTTATAAGTAGCCGCACGTAATTGCTTTGCTAGCATTAGTTTGTGCATGGAAATATATGAGCCACATGGCACTTCAATGTTGGCCGCATGGCCTTATGTGCTTGGATGCCATATTATAAAATAATGTAATCATTGCTTGGCCACGTGAACCATTAATTAAATGGTTCACGTGAACCTTTTCTTACTGCATTAATTGCTGAGTCCCATATGGCCTCTGTACTTGAGTGGCTACGTGTCCCTTTTCTTTTGCTTGAGTGGAAGCTTGCATTTATTACGGTTTTCTCTCTCTCCTTGACTTTTCTGGTTGCATGAATATTTCTTGCTAGCCGCATGGCCCCTTCAGTTATTTTCTGGCCGTATAAGCTTTGGCTGGCCGTATGGGTGGCTTCCCACTCTCTTTGACCGTAAGTATGTTCTCCCACTTTTGGGCCGCATGGGGTCCATTTTGATTGTTTAAATGTTTTATTTGCCTGAATTGTGGTCAAAATTTCTTCCCATTCCCAACATGAAGGTTGTAGAGTTTCTCCTGGACTTCAAGAATATATATTATAATATATTATTATTTTAATTATGCAAGTTTCTTCCCTTCTTGATAAATGAGAATGACTTTTCAGTGACCCGTGGTGGTGCACTCTTGACTAGTAATAATGAATGATAATGAATGATAGTGGCCCGATGTGGCGCACTCTTGACATGATAAACCTGACATGATATTTCTCGAACTGCTGTTGCGACGGCTAGCATGACACGACAAGATTGAATGGCTTGGACACCGTGGACTATTGTGCTTATACAAATGAACCAGTCTTGTCTTGCATCATGTCTAGGACTGGGACCCCTGAGTACCACGGTCATGGGTACCCACTAAAAATGGCTAAGGCTAATAACTAGAATAATTCAGTAGTCATGAGAGATTTCCCCAGTTACAGGCGATCCCGTTATCCCGGCCACAATTGTTTGGACTTGTAGCCTGTCGTCGAGTAGGGCACATTTCCAGTCCACTGTCATGTGGGGAACTTCATGAAACAATTTTTTACGCACACTGTCATGTGTTGCACACCAAGCTACCTAATAATTATTGATAACTGCTTAATGAATCCAAGTCGCCTGGATAACCTGGATTAGCTGCAGGACTTGTGGCTGAGGAACATCTTACTGCATCTTGCTAGTAACTAGGCCTGTGATAACCCTAGTTAGTTAAAGTATCAAGCCGTACTTATTGTTTGGCCATGAATGTTGGATGGGGAATTATCAGTCTAGTCTTGTCTTGATCATGTACAAGATTGTTACATGTCTTGATTTCTTATATTATCTTGCCGATAAATGGTGGGAGAAACCAAGTTCTGTTCAGACGAAGGGTTACAACCCCGGTCCTTGTTTGGTTTACGGGTTGTAACCTGGTTATCTGAATAGTTCCATGGTTATCTCATCGTATATCACCTGTCATGCTTGATACGTTTTACCTTACCAACAAGATTTGGAGACTGAGTTCTATTCAGGTGAAGGGTTGCAACCCCGGTCCTTGTTTGGTTTAAGGGTTGTGACCTGACTACTTGAATGGTTCCCTCGTACTCTATTATGACTGTTGTTATTCTTTTAATATCAAGCCTTTATTACTGTCTTTTATGTAATTATATTCTTTTGCTAATTTGCTGGTTTTAGTTCCTAAGTGAAGTCTCCTTTGTGGCACTTGCTCTTTTTGGGGTCTGACCCAGCTGGTTTTGTGTGGCCAGATACCAGAGCAGCTCCAGAGGATCTACCGACTTCCCGGCCCGATGGTGACCACCAGGCGTAACCAGGGCAACGAGTGGGTTTATTTTGGCTCTTCCACTCTATTGTAAAATTATTCTTTTGAGGCGTTTAGCCGCCGAGCAAGTGTTAGCTCGTATACATTTTACTTACTGTCTGCCTACAGGCTGTAACATGATTGGCAACCTAGGGTTGATCATGTATGACTGAAACTCTTGCTAGTCCTCATATTTTGTAACGACTAGCTTAATGAGCTGAATATATAATGTTTGGGACGCCTTACTATTGTATATTTGGTGATCTTACATCTTGTAACATTTACTTATTTGCTTGTGATTGAGACACTAGGCTTGTCATTGACCATAAGAGACTGATGGATTGTAGATAAACCCTCATAAATCTAGACAGCTGTGACCGTATGGTGAGATGGATTCCATTTTATTATATGTAGCTGGCTATGTCTGCCCCTGCTCTCCAGTATTCTGGTTCTGGGGCGTGACAATACCCTTAACGGCATCGGTGTATGTCCATACACAAACGCGGGATCAGACATACGACAAAGTTACATATAGAATGTAATAGTGCTCGGTAAATACATACGGAGAAGGGGGTCATGATCACGTACACTACTAACGGTTTTCCCTTAACCCGTTGTTTAAACATGTGAGAGATATGAAGACTGTCCTAAGCATGGTAGAGACTAAAAATAATACAACATGTGAAGTTTTAACTTGCTACCCCAAAGATCAGCATTTAACATGGTTGGAAAAATTATAGTTTATTGTTATAGCAGTATGTAAAGTTTGTAGAGGTACTTGCCTTTAACAAAGCAAGGTAGCGACAAAAATGCTATAGATGCCTGGTGACTCGTCACTGTAAAATAATACATGAACTTAGTTTTTATACTAAGTTAAACACTAAGACACTAGTGGTGCAACACGACTTTCTGACTGGACACCTAGCCAAATGATGACTTTAGCATAGGAGACCCGCGTGGGGTGACACAATACCCAAACTAACTTTCTGGGGTCTTTACACTAGTGCGGGGTGAGGTCCAATACTATAATAACTCAAAACAACACAAATCATTACAAGTCGTAACTATTCGATAAATAAATCAAACTGTACACTGTGTTCCAACAATTTTTGAGATAGACAAAAAGCTCAATTTTACATAAAATAAGGTACCAAATTGATCCTTGTTAATTATAGAAATTTATACTAATTTTTTTGGAATTTATAAACCCTCATAGATATTTATTAAAAATCAGCAAACATATGTATCCTGAAAATGAGTTCTGTTTTCTTATTTTTATAAAATAACAAAAGTACCTATTCAATACTGGAAAAATTATAATAAATTATCTAAACTAACATGGTATCTAAATACAATTTATTCCAGATTTTTACCATACTTAAAATATATATAGAAATTCAAAAATAGCAAGCAACAGTTTCTGGAAAATAATTAATTAATTATTTACTTATTTTGTCCACGTATTCGAAATTGAACCGAAGTCCAGATACATGACCCAAAGCCATGAATCAAGTAAAATATGACTTGTACAGACTCTGAATATACTAGACACAATTGGGCCCAAAAATCTATGCTAGGTTTTGTCACGACCCGCACCCTAGAGTAAGGGCACGAGACGTGGGTACGTCCAGCCTACGCCGCAGTGTCGACGGTAGAACGCTATCCTAGGTCAACATACATCTAACAATATATCTCTAAACTGTTTATACTCCCCGAATGGGGGTGACATAGCAGTAAATAAACTCAATCACAACTAAGAAAGAGATAGCACGATATGAAATAGAACTCAAGGAAAAGTAGATGATAAAGTAGTCTAAGATAATCCCAGCAAATATCCAGAGGTACATGGTCTCAGAGACAGAATGAAAGAATATATACAACTCAGAACTCTGAACAGAAAATAAGTCTAGCTAAACATGTCTCAAGGCAATATAAAATAAGATAGGCCTAACTAAACTAGTCTATGCAATGGGGGTGATGTCCTCAGCTAGAGCTGGGTCCTCCTGAGGGTCCAACTCGTAAGTGTCATCTAAGGCTGCCCCGTAGAAAGTATCCAGACAGGCCTCCTCCTCGTCCTCTGTAATATTTTCAACAGGTCCAGTCAGGACAGGAGCGAGCACAGTACATCTCAACAGTTCATAGCAGGTTAGAAAATATAATCATGCAGTAAAGTAAGATACAAGTACCGAAAGAAATACGGTATATAAATAGAGAGAGAACTGTAATAGAAATATCTACTATAAATAGAGAACTAACATGTGGCTAGTGAGTCAGAGTACAACATAGACATGTAAATGGCATGGGATGATTCTGATGCTACACTATGGAATGATTCTGATGCTACACTACTGGTGTATTATTCACATGTCCACTTCTACTCCCCCGTACCCCCAATCAATACACAAGGATCCAACCAGGTTATGTTATGATTCCATGCAAAGGCCCCCGAAGGGTGGTACATGGATGTCCCATAAATGGGGATTCTAGGAGATTCTAGGATACCCAGTAAATGGGATAAGGATTCTAGGAGACTCTGTGATCATAAGAGTATATGTCACAAGTGAATCCAAGAACCAATGAAGCATAATAATATGCCATATAAGTGAAACGTACATAACATGTAGTACCCGATGCTCCCTAAGGATAACATCTCAAGAAGGGATCCATATAGTACCAATCCGTGTGACCAACGTGACAGTAACAAGTAAAGTAATTTAATGCAGGAAATAATTCTAAACAGGATATGAAATGATCAGAGAATGAACTCGCCTGGTATCTGAGTGTCCAATATGAAAGTACTGTCCGAGGAGTGGTGTCTGGCTCCTAATCAGAACAACACAAGTCACAACAAGTCCAAAATGGTATAATGAATTCCTACTATGCATTCTACATGATTCTAGGTCAATCTAGGCCAAAGTCAACTCTTGGTCAACTCTGGTCAACCCTAGAAGTCAAACTAGGTCAACCAAGTCTAAAATAGGTCAAGCTAGTCTATCTAGTCCAATCTAGACTATACTAGTCTATACTAATCTAGTCTAGGTCTACCAAGGCTAAACTAGCCTATCAACATACAATACAAGGCTATAGAACCTATCATATCAATCAAGCACAACTCCAAACACAAACACTAATGACACACCAAGTACATATACAATATATATATATATATATATATATATATATATATATATATATATATATATATATATATATATATATATATATATATATATATATATATAAAATATTAGCCTATGGTTATAGCCTATGGTTATATTTTACAATATATCTATGAGTATATATATATATTGTAAAATAAAAATATTAGCCTATGTTTACAATATATATATATATATATATATATATATATATATATATATATATATATATATGTAAACCATGTTGTATGGTTTACATATTAGCCTATGGTTATATATGATGCTAATATGTAAACCATACAACATGCTAATACATATAAATATATACATATGTATAAAGGGCTCATGTGTGTGGTGATACATGGGTGTCTGTATTAGTGAGAGTGATGTGAGGCATGGCAATGGTGTGGGTGATACATGGCATGAGGGTATGTGAGAGATAAACATGACAGTTGTGTGTTTAAAGAAAATCAGTGAGTGAGAGAGTGTGTATGTGATTGATACATATCATGTGTGTGTGTAATTTGTTTGTGTGTGTGTGTGTCAATGGTGTTCAGTCACAAGAGTGTGTGAAATATACCTGAGGGTGTGAGAGAGGGTATCATAGATATATGAACAGTATTATGGGAACATTGCAAAACAGTGAACTTTAAACATACAATGAAATCTGAATTCTATATAGTGAAACAGTGAAGAAGGAGAATGGGGTCAATTCTAGTTTTCAGTCCATAGGACTAATTCCCAGATTAATACAACATGGGAAACATCCATAGTTCATAATAAAACACAAAGGAAAATAGTTTACAATAGTTCAATATTTCAGTTTTTTTAGTCTAGCCTTCAATCCCAGTTTTTGAACTCAAAACAGTCCCAAATAAATAAAAATTGACATATAACTAGATTACATATAGGAGTACAAGTTAGAGGTTTAAAATCATGTAAATAACAGTATAGAATAGGTTAAATTGATGTTCAAAGTTTAATATCAAAATCTGGAAAAAATTAGGAAATTGGGACTGATACATAGTTTTAGGATAATAGAGGAAATCGAGATTGATGAATCAAAACAATCTAAAATACTAAAATAGAGGTTGGTGGTTGAAATATACAATGTATTTGTGTCCCAGGGTCTATTACGTGTCCACCAATACGACATAATCGTGTCCAATACAAATAAACCCAAAACAGTACAAAACTGGCACTGTCTCGTGCACACGTGCACTTGTGTCGTGCACTCGACACAGGACACAAACGTGTCTCGTGGTCATCCACCTAGATAGCCCACCAATAGGACTACCCCATAGGCCAACTAGCCAGTGTCCACGACGTGTCTGTGTCGGATACGAGAGCTGTATCAGAGTCGAAAGTGTTCGACTGCACAGTCAGGCAAATCCCCTTGCGATGGCGATTACTCTCTCGACACGCCACGTGGACACGTGAGACTTGACACGTGGCATGTCAATCATAGCCCTATGGCGTGTGTCGAGTCTTGCGTGTCCTGGTTGCGTGTCGTGTCCGCTACAGCCCCCGAGTGGCAGGGGATCAAATTCGAGCGCGCGCGCGTGTGCAGCGCGTGTCCATGCGTCGATTTCGACACAACCCGACACAATCACCACCTCAGAGGAACAGAAATCCATAAGCAATATCAAGACCTAGATCCCTATTCAAAAATATTGCACAAAAAGAATCGAAATGCCCTTTGAGGCATTTCGACAAACACTTAAGGAACAGGTCTGATACGTGTCCGAAACGGACACGAAACCTATGAAATTCGACACGAAACCTATGCAACCACTTAGGGGACTCCTAGGGCTTCCTGAATATGTAAAGAAATCAAAATTTTATTGAGAAATGAAGAAGTTACCTATAGGTGAACTTCTAGAAAAATCCCCCTTTGTAGAGCTCTTCTCCTTGATATCCCAATCCAACAAATCAATAACAAACTGAAATAAAACTCCAATAACAGCAAGTATAGGTATATCAAAACCTAATCGAAGAGATTTGAATGAAAAAGGACATGTAATGGAATTCTATGGATCAAATGAAATAGGAAACAAACCTCTTCCTAAACTTGAGCTTTCCTAAAAAGAGGCAACCCTAAACTAAGAGAGTATTTATAGGGTGATGTTCCCAATGAGGATAGGGTAGCCGGCCAAGTGAGTCTAGGGCTTAGGGTTTTGCAATTCTTGGGCTTTGGGCCAATCTACAAGGCTATGAGTTAAATTGATTTATTAATGGTTCTAAATCATAAGCCATGACTTATGACTTTCTAATTCTTATTGCTAACTAGAGTCTATTGACCAAACCAAGGGTTAGCTTAGGTTAGACTAGAGTCATATAACCAAACCAAGTCCATACTAACTAGGGTTAGCTTCTAGGTTGGTCTACAAGGGTCAAAACTAGTCAAAATCAATCTAGTCCAAACAATTCCAAAATAATTCCTAAAAATTCCCATAAATTCAAATAAATTCTAATAAATTTAAATTACCCCAAAAATGTCAAAAAAATACCCTCAAGCTAGAAATGTGGTAGTGTCAAATCTACCTCCCTTAAAAGAATTTTGTCCTCGAAATTGAAAGGCAAAATACAACTTATGAGAAGGATAGAAAGTATACCTCACGGTCCAAAAAGATATGGGTAGCGCTCACGCATCTCATCCTCCCGCTCCCAGGTAGACTCTCCTGAAGAATGATGCCTCCATGCGACGCGTACCAAAGGTATCACCTGGTTCCTCAGAACCTTCTCCCGTCGATCCAGAATCTCCACTGGCTGCTCTGGATAGCTGAGAGAAGGCCCAACCTCAATCTCTGAATGATCGAGCACATGGCTAGGGTCAGCCACGTACCGTCTTAACTGTGATACATGGAATATGTTGTGGACCCCCACTTGCACATGCGGTAAGTCTAGCCTGTATGCAACGTCACCGATTCTCCCGCTGATAACGAAAGGGCCGATGAAGCACGGGCTAAGCTTCCCGCCTCCACCCAAAACGTATCGTACCACGAGTCGAAGATATCCTCAAGAAAACCTGGTCTCCGACCTAATCACAAGCAAGGTCTCAATTAATTATAATAAACAAACATGATCAAAAATCACAAACAAACAAACCTAAATCTAATCCTACTCTAATCTGTACCTCAAACTCCAATGGCCTCCGGTGGCTATCGGCCCAGTGCCGATGTCTGTCCTGCGCCACGCGAAGTCTGTCCGTGATGAGCTTCACCTTCTCGGCTGCGTCAACAACCATCTCTGGCCCTAGTAAAGCTCGCTCACCAACATCATCCCAAGATAAGGGTGTACGGTACCTACGCCCGTACAGAGCCTCGAAAGGTGACATCTCAATGTTGGCCTGGAAACTGTTGTTGTAAGCAAACTCCACCAAACAAAGATGATCCTCCCAGGAACCTCCAAAGTCCAGGACGCACGTCCGCAGCATATCCTAAAGTGTCTGAATAGTCTGCTCCGACTGTCCGTCCGTCTGGGGGTGGTATGCAGTACTAAACTTGAGCTGAGTGCCCAAGCTGGTCTGCAGACTCCTCCAGAAATGGAAAGTAAAGCGACTATCCCGATCTGAGACGATGATGACCGGAACTCCTTGAATCCTAACTATCTGCCGCAAATACATCTCCGCCAGCCTTTCTGTAGACGTACCCACCTTGAATGGCAAGAAGTGGGCCGATTTGGTCAACCTGTCAACGATGACCCAAATCGCGTCTTTCTCTCCTGGAGTACGCGACAATCCTGATACGAAGTCCATAGTGATATGCTCCCATTTCCACTCGAGAATGGGCAGCGGCTGCAACAATCCACCGGGCCTCTGCCTCTCTGTCTTGACCTGCTAACAGACCAAGCACCTAGCCACGAAGCGAGCCACCTCCCGCTTCATCTCTGACCACCAAACATGATCCCTCAGATCTCGGTACATCTTGTTGGCACCCGGGTGTATAGAGTACAGAGATCTGTGGGCCTCCTGTATAACCTGCTCCCTGAGCTCTCCACTGGGAACATATAACCTGGAACCGTGCCTCAAGGCACCATCCTCTGTAAGAGAAAACTCGTCCTCCAGCAATCCTGCTCGAACCTGCTCTCGGAGACACCGCAGAGCAACGTCCTCAAACTATGCCGACTTGATCCTCTCCACCAAGTCTGACTGAATCTGCATGCCCCACAACTACATCTGCACTCCGGGCACGATCACCTCAATCCCAAGGCTCTCCAAGTCTGCAAGCAAATGCCGATCCATGGTCAAACACATGGCTGTCGGATACCTACTCAAGGCATCGACAACCACGTTGGCCTTCCCTGGGTGATACTGAAGTAGGATGTCAAAATCCTTCATCAACTCCAGCCATCTGCGCTGTCTCATGTTCAACTCCTTCTGAGTGAACACATACTTTAAGCTCTTGTGATCTGTGAAGATCTCCACCCTCTCACCATACAGATAATACTTCCATAACTTCAGAGCAAAAATCACTGCTGCCAGCTCCAGGTCGTGGGTAGGGTAGTTCTTCTCATGGGGACGCAATTGCCTGGAAGCATAGGCAATCACCTTCCCATGCTGCTGCAAGACGTAACCCAGCCCCTTCCCTGAAGCATCACTATAAATAGTGAAACTACCCGATCCTGAAGGCAATGTCAGAATCGGAGCTGTCGTAAGCCACTTCTTCAACTCATCAAAAGCTGTCTGACACTCCTCAAACCAAACATACTCAGCATCCTTCTGGGTCAACCGAGTCAACGGCTCTGCAACCCGGGAGAAATCCTGCACAAATCTCCGATAATATCCTGCCAGCCCCAGAAAACTCCTGATCTCTGCAATTGAAGTCGGCGCTGCCCATGCCTCAACTGCTACAATCTTCTTGGGGTCAACTGAGATACCATCTCCAGTCACCACATGCCCCAAGAAGTCCACCCGGTCTAAGAAGAACTCACACTTGGAGAGCTTTCCGTAAAGCTGCTCCTTCCTGAGAATCTCCAGCACTATCCTCAAATGCTCCTCGTGCTCCTCCTCAGTCTTGGAATATATCAAGATGTCGTCAATGAACACCACCACAAACTGATCCAGATACTGATGGAACACCTTGTTCATAAGGTTCATAAACACTGCTGGTACATTGGTTAGCCCAAACGGCATAACCAAAAACTCAAACTGCCCGTACCGCATCCTGAAAGCGGTCTTGGGAATATTCTCCCCCTTCACCTTCACTTGGTGATATCTCGACCTCAGATCAATCTTGTAAAATACTCGAGCTCCGCTCAACTGGTCAAAAAGATCGTCGATCCGCGGCAGTGGGTATTTGTTCTTGATCGTGAGGTTGTTGAGTGTCCTATAGTCAATACACATCCGTACCGACCCATTCTTCTTCGGCACAAACAACACTGGTGCACCCCATGGCGACGAACTCGAGCGGATAAAGCCCTTGTCCTGTAGCTCATCCACCTGCTTCTTCAGCTCCACCAGCTCGCTGTTGTTCACCCGATAGACATGCTGAGAGATGGGTTCTGCTCTTGGAACCAAGTCTATCGAGAACTCTATGTCTCTGTCTGGTGGCAATCCCGACAACTCCTCTGGGAAAACATCCATATAATCTGCTATCAAGGGGTGTGGAATCGCCTGCTCCTCGACCGAGACTCTACAGAAGACTCCGCTACTCTGCTCTGCCTGACGTCTGGAGTACTCGAACTCTGGCTCCCCCGGCGCTCTGAAGAGAACTCTACCCCTCTGTAATCAATGCTGGCGTGGTGCCTGCTCAACCAATCCATGCTTAGTACTATATCGTAGTTCGGCAATGGCATTACGAGCAGGCTCACCTCCAACTCACGATCTCCCAAAACTACTCTCCGACCCTTACAAACATCACTCACGAGGATAATGCCACCCCCGATCGTGATCTTGTAAGTCCTAGACAACGATTCAGCTACGATACCGTGTCTAATCACAAAAGATACTGATATGAAGCTATGCGAAGCACCGGAATCGAATAATGCAAAAGCTGGACTGGAGTCGAGAAGGATCGAACCTGCAATCAGCTCTCCGATGGCCACCGCATCCTCTGCTGCCATGGCGAATCCTCGCCCCTGCTGGCCTTCCCTGGCATGCTGCTGGTGCTGGACGAACCTCTGCTGCTGTGTTGGCAGGACTGGTCCCCTCTGCTAGCCTGCTGGAGCTCTGACTGCTGCTCCCTGGGCTGCTCGTCCTATACGGCACTCCCTTATCTGGTGGTCTGCTGAACCACACACCAGGCACTGGCCCAGCCTCTTCCGGCACTTATTGGTGACATGCCCGGGCTTCTTGCAGTAGGCACAAGTGATAACCTGCCTCTGGCCCTGCTGGTGCTGTCTCGGCTGCTGCTGCTGATGAACTGGCCTCTGCTGGATCGGCTGCGGCTGGAACTGCCTCAGCTGCTGGTGCTGAAAGTGGGGCCTCTTGGCCTGGTCTCTGCTGCTGCTGCTGCCCCCAACTGGGTCTCGCCCCCTCTTGAGCCTAAGCTCAAGATCATCCTCTGCCAACAAGGCTCCCGTCAAGATCTCTTCGAATGTTGCATCACGGTTGCCCTTGGTCAAGGACTTGACCTCCTTGACTAGACCCTTCCAGAACCTCTGGGCCTTCGTCATCTCGCTCAAGCCCTCTACGAACCTGCCGAGGCGGCCAAACTCTCCGGCATACTCCTCCACCGAAAGACTTCCCTGGACTAGGCTCTCGAACTGCGTCTCCAAGGCTCTGAGTGCTGAATCTGGAAAGAACTTCTTCTTGAAGAAGCCCTTGAACTGCTCCCAAGTCTGCCCAGCAACCCCCACCCTGGGGTCTGACTGATACCAGGTGCGAGCAAGATCTCGCATCCGGCTAGCTGCGGCCTCGATCTGAAGATCTGCTGGTATCCTGGCTAGGCGAAAGATCTCCTCTATATGCTCGATCCACTCATCGGCATATAAGATCCCCTCTGTCCCTAGAAAGTCTCTGGGGCTCATCTTCTGAAACTGCTCGATCCCTGGTGTCCTCGGCTGATAGACCACTGGTCGAGCTGCAACCGTCGTAAGGGCCAACTCCATGCCCCTGTCATGTCGAGCCTGCTGCCGGTCCATGAACTACTGGAAGTACGCGAATATCTGCGTTGCATCCACGTATCCTAGAGGCGACTGCTGGAAGGGATCCTCTGGGATGACCGGGTCCTGTCTTCGAGCCGGTGGAAGCATACCCCCTGCTGCTGCTGTCGAGGTCTCAATACGAGCAGAGGTGGCAGGAGCTGCAGTCCCCTGGCCCTGCTGTACTGGCTAAGAGGTAGCAGTCCCCTCTATAGCATCCTTATGAATGGCACGCTGCGATCGAGTCTCTACCATCCTGAAGATAGACAAACAAGGGTATCAATTTCTGAGAAAGAAGCGAAATAACAAAGGCGGACAGTTAAAATTCAAAAGATCAGGTGACAATAAGGATTTAGATGGCAATAAAAGAATTTTTCCTAAAGTGATTGAGTACCTTAAAATTAATGTCCTATATCCTACTGCAGGCTGTAGTGATACTCTAGTTCGAATACCACTACACTTCTAGTGCAGACCTGCATGGGCCACCACTAAAAACGTGTCACGACCCGCACCCTAGAGTAAGGGCACGAGACGTGGATACGTCCAGCCTACGCCGCAGTGTCGACGGTAGAACGCTGTCCTAGGTCAACATACATCTAACAATATATCTCTAAACAGTTTATACTCCCCGAATGGGGGTGACATAGCAGTAAATAAACTCAATCACAACTAAGGAAGAGATAGCACGATATGAAATAGAACTCAAGGAAAAGTAGATGATAAAGTAGTCTAAGATAATCCCAGCAAATATCCAGAGGTACATGGTCTCAGAGACAGAATGAAAGAATATATACAACTTAGAACTCTGAACAAAAAATAAGTCTAGCTAAACATGTCTCAAGGCAACATAAAATAAGATAGGCCTAACTAAACTAGTCTATGCAATGGGGGTGATGTCCTTAGCTAGAGCTGGGTCCTCCTGAGGGTCCAACTCGTAAGTGTCATCTAAGGCTGCCCCGTAGAAAGTATCCAGACAGGCCTCCTCCTCGTCCTCTGTAATATTTTCAACAGGTCCAGTCAGGACAGGAGTGAGCACAGTACATCTCAACAGTTCATAGCAGGTTAGAAATATAATCATGCAGTAAAGTAAGATACAGGTACTGAAAGAAATGCGGTATATAAACAGAGAGAGAACTGTAATAGAAATATCTATTATAAATAGAGAACTAACATGTGGCTAGTGAGTCAGAGTACAACATAGACATGCAAATGGCATGGGATGATTCTGATGCTACACTATGGTATGATTCTGATGCTACACTACTGGTATATTATTCACATGTCCACTTCTACTCCCCCGTACCCCCAATCAATACACAAGGATCCAACCAGGTTATGTTATGATTCTATACAAAGGACCCCGAAGGGTGGTACATGGATGTCCCATAAATGGGGATTCTATGAGATTCTAGGATACCCAGTAAATGGGATAAGGATTCTAGGAGACTCTGTGATCATAAGAGTATATGTCACAAGTGAATCCAAGAACCAATGAAGCATAGTGATATGCCATGTAAGTGAAACGCACATAACATGTAGTACCCGATGCTCCCTAAGGATAACATCTCAAGAAGGGATCCATATAGTACCAATCCGTGTGACCAACGTGACAGTAACAAGTAAAGTAATTTAATGCAGGAAATAATTCTAAACAGGATATGAAATGATCAGAGAATGTACTCGCCTGGTATCTGAGTGTCCAATATGAAAGTACTGTCCGAGGAGTGGTGTCTGGCTCCTAATCAGAACAACACAAGTCACAACAAGTCCAAAATGGTATAATGAATTCCTACTATGCATTCTACATGATTCTAGGTCAATCTAGGCCAAAGTCAACTCTTGGTCAACTCTGGTCAACCCTAGAAGTCAAACTAGGTCAACCAAGTCTAGACTAGGTCAAGCTAGTCTATCTAGTCCAATCTAGACTATACTAGTCTATACTAATCTAGTCTAGGTCTACCAAGGCTAAACTAGCCTATCAACATACAATACAAGGCTATAGAACCTATCCTATCAATCAAGCACAACTCCAAACACAAACACTAATGACACACCAAGTACATATACAATATATATATATATATATATATATATATATATATATATATATATATATAAATAAAAAATATATATATATATATATATACATATATATATATATATATATATATATATATATATATATATATATATATATATATACTCATAGATACAAGGTACATACATATAGTTATATAGCACACTACTATATATATATATATATTTTTTTTTTATATATTATATATATCATATAACCATAGGCTAATGTGTAAACCATATAACATGCTAATACATATAAATATATACATATGTATAAAAGGGCTCATGTGTGTGGTGATACATGGGTGTCTGTATTAGTGAGAGTGATGTGAGGCATGGCAATGGTGTGGGTGATACATGGCATGAGGGTATGTGAGAGATAAACATGACAGTTGTGTGTTTAAAGAAAATCAGTGAGTGAGAGAGTGTGTATGTGATTGATACATATCATGTGTGTGTAATTTGTTTGTGTGTGTGTGTGTCAATGGTGTTCAGTCACAAGAGTGTGTGAAATATACCTGAGGGTGTGAGAGAGGGTATCATAGATATATGAACAGTGTTATGGGAACATTGGAAAACAGTGAACTTTAAACATACAATAAAATCTGAATTCTATATAGTGAAACAGTGAAGAAGGAGAATGGGGTCAATTCCAGTTTTCAGTCCATAGGACTAATTCCCAGATTAATACAACATGGGAAACATCCATAGTTCATAATAAAACACAAAGGAAAACAGTTTACAACAGCTCAATATTTCAGTTTTTTTAGTCTAGCCTTCAATCCCAGTTTTTGAACTCAAAACAGTCCCAAATAAATCAAAAATTAACATATAACTAGATTACATATAGGAGTACAAGTTAGAGGTTTAAAATCATGTAAATAACAGTGTAGAATAGGTTAAATTGATGTTCAAAGTTCAATATCAAAATCTGGAAAAAATCAGGAAATTGGGACTGATACATAGTTTTAGAATAATAGGGGAAATCGAGATTGATGAATCAAAACAATCTAAAATACTAAAACAGAGGTTGGTAGTTGAAATATACAATGTATTTGGGTCCCAGGGTCCATCACGTGTCCACCAATATGACACAATCGTGTCCAATACAAATAAACCCAAAACAGTGCAAAACTGGCACTGTCTCGTGCACACGTGCACTTGTGTCGTGCACTCGACACAGGACACAAACGTGTCTTGTGGTCATCCACCTAGATAGCCCACCTATAGGACTACCCCATAGGCCAACTAGCTAGTGTCCACGACGTGTCTGTGTCGGATACGAGAGCCGTATCAGAGTCGAAAGTGTTCGACTGCACAGTCAGGCAAATCCCCTTGCGATGGCGATTACTCTCTCGACATGCCACGTGGACACGTGAGACTTGACACATGGCGTGTCAATCATAGCCCCATGGCGTGTGTCGAGTCTCGCGTGTCCTTGTTGCGTGTCGTGTCCGCTACAGCCCCCGAGTGGCAGGGGATCAAATCCGAGCGCGCGCGCGTGTGCAGCGCGTGTCCACGCGTCGATTTCGACACAACCCGACACAATCACCAGCTCAGAGGAACAGAAATCCATAAGCAATATCAAGACCTAGATCCCTATTCAAAAATATTGCACAAAAAGAATCGAAATACCCTTTGAGGCATTTCGACAAACACTTAAGGAACAGGTCTGATACGTGTCCGAAACGGACACGAAACCTATGAAATTCGACACGAAACCTATGCAACCACTTAGGGGACTCCTAGGGCTTCCTGAATATGTAAAGAAATCGAAATTTCATTGAGAAATGAAGAAGTTACCTATAGGTGAACTTCTAGAAAAATCCCCCTTTGTAGAGCTCTTCTCCTTGATATCCCAATCCAACAAATCAACAACAAACTGAAATAAAACTCCAATAATAGCAAGTATAGGTATATTAAAACCTAATCGAAGAGATTTGAATGAAAAAGGACATGTAATGGAATTCTATGGATCAAATGAAATAGGAAACAAACCTCTTCCTAAACTTGAGCTTTCCTAAAAAGAGGCAACCCTAAACTAAGAGAGTATTTATACGGTGATGTTCCCAATGAGGATAGGGTAGCCGGCCAAGTGAGTCTAGGGCTTAGGGTTTTACAATTCTTGGGCTTTGGGCCAATCTACAAGGCTATGAGTTAAATTGATTTATTAATGGTTCTAAATCATAAGCCATGACTTATGACTTTCTAATTCCTATTGCTAACTAGAGTCTATTGACCAAACCAATGGTTAGCTTAGGTTAGACTAGAGTCATATAACCTAACCAAGTCCATACTAACTAGGGTTAGCTTCTAGGTTGGTCTACAAGGGTCAAAACTAGTCAAAATCAATCTTGTCCAAACAATTCCAAAATAATTCCTAAAAATTCCCATAAATTCAAATAAATTCTAATAAATTTAAATTACCCCAAAAATGTCAAAAAATAACCCTCAAGCTAGAAATGTGGTAGTGACAGGTTTGGACATCAATTGGCCAGGATTAATAAAATATAGGAATTTAAATATAAATAATATATTTTAAAGTGGTAAAATATACAAGTCACAAAATTATATAATAAAATAACTTGTAAAATTTTACATAATAATATGTAGCACTAAAATTGCATTTGAAAATATATACATATTTATACAACAAATACTATTATATATATACATAAATATATAGATATTTATATACATATATAATGGATATATAATGGATATATAATGGATATATATATATATATATATATATATATATATATATATATATATATATATATATATATATATATATATATCCAAATATTATTTTAGAAAAAATAAAATTTTTTTTAAAAAACAATATTTGGATATATATATATATATATAAAAAAAATATATATATATATATTTTATATATATCCAAATATATATATATTTGGATATATATATATTTGGATAATATATATTTAAAAAAAAAAAAAATATATATATATATATATAAAAATATATATATATATATATATATATATATATATATATATATTTTTTATATATATATATATATATATATATGTATATATATATATATATATATATATATATATATATATATATATATATATATATATATATATATATATATATATATATATATATATATTGGAGCAAGGCCCCCAAAGTTTGGGGCTTTGCAAAAAAACCCTACACCTATCTGTTTGTAAAAACAAAAATTTGTTTTATTCCAAACTTGTAAAAGAGTACAAAGTATAATGAATTCTGGGGAAGTACAACTTTAGGAATCTGATCAGAAGACGATAATTTTATCCCTTGGACTATGGGAACTTGTGTTGACACAAAGTCACAGTCAACCAAATATTGATAACATTGACTAAATAATACTTGTAATAATTCAATACGACACACGACGACTACATCCAGCTCAAGTCAGACGACAGCTCAGTTTTGTAATACAAGTCATTTTTGAGTCTGTATTTTGTAAATTTATTGAGTCTAGACTGATGTAAGCTGAGTTGTGCTGAGCTCTTGAGACTTAACCTATAACCTACCCAAACTCCATAAGCTCCACACATCCAAATAAGCCCATTGGACCATAAGACCTATTCTGTGCTCTGGAGACAGAGTTCGGGCCGAACTCTGCCTCCACACAGAGTTCGGGCCGAACTCTGTCCCCTAAAAATCAGCATCCTAATTTTTAGGGTTGGCTGGTTGCTAGTTGTCCAACGGCCAAATTTTTGAAAATTTCTACCAGAATTCTGGCCGAATTCTGCCACTAGTATCCTATAAATAGGCCATGAATTCTCTCATTTTCATTCATCCAATCTTCTCTTCTCTCTAAAGCTCAATATAAGCCATACCCTTCTTCATCTACTAGCCACAAGCCTCCTAAGCCTCAAGTGCTCAGCATCTCCCGGTTAGGAGTTTTGTGCAAGAGTTCAAGAAGTCGCTTGGAAAATTCCAAGCATCGCCACTGCGATCCTTTGTAAGAAGTTGACGTGCTCTTCTGAAGAAAAGGCACGGGGTGTAACTACTATTTCATAAATAGTGGATTTAATCCTGAGCTAGAGTTCTCAGGCCTGGACTAGTCCTCCATGAGGGAAACCAGGTAAAAATCGGCTGTATTTGCGTATGCTTTCTTGCTTCTCATTTATTTCCGCATTTACTCTGATTGTTTTTAGCTTGTGAAAGAGTTTAATTTTTAATTGTCTATTATCGCTATAAACTCTATTCACCCCCCTCTAGAGTTGCCATCTGTTCTTCAATTGGTATCAGAGCTCTGTTCTCTCAACAAGGACTAACATCCTAGAGCTGATCCATGGCAACCACACAATCCTTGATTTCCAATCACGGTGAAGGGTAGTCCACTCATAGGCCTCCCCTATTTGATGGAAGTAACTACACGTATTGGAAAACAAGGATGAGCTTTTATCTCAAGTCGCTAAACTTCGACCTGTGGACTATCGTCACCGATGGTTACAAAAAGCCCGCCAGGATAGTTGTCAATGGTGATCTCGTTGAGAAAACCCATGACAAATATTATGACGAGGAGAAGAAACAGGCAAGTCTAGACGCGAGAGCTATTAATGCTTTATTCTGTGCTATAGACAGGAATGAGTTCAACAGGGTCTCAACATGCACCACTGCTCATGAAGTATGGAGACTTCTAGAAGTGACGCATAAAGGAACCACCCAAGTCAAGGAATCAAAGATAAGCCGTCTCACTCAAGAATACGAGGCTTTCAAGATAAAGCCAAATGAGACGATCACACAAATGATTACAAGATTCCTCGACATCATCAACCTCTTATCTTCTCTTGGCAAACAATACTCAAATCACGAGAAGATCCGCAAGATACTTAGAGGGCTACCAAAGTTTTGGAACCCTAAGGTGACAACCATCATAGAAGGAAATGATCTCACTACTATATCCATGGAGACTTTGATGGGAAAGCTGATGACTCATGAAATTTACCTCAAAGACTTCGAAGAGCCTGCTCCTAAGGCTAAGGAGATCGTACTCAAAGCTCTCCGACGAAGGGCTGACTCCGAAGAGACGGATGACGACAACTCGGAAGATGATGATCAAGCTCTCATGGTCCGCAACTTCAAGAAATTCCTTCGCTTCAATCGAAGAAAGAAGGAACCACAAGAAGATGACGAAGAAGAGCCAACCTGCTACGGTTGCAAGAAGACTGGACATGTCCGAAAAGACTGTCCATTCTTAAAGAAGAGCAACCGCTATGAGAAACCATACAAGAAGGCCTCCTCAAAGAAATATGCCAACACAAGTATTTGGCATGAAAGCGAAGCTAGTGACTCCGAGGAAGAAAAGGACTCTCCTCAAGATACTGCAAATGTGTGCCTAATGGCTGTTGACACAAAGTCACAGTCAACCAAATATTGATAACATTGACTAAATAATACTTGTAATAATTCAATACGACACACGACGTCTACATCAAGCTCAAGTCAGACGACAGCTCAGTCTTTGCAATTCAGTTGTATATGAGTCTGTATTTTATACTTTTATTGAGTCTAGACTGCTGTAAACTGTATCATGCTGAGCTCTTGAGACTTGACCTATAGCCTACCAAAAAAAATCCATAAACTCTACCATCCAGAAATAAGCCCATTGGTCTCTTAGAACCATTATGTGCTCTGGAGACAGAGTTCGGGCCGAACTCTGCCTCCACACAGAGTTCGGGTCGAACTCTGTCCCCTAAAAATCAGCAACCTAAATTTTAGGGTTAGCTGGTTGCTAGTTGTCCAACGGCCAAATATTTGAAATTTTCTACCCGAATTCTGGCCGAATTCTGCCTACAAAGACCCTATAAATAGGCCTAGAAATCTCTCATTTCAAATCATCCAATCTTCTCTTCTCTTCTCTCTTAAGCTCAAATAAGCCATACCCTTCCCATCTACTAGCCACAAGCTTCCTAAGTCTCGAGTGCTCAGCATCTCTCAGTTAGGAGTCTTGTGCAAGAGTTGAAGAAGTCGCTTGGAAAATTCTAAGCAATCGCCACTGCGATTCTCTGTAAGAAGTTGACGTGCTCTTCTGAAGAAAAGGCACGGGTTGTAAACTACTATTTCACAAATAGTGGATTTAATCCTGAGCTAGAGTTCTCAGGCCTGGACTAGTCCTCCACGAGGGAAACCAGGTTAAATTCGGCTGTGTTTGCGTATGCTCTCTTGCTTCTCACTTTAAATTCTGTATTTACTCTGACTAGTTTTATTTGTGATAGAGTTGATTTTTTAATTGGATATTATCTCTATAAACTCTATTCACCCCCCTCTAGAGTTTTCATCTGTTCTTCAATTGGTATCAGAGCTCTGTTCTCTTTACAAGGACTTACATCCTAGAGCTGATCCATGGCAACCACACAATCCTTGATTTCCAATCACGGTGAAGGACAATCCACTCATAGGCCTCCCCTATTTGATGGAACTAACTACACGTATTGGAAAACAAGGATGAGTTTTTATCTCAAGTCTCTAGACTTTGACCTGTGGACTATCGTCACTGACGGTTACAAAACGCCCGCCAGGATAGTTGTCAACGGTGATCTCGTTGAGAAATCACATGACAAATATTTTGACGAGAAGAAAAAATAGGTAAGTCTAGACGCGAGAGCTATTAATGCTTTATTCTGTGCTATAGACAGGAATGAGTTCAACATGGTATCTATATGCACCACATCTCACGAAGTATGGAGACTTCTTGGAGTGATGCATGAAGGAACTACCCAAGTCAAGGAATCAAAGATAAGCTGTCTCACTCAAGAATACGAGGCTTTCAAGATGAAACCAAATGAGACGATCACGCAAATGTTCACAAGATTCCTCAACATCATCAACCCCCTGTCTTCGTTCGGCAAGCAATACTCAAATCATGAGAAGATTCACAAGCTACTTAGGGGGCTACCAAAGATTTGGAACCCTAAGGTGACAGCCATCATAGAAGGAAATGATCTCACAACCATGTCCAGGGAGACTTTGATGGGAAAGCTAATGACTCATGAGCTTGACCTCAAGGACTTCGAAGAGCCTGCTCCTAAGGCTAAGGATATCGCACTCAAAGCTCACCGACGAAGGGCTGAACCCGAAGAGACAGATGATGATGACTCGGAAGATGATCAAGCCCTTATGGTCCGCAACTTCAAGAAATTCCTTCGCTTCAATCGAAGGAAGAAGGAACCACAAGAAGATGGCGAAGAAGAGCCAACCTGCTATGGTTGCAAGAAGACTGGACACGTCCGAAAAGACTGTCCATTCTTGAAGAAGAGCAACCGCTATGAGAAGCCATACAAGAAGACCTCCTCAAAGAAATATGCCAACACAAGCATTTGGCATGAAAGCGAAGCTAGTGACTCCGAGGAAGAAAAGGACTCTCCTCAAGATACGGCTAATGTGTGCCTAATGGCGACATCCGATAAGGTATCAAACGAAACTCTTGACGACTTCTCTTTTGATGAACTTGGCGATGCTTTCACCGATTTACTCGATGATCACAAAAAGATCATTGGTAAATACAAACACGCCAAGGACAAAATCAAAAGTCATGAAGTCGAAATTCAAAGACTTTCTCTATAGCTTGATAACATTAGAGACACTTCATCCACGGAAGTCACAGATGAGGTATCTAAGCTTAAACTAAGCCTTCATGATGCCGAAACACGTATTGAGCAACAAACACAAGAAATCACCACACTCAACACGATGCTTGCTGAAGAAAAGAGTAGACACAAGATTTCTATGACTAAGATATATAGCTTAAATGCTAAGGTTACTGAACTGCAGGCTGTCTCTAAGAGATTAGAGACTAAATTGGGAAAACAGGTTGCTCAACCTCAAACCCAATCTCGGGAGACATCCACAAAGCATAACACTTCTCATGCTAGTCATCCACATCATCCATCTACAACACGTAATCATGCTTTCATATACACACACTTTCACAAAGGACACAAACCACATGCACGTAGAAATAATTATCATATGCCACAAAATCATCATGTTACACATAGATACAATCATCCCCATGTTGTACAAATACACAATCAACATCACTCTACTTATAGACAATATCACCATGCTCCATATAGACAATATCACCATGCCACTCTACAACACTCTATGCATAATCATCATCACCATGCTAATCATCATACTTCTGCTCATTACACTGCTTATAGACATCATCAGCATGCTCTTAATATAAATAGGAATACTACATGTACTTATTGTGGTTTACATGGACACATATCACCACAATGTAGAATTAGAAGATTAGTAGATAGAAAAATATATGCATGGTTTCCAAAAACTAACTTTTTAGGACCCTCAAGAACTTGGGTACCAAAGGTCACATCTACTCTTGATGTAGGTGGACCTTCCCTCCTCAACTAAGAGTAAGTGGATTCTCGATAGTGGATGCTCGCGGCATATGACAGGAGACGCAAATCTTTTCGCATCACTATCGATGAAGAGAGAAGGATATGTATCCTTCGGCAACAACCTTAAAGGTTATATTATAGGTAATGGCAATATTGGTTATTCTCCCTCTCCCGTAATAAAGGATATTTGCCTAGTGACCGAGTTAAAGCATAACCTGCTCAGCATTAGTCATCTTGCTGACCATGGATATGACATTAACTTTGGACAAAACAAATGCCTTATTTATGATAGGTCAACGGGAGACATCGCTTTTGAAGGGGTAAGAGAAGATAATATTTATACTTTCTATTTGTCTGGAAATACTAACAATTCAGGTAGATGCCTATATGCTCATAAAGATGAACAGCTACTATGGCACCAGCGTCTTGGTCATGCCAATATGGATACTATATCCAGGCTATCGACCAAGAAGCTAGTTAGAGGCTTGCCCGACATCACATTCAAAAAGGACACCGTATGTGCCGAATATGAGTTGAATAAGGCAACCAAGTCATCTTTTCATTCCATAAACTCTGTAAGCACTTCTAGACCCTTGCAACTAGTACATATGGATTTATTTGGCCCTAGTAGAGTAGCCAGTCTTGGCGGAAAACTCTATGCCTTTGTTATTGTTGATGATTTTTCAAGATTTACTTGGGTTTTCTTTCTTGCATATAAAAGTGATGCTATTTCGGTTTTCAAGATTTTTGTTAAGAAAGTTCAAAACGAAAAAGGCTACATGATTACTCGAATCCGAAGTGATCATGGAGGCGAATTCGAAAATTCTGATTTTGAAAGGTTTTGTGATTCTAATGGTTTTGATCATCAGTTTTCTTGTCCAAGAACTCCTAAAAAAAATAGTGTTGTGGAGCAGAAGAATATGACTCTTGGCGATATGGCCAGAGTTATGTTGAACAAGTTTTCACTTCCGAAATATTTTTGGGCTGAAGCTGTCAGTACAGCATGCCACATTTTAAATAGGGTGCTTATTCGTCCTATTACGAAGAAAATACCCTATGAGCTTTGGTTTGGAAGAACCCCAAATGTTTCTTATTTTAGAGTTTTTGGATGTAGATGCTTTATCCTTAACACCAAAGACAACTTAGGCAAATTTGATGCCAAAGCTGACGATGGTATTTTCCTTGGCTATGCTGCCAAGAGTAAGGGATATAGAGTTTTTAACAAACGCTCTTTAATTGTGGAAGAGTCTACAAATGTGACTTTTGATGAAGATAACAGTGCAGCAGCTACTCTTGATGATGATGTTGAGCCATCAACGTCTACTCCAATAAACACCACAACCGAAACAAATTCTCTGGAAAGCTTGCCTAAGAAATTCTCTTTCAAGCCATCACATCCAGAAAATTTGGTAATCGGTGAGGTTTCACGAGGAGTAACTACTAGATCATCATTAAGAGACTCTATTGCTAGCACTGCCTTTATTTCACAAAGTGAGCCTAAAAACATTTCATAAGCTTTCAATGATGAATTTTGGATTTCTGCTATGCAAGTGGAACTCAACCAATTCGAGAGGAGCCAAGTATGGGAACTCGTTCCTAGACCGGCTAATCACTCGATTATTGGTACTAAATGGGTTTTTAGAAATAAAGTAAATGAAGATGGTTCAGTCACACGCAACAAAGCTCGTCTAGTAGCCCAAAGATACAACCAAGAGGAAGGTATTGACTACGATGAGACGTATGCTCCTGTTGCTAGATTAGAATCCATTCGGATGCTTTGTGCATTTGCAAATTTTCAAAATTTCAAATTATTTCAAATGGATGTTAAAAGTGCTTTCTTGAATGGTTTTATTAAGGAGGAAGTTTATGTAAAACAACCCCTGGTTTCGAAAATCACAAATTTCCTGACAACGTGTTCAAGTTAAAGAAAGTACTGTACGGCCTCAAACAAGCCCCTAGAGCTTGGTATGAACGGCTAAGCAACTTCTTGCTTGAGAAAGGTTTTTCAAAAGGGAAAATTGACACTACACTTTTCATAAAGTCTTTGAAGGACACTATTCTTTTAGTACAAATATATATAGATGATATTATTTTTGGTTCTACTGATGAAACCCTCTGTCAAGATTTTGCCAAGTTTATGCAGACCGAGTTTGAGATGAGCATGATGGGGGAGCTCAACTACTTTCTTGGGCTGCAAGTCAAACAAATGTCAAATGGAACCTTCATCTGTCAGTCGAAGTATACAAAGGATATGCTAAAAAAATTCGAACTTGATAATGTTAAACCAATCAGCACTCCTATGGCTACTTCAACCAAACTTGAACCAGATGACAGCGGCAAACCCGTAGATCAACGTAAGTATCAAGGTATGATAGGCAGTCTACTCTATCTTACTGCTAGTCGCCCTGATATAATGTTTAGCATTTGCCTGTGTGCTAGATATCAAGCAGATCCTAAGGAATCGCACATGACCGCAGTTAAGCGTATCTTTAGATACCTTAAGGGTACAGTTACAGTGGGCCTATGGTATCCCAAGTCAACATCATTTGACCTCATTGGTTACTCTGATGCTGATTTGCTGGATGCAAGGTCGACCGTAAAGGTACGAACGGTACGTGTCATTTATTAGAAAAGGCTTTAGTCTCTTGGTTTAGCAAGAAGCAGAATTCTGTCGCACTATCCACAACAGAAGTTGAATACATAGCAGCTGGGCGTTGTTGTGCACAAATTCTGTGGATGAAGCAAACCCTTGAAGACTATAATTTATCTTTCATGCATATTCTAATCTTTTGTGATAACACTAGTGCAATAAATCTTACTAAGAACCCCATTTGTCACTCACGCACGAAGCACATTGAAATTCAACACTACTTTTTGCGTGATTATCAGCAAAATGGCACGATTAACTTAGAATTTATTGACACTGATCACCAGTTAGCAGAATTCTTCACAAAGCCATTATCCGAAGAGCGCTTCAATTTCCTTTGTCGTGAACTTGGAATTTTAGATGAAGCTGTCATAAATTAAAATACACCTGCGTAAATATCGATTATATTATGATTTTCTTATGATGAACTTGCTATGGGTACAAGCCGAAAGGGCCCTTATGACAACAAGGCGTAAAAGCCTAAGCGACACGGTGCACTAGTCCTCAGGACTACCGCTAGCTGGGATCCGGCCCCTGCAGCTAACCCATGGCAACTTCAAAATATTGAATTATGATATAACTCCTTGTTTATTATATGGTACATTTTGATTTATCACCTGCTGACATGCTATTTTCCAATTTCATATTGCTATCCTTCTACTTCTACTATCCGGTTTATTGAATCTTTTAAGCTTTTATCTTTATATCTTATATTGGTTTCCCATACTTAACCAATATTTCATCCTTTTAGCCTGATTTCAGTTCTGGGACAAGGACCCAGAATTCGGGCCGAACTCTGCCCTTACCAGAGTTCGGGCCGAGTTCGGTCTCCCTGTTCCAGAATCGGGGACAGTTCCAGCCGTTGATCACAACTGGATCCAATGGTCCTGATTTACTCCGACCAAGAGAAACCCTTCCCTTATATTCGATTTCTCTTCCCTCTCCTTCATTCTTACCACCTCTTCCACTTCTCCTCCACTATTTCTCAAAACCCTAACCCTAATCTCTTCTCTATAGTGCTCCATTCTTTCCCAAACTCAAGGAGAAGGGCTATTTCCAATTCTCTTTCCCTGTTCATCATTTATTTCAGGTATAACTTACTCTTCTTCTCTATCTCAATTTTATCTATTTTGTGCTATGGCTCCTCGCTTGCTCAACCGTGGGAAGAGACCTCGGACCGAGGGTGCATCCTCGTCGAATGCTCCTCCTCCTGTTGAGCAACCCGTTGAACAACAACAACCACCTCATCCGTTGTTCAACCCTTCGCGTCCACGTGATCCAAACACTTACGACGACCGACTTTTTATATCACTAGACGCATCCAATACATGGTTTAGTAATTTTTGGACACGTCCAGTGTTTGCGGGACACCCCATAAACTTCATAATTTTCTCTCAATATGATGCACTTTTTAATGACCTTTGCCTTGACGAACTTATTACCTCAAATTCGGTCATTTATCGTAGTGCCATACAAATGTTTTATTGCAACTTGACTCATGATGATACTCGCATCTATTCACGTGTTGCGGGTATTGATATCTCATTTGATGATTTTGAATTAGCTGAATATCTTGACCTTCAAGAGCCAACTTCTTGGGAAAAGCTTGTTGAAGCTAGATCCTTTATCTTTCCCGAAGGGATTTTACTAGAGAGCTTCAAGGACGATCCGTGTAGCCCTAACACACGTCCTCGTAAGCTCTTGGCAAAATTTCTCAATCCTTACTTCTATGAGCTTCATCGGATCATCTTCAACACAATTCTACCCAAAGCAGGCTCTACTGATGAAGTTACTTATTTTGAAATATCAGCCTTATACCATCTCCACTTCCATGTTCCCTTCAATCTTCTACGCACAATGATGGATTGGATGATCAACTGTAGGAAGAAACTAAGATCCTTGGTTTATGCGTTATATCTTCCTATGATCTTTCGTACATTCCATGTGCCTCTTGATGATTGTCCTTTCTTGCCTGCTCCTGCCTTCCTATCTAAGGCACGACGACTTCAGGCAGTCGTAGCCTCTCCTGCCACTTCTGAGCATTCCGATGATGAGGAGCCCGACGCCCCTCCACTTGGACAGGATGCGCCTCCTCCTCCTGCTACCCTTGACTCCATCCAGACCATGCTCCGAGATCGTTTCACCTTAGAGGACGATCGCTGGACTCAGATGGACTACCGTACTACCCTGCAGATGAGTGCCCTCAGCAACTCGCTGCACGATATTCGATATTCCATGTCTCATCATCCTTCTATGCCCATTCCATTGGAGCGGGATCCCGATCGCGAGGGACATCGCATTGACGATCCTTGGGTCATGCGCTACCTGGATCCGGATGCTGCTTTTGTGGAACCCAGCCGCTCCTTCACTGATCCTTCCGACACCGCTGGGCCTTCTCGTGCTCCATGATGGAGATGGTTACTACTTGATGCTGCTGCTGCTGATCATAGTTTATGTTTTATGCTTTCCAGTTTTTCAGTTGTTTAGTTGGATTTATGTACTTGGTTTGTCGTAAACTCTTTATGTTTTGATGACTCTAGTTGTGAGTGATGACTCTTATGATTATCGTAGTTCTATTACTTTTATGATTATCTGCTCGTTATGCTCGTAAATATACAGTTTCTTCTCTTTTGGTGTGTTTGATCATCATTACTTGCTTATATTGCTAAATGCCAAAAGGGGGAGAGATATGTATATTCTTTTTGGTATATATGTGCTTTTGGTGCTTTTGGGAGATGTTCCTTATCAGGCTAACAGGTTCAACGCATTGTTTACGGGGGAGCTATCTTGTTTAGCTCGGCACCGATTATGGGGAAGCTATGCTTTTGTTATTGACTGTGTCCAGGTATGAATATTGAATATGCAATTATTATTTTGTCAATTATCAATATGGGGGAGATTGTTGACACAAAGTCACAGTCAACCAAATATTGATAACATTGACTAAATAACACTTGTAATAATTCAATACGACACACGACGTCTACATCAAGCTCAAGTCAGACGATAGCTCAGTCTTTGCAATTCAGTTGTATATGAGTCTGTATTTTATACTTTTATTGAGTCTAGACTGTTGTAAACTGTGTCATGCTGAGCTCTTGAGACTTGACCTATAGCCTACCAAAAAAAATCCATAAACTCTACCATCCAGAAATAAGCCCATTGGTCTCTTAGAACCATTTTGTGCTCTGGAGACAGAGTTCGGGCCGAACTCTGCCTCCACACAGAGTTCGGGCCGAACTCTGTCCCCTAAAAATCAGCAACCTAAATTTTAGGGTTAGCTGGTTGCTAGTTGTCCAACGGCCAAATATTTGAAATTTTCTACCCGAATTCTGCCTACAAAAACCCTATAAATAGGCCTAGAATTCTCTCATTTCAAATCATCCAATCTTCTCTTCTCTTCTCTCTTAAGCTCAAATAAGCCATACCCTTCCCATCTACTAGCCACAAGCTTCCTAAGTCTCGAGTGCTCAGCATCTCTCAGTTAGGAGTCTTGTGCAAGAGTTGAAGAAGTCGCTTGGAAAATTCCAAGCAATCGCCACTGCGATTCTCTGTAAGAAGTTGACGTGCTCTTCTGAAGAAAAGGCACGGGTTGTAAACTACTATTTCATAAATAGTGGATTTAATCCTGAGCTAGAGTTCTCAGGCCTGGACTAGTCCTCCACGAGGGAAACCATGTTAAAATCGGCTGTGTTTGCTTATGCTCTCTTGCTTCTCACTTTAAATTTTGCATTTACTCTGACTAGTTTTGTTTGTGATAGAGTTGATTTTTTAATTGGATATTATCTCTATAAACTCTATTCACCCCCTCTAGAGTTGCCATCTGTTCTTCAATGGCAACGTCCGACAAGGTATCAAATGAAACTCTTGATGACTTCTCTTTTGATGAACTTGGCGATGCTTTCACCGATTTACTCGATGATCACAAAAAGGTCATTGGTAAATACAAACATGCCAAGGAAAAGATCAAAAGTCATGAAGCCGAAATTCAAAGACTTTCTTTATTGCTTGATAACATTAGAGACACTTCTCCCACGGAAGTCACAGATGAGGTATCTAAGCTTAAACTAAGCCTTCATGATGCCGAAGCACATATTGAACAACAAACACAAGAAATCACAACACTCAACACGATGCTTGCTGAAGAAAAGAGTAGACACAAGATTTCTATGACTAAGATATATGGTTTGAATGCTAAGGTTGCTGAACTGCAGGCTGTCTCTAAGAGATTAGAGACTAAATTGGGAAAACAGGTTGCTCAACCTCAAACCCAATCACATGAGACATACATAAGGCATAACACTACTCATACTAGTCAACCACATCTTCCACCTGCAGCACGTAACCATGCTTTCATGTACACACACTTTCATAAAGCACACAAACCACATGCACGTAGAAATAATTCTCATAATCATCATGCTACACATAGATACAATCATCACTATGCTGGACAAAAACAAAATCACCATCACTCTACATATAGACATCATCACCATGCTATTCCATATAGACATTATCACCATGCTACTCCATATCACTCTGCTATTCCATATAGACAATATCACCATGCCACTCCACATCACTCTATGCGTAGTCATCATCACCATGCTAACTCTACATATCATCATGCTACTCCTCATCATTCTACTTATAGACATCATCAGCATGCACCTAACATAAATAGGAATACTACATGTACTTATTGTGGTTTACATGGACACATTTCACCACAATGTAGAATTAGAAGATTAGTAGATAGAAAGATATATGCATGGTTTCCAAAAACTAACTTTTCAGGACCCTCAAGAACTTGGGTACCAAAGGTCACATCTACTCTTGATGTAGGTGGACCTTCCCTCCTCAACTAAGAGTAAGTGGATTTTCGATAGTGGATGCTCGCGGCATATGACAGGAGACGCAAATCTTTTTGCATCACTATCGATGAAGAGAGAAGGAAATGTATCATTCGACAACAACCTAAAAGGGTATATCATAGGTAATGGTATTATTGGTCATCCTCCCTCTCCCGTAATAAAGGATGTCTGCCTAGTGATCGAGTTAAAGCATAACCTGCTCAGCATTAGTCATCTTGCTGACCATGGATATGACATTAACTTTGGACAAAATAAATGCTTTATTTATGATAGGTCAACAGGAGACATCGCTTTTGAAGGGATAAGAGTGGATAATATTTATATTTTTTATTTGTCTAGAGATACTAACAATGCAGGTAGATGCCTATATGCTCATAAGGATGAAAGATTACTATGGCACCAGCGTCTTGGTCATGCCAATATGGATACTATATCCAGACTATCGACTAAGAAGCTAGTTAGAGGCTTGCCCGATATCACATTCAAAAAGGACACGTATGTGCCGAATGTGAATTAAATAAGGCAACCAAGTCCTCATTTCATTCCATAAACTCTGTAAGTACTACTAGACCCTTGCAACTACTTCATATAGATTTATTTGGCCCTAGTAGGGTAGCCAGTCTTGGTGGAAAACTCTACGCCTTTGTCATTGTTGATAATTTTTCTAGATTTACATGGATTTTCTTTCTTACAAATAAAAGTGATGCTATTTCGGTTTTCAAAATTTTTGTTAAGAAAGTTCAAAACGAAAAAGGCTACATGATTACTCGAATCCGAAGTGATCATGGAGGTGAATTCAAAAATTCTGATTTTGAAAAGTTTTGTGATTCTAATGGTTTTAATCATGAGTTTTATTGTCCAAGAACTCCTCAACAAAATAGTGTTGTGGAGCGGAAGAATAGGACTCTTAGCGATATGGCTAGAGTTATGTTAAACAAGTTTTCACTTCCGAAATACTTTTGGGCTGAAGCTGTCAGCACATCATGCCATATTTTAAATATGATGCTTATTTGTCCTATTACGAAGAAAACACCCTATGAGCTTTGGTTTAGGAGAACCCCAAATGTTTCTTATTTTAGAGTTTTTGGTTGTAGATGTTTTATCCTTAACACCAAAGACAACTTAGGCAAATTCGATGCCAAAGCTGACGATGGTATTTTTCTTGGCTATGCTGCCAAGAGCAAGGGATATAGAGTTTTTAACAAATGCTCATTAATTGTGGAAGAGTCTACAAATATGACTTTTGATGAAGATAACAGTACAACAGCTACTCTTGATGATGATGTTGAGCCATCAACTTCTACTCCAATGAATACCCCAACTGAGACCAATTCTCTAGAGAGCTTGCCAAAGAAATTCTCTTTCAAGCCTTCACATCCAGAAAATTTGGTAAAGGTGAGGTTTCACGTGGAGTAACTACTCGATCATCATTAAGAGACTCTATTGCTAGTACTGCCTTCATTTCACAAATTGAGCCGAAAAATATTTTAGAAGCTTTCAATGATGAATTTTGGATTTCTGCTATACAAGAGGAACTCAACCAATTCGAGAGGAGCCAAGTATGGGAACTCGTTTCTAGACCGGCTAATCACTCGATTATTGGTACTAAATGGGTTTTTAGAAACAAAGTGAATGAAGATGGTTCAGTCACACACAACAAAGCTCGTCTAGTTGCTCAAGGATACAACCAAGAGGAAGGTATCGACTACGATGAGACGTTTGCTCCTGTTGCTAGACTTGAATCCATTCGGATGCTTTGTGCATTTGCAAATTTTTAAAATTTTAAATTATTTCAAATGGATGTTAAAAGTGCTTTCTTGAATGGATTTATTAAGGAGGAAGTTTATGTAAAATAACCCCCTGGTTTTGAAAATCACAAATTTCCTGATCACGTATTCAAGTTAAAGAAAGTGCTGTATGGCCTCAAACAAGCCCCTAGAGCTTGGTATGAATGGCCAAGCAATTTCTTGCTTGAGAAAGGTTTTTTAAAAGGGAAAATTGACACCACACTTTTCATTAAATCTTTCAAAGACACTATTCTTTTAGTTCAAATATACGTAGATGATATTATATTTGGTTCTACTGATGAAACCCTCTGTCAAGATTTTGCCAAGTGTATGCAGACCGAGTTTGAGATGAGCATGATGGGAGAGCTCAACTACTTTCTTGGGCTGCAAGTCAAACAAATGTCAAATGGAACGTTCATCTGTCAGTCAAAGTATACAAAGGACATGCTGAAGAAATTTGACCTTTGCAACGTCAAACCAATCAGCACTCCAATGGCTACTTCAACCAAACTTGAACCAGATGATAGCGGCAAACCCGTAGATCAACGTAAGTATCAAGGTATGATAGGCAGTCTACTCTATCTTACTGCTAGTTGCCCTGATATTATGTTTAGCGTTTGCCTGTGTGCTAGATATCAAGCAAATCCTAAGGAATCACACATGACTGCTGTTAAGCGTATCTTTCGATACCTTAAGGGTACGGTTACAGTGGGCCCATGGTATCCCAAGTCAACATCATTTGACCTTATTGGTTACTCTGATGCTGATTTTGCCGGATGCAAGGTCGACCGAAAAAGTACGAGCGACACATGTTATTTATTAGAAAAGGCTTTAGTCTCTTGGTTTAGCAAGAAGCAGAATTCTATCGCACTATCCACAACAGAAGCTGAATACATCGCAGCTGGGCGTTGTTGTGCACAAATTCTGTGGATGAAGCAAACCCTTGAAGACTACAACTTATCTTTCATGCACATTCCAATATTTTGTGACAACACTAGTGCTATAAATCTCACTAAGAACCCCATTTGTCACTCACGCATGAAGCACATTGAAATACGTCATCACTTTTTGCGTGATCATCAGCAAAATGGTACGATTAACTTAGAATTTATTGACACTGATCATCAGTTAGCAGATTTCTTTAAAAAATCTTTATCCGAAGAGCGCTTCAATTTTCTTTGTCGTGAACTTGGAATTTTAGATGAGGCTGTTATAAATTAAAATCAACCTGCGTAAATATCGAGTATATCGTTATTCTCTTATAATGAACTTGCTATGGGTACAAGCCGAAAGGGTCCTTCTGACAACAAGGCGTAAAAGCCTAAGCGACACGGTGCACTAGTCCTCAGGACTACCGCTAGCTGGGATTCGGCCCCTGCAGCTAACCCATGGCAGCTTCAAAATATTGAATTATGATATAATTCCTTGTTTATTACACGGTTTATTTTTATTTATCACTTGCTGAAATACTATTTTTTCAACTTCACCTTGCTACTTTGTGTTCACTTTCTGTCATTCTTTGTTTATCACTTGGTTCTTTTCTTATATTTTTACTCTCGTTCAACTTTGGTCCTTAACCATTTTTTTCATATTAGCCTGATTCCTGTTCTGTGACTAGAATCCGAAATTCGGGCCGAACTCTGCCCTTACCAGAGTTTGGGCCAAATTCGGCCTGACTGTTCCAGAATCGGGAACAATCTCAGCCGCTAATCTTAATTTTGATCCAATGGCCATTATTTGCTCTGACCAATTGGAACCCTACACTTATATTCGGGATCTCCTTCTTCCTCACCTCCATTGCCACCTTTTCCACTTCTCAAACACCTTTTTCTCAAAACCCTAACCCTAATTTCTTCCTTCTAGAGCTCCTTTCTTTCCCAAACTCAAGGAGAAGGCTTCTTTTTCAATTCTCCTTCATTGTTCATCACTACTTTGAGGTATAATTCCATACTTTTCTATATCTCAATTTCCTTCATTATCTTTGTTGTATTATGGCTCCATGTTTGTTCAATCGCGGGAAGCGACTTCGGACCGAGGGAGCGTCCTCGTCGAATGCTCCTCCTCGCGTTGAACCGCCCGTTGCACCACCCATTGCACTGGTCGTTGAACAACAACCACCTATCCATCCGTTGTTCAATCCTCCACGTCCACTTGACCCAAACACTTTTGACGACCGAATATTTGTATCACTCGATGCATCAAATGATTGGTTTAGTGATTTTCGGACACGTCCGGTGTTTGCGGGACACCCTATCAACTTTACTATTTTCTTTCAACATGATTCACTTTTTCATGATCTTTGTCTTGATGAGCTTGTCACAACCAATTCGGTCATTTATCGTAGTGCTATTCAAATGTTTTACTGCAACCTAACCCATGATGATACACATATTTTCTCACGGGTTGCGGGTATTGACATCTCGTTTGATGATTTCGATTTGGCCGAACACCTTGAACTCCAAGAGCCAAACTCATGGGAAAAGCTTGTTGAAGCTCGATCATTTCAATTTCCCGAAGGGATTTCACTTGAAAGCTTCAAGGACGACTTGTGTAGCCCTAACACACGTCCTTGTAAGCTTTTGGCCAAATATCTCAATCCCTATTTTTATGAACTTCATCGGATCATTTTCCACACCATTCTACCCAAAGCGGGTTCCACCGATGAAGTCACTTATTTTGAAATCTCGGCCTTATATCATCTCCACTTTCATGTTCCCTTTAATCTTCCACGTACCATGATGGACTGGATGATTAACTGTAGGAAGAAACCAAGATCCTTGGTTTATGCATTATACCTTCTTATGATCTTTCGTGCGTTTCATGTACCCCTTGATGAGTGTCCATTCTTATCTGCCCCTGTCTTTCTCTCTAAGGCAAGGAGGCTTCAGGCGGCCGATGGCTCACCAGTCGTGTCTGAGCATTCTGATGATGAGCCAGATGCCCTTACTCTTGGACAGGATCCTCCTCCTCATCTTGCCACTCTCGAGTCTCTTCAGACTATGCTCCGAGATCGCTTCACCTTAGAGGACGATCGTTGGACTCAGCTGGATTACCGGACCACCTTGCAGATGAGTGCCATCAGCAACTCGCTGCACGATATTCGGTATTCCATGGCTTGCCATCCTTCCATGCCCATTCCTATGGAGCGAGACCCTGGTCGTGAGGGATATCGTATCGATGACCCTTGGGTCATTCGCTACTTGGATCCGGATGCGGCCTTCGTGGACCCACGTCGTTCCTTTACTGATCCATCCGACGATGCTGGGCCTTCACGAGCTCGATGATGGATATGGACTGTTCCTTGCTACTGCTACTGAGGATCATAGCTTATAGTTTATGCATTTTGCTCTTAGTTGCTTAGTTGCTTTTATGTACTTAGTTTGTATTAGACTTATTATGAGTTGTGACTCTTGAGACTTTGGTAGTTCTATCAGTTTATATGTCATTTCTTCTATTATGACTCTTGAGACATTTGGTCGTTATATTAGTTTATATGCAGTTTCTTCTCTTATCTCTTGGTGTGTTTGCCTGTTATTAATTGTTTATCTTTAATTGCTAAATGCCAAAAGGGGGAGATATGTATATTCTATATTCTTTTTTTTTATATATGTGCTTTTGGAAGAATGTTCTTATCAGGCCAACAGGATTCAAAGCATTGTTTACGGGGGAGCTATTTTTTAAGCTCGGCACTGATTATGGGGGAGCTATGCTTTTTGTCTTTAAATGTGTCCAGGTATGAATATTGAATATACAATTATTATTTTGTCAATTATCAATATGGGGGAGATTGTTGACACAAAGTCACAGTCAACCAAATATTGATAACATTGACTAAATAATACTTGTAATAATTCAATACGACACACAACGACTACATCCAGCTCAAGTCAGACGACAGCTCAGTTTTGTAATGCAAGTCATTTTTGAGTCTGTATTTTATAAATTTATTGAGTCTAGACTGATGTAAGCTGAGTTGTGCTGAGCTCTTGAGACTTAACCTATAACCTACCCAAACTTCATAAGCTCCATTGTAAGACCCAGTTTTCTAAAATTGGGGTATTTTTGAAATTTTATTATTTTTATTATTTATTAATGGTGATTTAGTCATGTTATGAATTTTGGTGATTTTTAGTTAGATTAAAATTATTTTCTAAGTCATGGCTTATGACTTTGTGATTTTACTAGTGTAACCCTAGTGTAAACCCTAGAGATTTCATAACCTAGAGACCAACCATGACCATGTAAGCCTAACCATGTGATTAGGATATCAAATTACCACTTTTTAGTCAAAAGGGTATTTTGGTAATTTATTAGAATTTATTTGGATTTATGTAGTTTATTATTATTTAATTAGTGGATTAGTGTCATGTTAGCTTCTAACCTAGTCTAGCACTAATCTTGAGGTTAGCCACTAACCTAGAAGACTAAGTGGAAGATATTGCTTTATGTCATAAATATCTAAGGTTAGATAAATATCTAGATACTATGTATATTTAGATATTTAGGTAGACCTAAAGAAAGATCTATTGGTCTTTACCTTAGAAGCTAAGTTACTTCACCTAGAAGGAACCCTAAATATCAACCCTACCCCACCATGGCAGCCCAACCCTACCCCCATCCTATATAATCACATCCCCTTATCATTCATGCCATTTTTTCATTGCACTTAAAACCTAGTTTTTCCCTCTACCTTCACACCCTCACCATTTAACCATTTCAACACCAAATTGAGCCAAACTTCTTGCATTGGAACCCCCTACTATTGAAGATACTAAGGGAGGCTAGCTAGCAAGGTTGAAGATCAATTTGGCCATCTCAAGTGAAGAGGATACCCCCCTACCTTCGTTTCATTAGATTTTTGCACTCATAGGTAACATACCCTAAAACCTATTAATATTGTGTTTTCTCTTCATATTTGCATGTATCTAGGTACTAGGGAACTGTAGGCTAAGTTTGGTGAGATTTAGGCTTGGTTTGGTGTCTGTATCGGACACGTATCTGTCTCTTAATTTCAGTGTTTGGTGAAATGCCACTTAGGATTAAGCTTTGTTATTTTGTAAAACAAATTACATAACCTAGTAGCCCTAGACTTGCTGATCACAAAACACCTAGACTGAGCACGTTTTCGTGCTGTGTCCGTGTCCAAATTGGACACGAACCCACTGCACGAGACCCTCGTGCATGCCTTGCTACCCGACACTTCGTGCACACTGCACAGGCCACTAGGACACGTGCAAATTGACACAGACAAGGGGGCAATATCTGCGAACATGCCCCCAAAGTCTCGTGTCACGTCGTGTCGTGTCGAGTGAGAAAACTCACTCGCACTGGACACGCGCTGTCAGCCCACACGAGCGTGGGGGCAACTTCGAGCGTGTCGTGTCGCGCGGACACGACACTTGGGTGTCTCGTGATGACACTAATGTGTAGCCCTATGTGTGGCGTACACTAGAACACGAGCACGAGATGCATCATGTCCTGTGTCGCGAGTACGAGGCGTGTGACAGCGTGCACGACGCTGTCAAAACATGCGTGTATCAGTCGTGTTTTCACGACTGATACGGGGTTCATTTTGTGTCCACGAGTGTCGTGGACACGTGACAGTGTGTCCATCGTGTAGCCCTATATGTGGGCTACACGTGTGTGTGACCACGAGTCGTGTCGTGTCTCGTGGTGTGTCCACGAGACACGTGAACACGTGCACGACGCTGTGTACTGTGTTCGTGTATCCTAGCTTACCCGAGTGAGTTTTTACGTGTTTGGACACGCCGTGTCGTGTCGTGGTGGACTGCCACTGACACACACGACACGTATATGTATGGGGTGTCAATTACCAACCATTAGTGTCGAGCCATAGCTCGGTTTAGTACACGAATTTGGGTTTACCTATTATCAAGTGCACAGTGCACTATTCCCTGTTTTTGGGTTTATTCCCAGTTTCTGAAAATGAATTTCAAACCCAAATTTGATATGTTTTATACATTGTATGAGTGTATTTTAGTACATATATACGTAGTATATATGTATGTGTGAGTGTGGGTGAATTTTGGGGGTATTTGGTAGAGTATAGGTAGAGTTATGTATATATATACATATGTATGTATATATGTTATTGTGTGTGTTTGAGGACTGAATTCCTGTTCCAGGAATTCTGGAACCCCCCTGCTGTTTACAGCAGCACTCTCTCTCTCACTGTCCTCTTCTCTCTCATTCACTCTCTCTCTCTCTCTCACTCTAAGTCTCTCTCACTTTCTTCTCTCTCTATATATGAGTAATATATATAAGTTTGTATATATATATATATATATATATATATTTATATATATATATATATATATATATATATATATATATATATATATATATATATATATATATATGAATGATATATATAATTGTTTAGGATTATATATTGTATCTATATATAGATACCTAGGGTATATGGGTATTACATAGGCTATAGGCCTATGTGTTTATGTGGTAAGTGCATATATATATATAAGTTTTGCATATATATATATATGTATATATATATATATAGGATATATATATACATTTTGTATTAGATATATAGAGTCATTATATATATATATATATGTGGGTTTTGGTATTATATATAGTGTATTTATACATAGATATGTAGGTAGTAGATAGATGGTGTATATCTATATATATATAGATATATATATGTATGATTTCTAAATATAGGTTTATAAGGAAACCTATAGGTTATCAAGCCTATGGCCTAGGTTACAAGCCTATGGCATTAGAGGCTAACTCAATTTGATCTAATGGCCTAAAACACTAGCAAGTTGACCCTTGTTGACTAAGGGTTGACCAAAGTCAACCTTAGGTCAAAGTTGACCTAGTTAACCTAGAATTGACTAGGATTGACCTAAAATGACTAGTTTAACTAGTTGACTAGTAGACATAATTTGACTAGATAATTGACCATTGTTGACCAAAGTCAACTATAGGTCAACCATGACCTAATTGACCTAGAAATGGCTTGGATAGACTTAAAAGGACTTAATGACTATGGTTTGACTAAACCCTAACTAGATGATTAGGTTAACCATATAGATTATGAGGGTAATCCTATATAGATGAAGATATATATGGGGTTAAGTGAGATACTTAGAGTTGAGTCATGACTTGAGTTGGAGAATAGGATTAGCTTGATTATAGGATTAAGGTTGGTATTGTACTCTATGTATTTATGTGTGGTATACTTTGTATAGGTAATTATAGTATAGTATCTTAGGTATTCTAAGGCATGTTAGCCTATGATGGTTTGAGTTAGACTTATAGAGTTTGACTGGATGTTGACCATTAGTCAAGATTAACCTAGATTAGACTTGTTTAACTTTGTTTGACCTTGTATGACTTAGTTTAACTTCTTGTGACCTAGTATAACTTAGTTTGACTGTAGTGTTGACCAAGTTTGACTTTGACCTAGATTGGCTTAGAATTCATATAGATTGTATCGTAGATTTCATTTACCTTCATTTTAGACATGTCATAACTGTATTGCTCTATTTTAGGACATTGTGACCCTGGTACAGACATCTGATATTACACTACTCTTTCCAGAGTAACAGACAAGTACATTCTCTGATAATTCTCTCATTTATTTATCGATTACTGTATTTCAGTTCTAGTTAGTTCTATGTGATTCTCTGTATCAACACGTATGGATATTTCTGGATTCATGTATCGACACATACCTTACTTGTTGGCCTCTATTACTTGAGTCATTAGTATCATTCCGGAATCATTTCTGGAATCATCACATATTGGCCAGACTCATCTCGATTCTTTTTGTCGATTTTGGATTCACTTGCTGGGCGGAGAAATATTGAGTAAGACATGTAGACATACCCCAAATCTGGAATCTCCAACTGGAATCTACTGGAAGCATAGCCATCTCTTGCCTGATCCGTAAGAGATGTGCCTGATACCTACAGTCGTTTACATGTCGACCTCGGTATTTTAAAACACACTGTTTGATCATAGTTGGACTCACCCTGGTTTCATTGATCACTGTTGGACTCATCTTGTACTGGAAATTATCTGGTATCAGATTATATGGACTGGACTCACACTGGGATTACTTTAGACTTATATCGTACTGTCTGGACTCGTACATATTATTCTAGTTCAGTTAGCTTTTATTACAGTCTTCATTGCCATGATTCTTCTCTTGTTCTAGTTACCTTTCTTTTCTTGTATCTTACTGCCTCTCTATGCCATCATTACCTGTATAAAACTGCCATGCTCATCGATAAAACTGTCTATAACTGCTTTATAGTTCTTTGTCATTTACTTGGGTTTTTCTAGATGAGTTGTGCTCGTTCCCGTCCTGATTGGACCTGTTGAAAATATTACAGATGATAATCCTGAGGACACATGCCCTGCTTACCATGGACCTGGCGAGGGATTAGCTACCTTTGGTTCTGACTCTCAGGAGTGATTCAGGAGATTAGCTAGTAGACTACTTTAGCTTTCATGTTTTGGCTTGATGTATTAAAGTTAAGATTTTGAGTCTGTATTAAGTTGGTTTGAGGTATTGGTGTATTATTTTAGTAGTTAGTTGTTGTTGTCTTTAATTCCTTAGGTATAACTTCTGTGTTATCTTTTCATGTTTAGACTGTGTTTGAGTAGATCATACCCTTTACTTGCCCTCCATTCGGAGCTGATATCTGGACAAGTACTTTTTATATTCACTGCATGAGATTAGTTAGCAACCTAGGACAGCTTACTACCACCGACACTGCGGCGTAGGCTGGACGTAACCACTTCTCGTGCCCCTATACAGGGTGCGGGTCGTGACATCCACACATCCAAATAAGCCTATTGCACCATAAGACCTATTCTGTGCTCTAGAGACAGAGTTCAGGCCGAACTCTGCCTCCACACAGAGTTCGGGCCGAACTCTGCCTCCACACAGAGTTCGGGCCGAACTCTGTCCCCTAAAAATCAGCACCCTAATTTTTAGGGTTGGCTGGTTGCTAGTTGTCCAACGGCCAAATTTTTGTAAATTCCTACCAGAATTCTGGCCGAATTCTGCCTACTAGTATCCTATAAGTAGGCCATGAATTCTCTCATTTTCATTCATCCAATCTTCTCTTCTTTTCTCTCTAAAGCTCAATATAAGCCATACCCTTCTTCATCTACTAGCCACAAGCCTCCTAAGCCTCAAGTGCTCAGCATCTCTCGGTTAGAAGTTTTATGCAAGAGTTCAAGAAGTCGCTTGGAAAATTCCAAGCATCGCCACTGCGATCCTTTGTAAGAAGTTGACGTGCTCTTCTGAAGAAAAGACACGGGGTGTAACTACTATTTCACAAATAGTGGATTTAATCCTGAGCTAGAGTTCTCAGGCCTGGATAGTCCTCCATGAGGGAAACCAAGTTAAAATCGGCTGTGTTTGCGTATGCTTTCTTGCTTCTCATTTATTTCCGCATTTACTATGATTATTTTTAGCTTGTGAAAGAGTTTTATTTTTAATTGGCTATTATCGCTATAAACTCTATTCATCCTCCTCTAGAGTTGCCATCTCTTCTTCAACTTGAATACTATAGCCTCTGGAGAATGCAGCAGCAATTTTGCAAGAGTTCTTGATCTTCCTTGATGATGATTGGAAACTCTATTTATAGAGTTAAGGAAATAACTATTTTCGCAGTTATTCTGATGTGCGCGAGGCTGGATTATGCCATACTAGATTGTTCCAACCTCCTGTTGCGCCAACTTCCATTTAGTTGTCAATCGTGTACTAACTGTATTTAGACGCGTGGCATCGTATGATTGAGATACGCGTGGTCGTGTACAGGATAGTCGACACGTCTTGAGAGATTAGTGGCATGTGCGCCACGTCATCCTGCTTTAGAATATAAGTTGTCTCAATTTTATCAGGTTGCGCGAGCTTCAGTCAACAAGTCAACCTGCGCTTGATTTGAGCTGCGCCTACACACGTGGCAGATTCTGAATAAAAGTCGTTCAGGTTGCGCCCAGGCGCAACTAAGGATTTTGTTTAGATTGTGCCTGGGCGCAACTCACGAAATATACAGGACAGCTGTCCACCAACTTTTCCTTGAGCGGCACACTTCACGGGATTCGAAGATATTTTCCCCGTTCTCTGTTGTGTCAGTCGTCAGTATGGTCAGGAAATGATGACCATTAAGTGTCAGATGCCACGTAGGCTTTGGCACAAAAAGATTGGGCGCAGTCTGATATCAGGCGCAATCTGATCGGTGGCGCAGTCTGCTTTATATCAGTGGCACAAGTTGACTTTTGGGACGCAGCTTGAACACTGATCAGTATATTGAAGGCGCAACTTGATTTTTAGGCTCTACAAGACCCCCTTCAAAGTTTTTAAAACTTAAAGACATTGAAAAGTTTTGGAATACTTTAAATTTTAAAAGTTTTGACTAAGTCAGGTTGCGCCGATCAATGCTCGGTCATCATGATTAAATACCTTTCTCGAAAGTATCCAATCTTCTCTTCGTCTTCCGGTGTTTTTTTGATTTATTTCAGTTTCCCATGAGGAATACGAAGAGTCAAATGGTTGATATATATATGTAGTTGATCTCGATACTTTGGTCTTCACTTTTGTTCTTTAATGGCTCCCAAGAAGAAAGAGATGGAGACCAATGCTGACTCCACCACCAAGTCTCCTGAAGCGAGACAAGATATTGCGCCTACAATCTTTTTGTTGGAGGCTGACCCAGCTTTGAGGGCAGTGAATTTTCTGGACTTTTTCGGTTTAACTTCGTCAGTCTTCAATCGTTCGAGTGGTGGATCATCCTCTGGGGAGCACGCCAATTCAGAAGGACTTCTCAACCTGATGCGTCGCTCGGGGATATGCACCATGCAAGAGTTGGACGCCGCCCTTCGTCAGACTGATGAAGGCAAGGACAAGAAATAATGTTCTTAGGCAGAACAACTTTTTAATTTTTATGTCCTTGGTTATAAGGGTCCACCCGTCGTTATGCAATAAAACCTAGAATTTCTGATTTTGTGTGGCTGTGATTTCGAATAGTGCTCATGGACATATTCTGTTAACCAATTCTTCGTTTTACTGTTTCTTCTGAAGAACACGTGGCAATCGTTGCACGGTTGTAGGTGCCCATTTTTAATTCTTTCCCAAAAATAGGATCCTGGAACGACGCACCCACCTCCTTTTTAACCTCTTTAAAAAGGACATACAGAAATAATCATTTATATTCTCTCAAACAAGTGTTTTCCCACAAGGCTTCACTTGCGCTACTTCATTCTGACACTATTTGCTTGCATGTTGTGTCTTCAAAAACTAGTAAGTCTGCGCTAACTATTTCTGAAAATAGGCGCACACTATGGTCCAAATGTTTATCTCTGATTAGAGGCGCATATTGCTGTCATACGCCTGTTTGATCAGTGTTCAACACTGATATGTGCCTGTTTGTAGGCGCCATGCTGATGTGTGCCAGTTTGTAGGCGCATACTGATGTGCGCCAGTTTGTAGGCGCCATGCTGCTGATAGATTCTGCTAATTTCTTCCGTTTCATTGATATTTGCAGGGATTTGGTTAGCGAGCTTCTTCAGAACTGGTATTGGTGATTTGGATGTTGCAGAGAACATTCTTTTGACACCCGCATCAGGCAGCTTATATGGTTCTGACACTCAAATCAGACAGCTCAGGACTCTTCATATTAAGAAGGGTCTTCCTCAGATGGTAGGAAGAGCCTTTATACATGAGAGTTGGATGGTGGAGAGACAGAATTAGAAATCGGATCAGAAGGGTGATCTCGTTCCTAGTTCTCCTGGCGGGCTGTCTCCTTCCACCAGTTGTATTGACAGCAGCTCATCTTTGGGCTGCTGCACCCTGTGGTTCTACTCTAGTCTTTCTGAGAGAGAAGACCAGAGTTAATTCTATTGTCGAGCTCGTTGCTTCGGATCGAGACGACAAGGAATTGCCACCAACAAATAAGAAGATCCAAAGATGTAATAGCTCTTCATTATCAATGGAAAGATCCAAAGATGTAATAGACCTTCATTTAGAATAAAAATCCGAGATGTAATAGATTTCCATTAAGATGTATCTATGTTTTTAAAGAAGGAATAAAGAATGATTTTCTCTTCTTTACGATTTGATTTTGATGTAGTGATAAGAAACATAGAATCAAGGAAAAATATGGATGACAAGTTGCTGATGTAATGCAGAATTTCAAAAGTATAGAGAATGTGAACTCTCATTAGGAAAAATGAACGATCACTTCAATTTTTGAGATAAGGACACCGAAAATGAATGAACAGTCACATTGGATAATGAACGGACAATTATAAATGAACGAACAGTTGGAAATGAACGAACAATTATAAATGAACGAACAGTTGAGTTTCTTTCAAAAAGTCGCATCAGTTCTCCAGATTGACTATCTAGCTGTTTTGTCTATAAAAAAAACTTTTGTAGACATCACCAATCTCTTTCCCTTCTGTACAAAAAATGTCTTCCAAAGATTTGCTCATCCCGAAGCTTGAAGGAAAAACTGAGACACCACCTGCTGAGCTCTCAGTACCTCCTCAGAAAGAAAGGGGCAAAGGCTCAACTGTTCCTCCTGCGCCAGGACAGGATTTCATCTCCAAATTAGTGGAACCCGGGAAGACTTCCGAAGAAGAAGCATTGAGGATGGATGCTTGCAAGTTTTTCGTGAGTTCTGGCAATGAAATGTTTGAACGATTGGCGAACTATGTATTTAATCATGAAGGATCAGGGCCTTCTCCCCGTCCTTAATATTATGTAATTCAATTCTGCTTTTGAATAAAAAACGAACTTTTATTTACATCATGTCTCTGAAAATAAAGTACATTTTGTCTTCATATATAATATTTCTTGAGAAATTTTCCATTGATGGACATCATAGCAACTCTACCATCTATATCTGTTAATTGATAGGCTCCGTTAGAAAAGACTTTATTTATCACATATGGTCCTTCCTATTTTGCCTCGGACTTGCCTTTGCTCATATGTGTCATAGTCATAGGACGTCTGACTGTAAGAACCAACTTGCCTTTTTGAAATGTTCGCACTCTGACTTTACGATTGAAAGCTTTTGAAATTTGTGCCTGATAAAGTTCAATGTGCTGTTGAGCTAATAACCTTTTCTCATCGAGCACCTCCAATTCCTGAAGTCGAAGACGATCATTATTGTCTGTAGTAAGCTCATTAGCAATGGCGATTCTCAATGATGGAATTTGAATCTCCAAAGGTAGTACCGCTTCACATCCATAAACCAGAAAAAAAGGTGTATAACCTGTGGGGTTACGGACAGTAGTACGATATGCCCATAGACATTCTCCAAGTTTATCACCCCAATTACGTTTGTTAATAAAGACAAACTTTTTAAGGAGTTTGATAATGGTCTTGTTGAATGCTTCAGGCAACCCGTTAGCCGCAGGATTATAGGCTGTTGAGGCAACATTATTGATTCTGTTATCATCACAGAACTTATGAAACTTCTGGCTGATGAATTGCGGCCCATTATCATGAATAATTTGGCGAGGGGCACCAAATCTATATATCACATAATGTTTAATGAAGTTGATGACACTACTAGTTTTTACTTCAGCCAAAGGTATAGCTTCCGCCCATTTGGAAAAATAATCGGTTATAGCTAAGATGAACCGATGCCCTTTAGATGAAGGAGGATTGATAGGGCCAATTATATCCATGCCCCAAGCTTCAAAAGGCCATGAGGCTGCATTTGGATGAAGAAATTCCGACGGTTGGTGAATAAAATCTGCATGAATTTGACATGCACGACATTTCCTTGCATAATCAATAGCATCTGATACCATAGAAGGCCAGTAGTAGCCCATACGTCGGATACGATCCTGTAGTTTAGGACCAGGTTGATGTGCTCCATAAACACCATCATGAGCTTCACGTAATATCTGCTTTGCTTCATCACCAGCGAGACACCTCAAGAGTAATCCATCATGTGAGCACCCTAAAATTCGGGTTGATTTTTTTTAAATTTTTCTGATTGATTCAGTTTTAATAAATGATTTATTCTGGTTATTTATCTATTAGTGTACTTTCCCGTGCCATTGATATTTGGAGTGTCAGGGATGTTCAACTCTGGAAATCTTCTTTACGAGTTTTGGAGTGGACATGATTGCCTTCATGACGCTATATAGTGTCCCATCCAAACTTGTTCCCTTGTGCTCTTTTTGCTTCGCAGAACTTCGGGTCGATTTAGACCATTTGATTATTAATTATTTTCCCACTCTTTTCCTTGATCATTTTTAGCGCGTTACCGTAACTTTTAAATTGGGAGCGCAAGACCAGTCAGTTTCTTGAAACCAACTTCTCATTGATGATCTACTCGAGACGCTCTTCACCCTTGACCTTCGTGTCCTACTCAGACACGCCATTTTGTGCTCCATTTGCTTCGCACAACTTTCCTGACACGCGACCCGATTTTATTTCATCCCACGGTGTCACATTCATTTTCCAACTTGATTTGTGGGTCCCCTGTCGACCAAAACCTGTCTGCCCCAATTATGGACATGGCCCACATTGAGCCTACTACCCGTCCGACACTTGTGTCCCAGTTATTGGAATCCCCATGTGCTACTTATTTACCCATGATCATTGATTCCTAATTTAATTCGATTATTGCATGATGTCCGGTTTTGACCCAATCTGGCTCCACCGAGTCCAGCCCAGCTCCGTGTTACTCTCCAACATAACACGCTCATTTTTTCGTATCCAAAATAATATTCAATTCCTGCTTTCCTATTTCAAATTTTGAGTGTAATTTCCTTTATTTAAATCCCTATAGGATAACCTATTTTTTCCTATATTTAACCATAGCCTTTTGATTCTCCTAATTAAATCCTAACCATCCATTTTTACATGACAACTCCCCAACCCCTTTTTCACACTTGGTCGGCCCTAAAATGTTGTAGTGAGAATCTTTTTCTCTCTCTTCCTCTCATCTCAATTATTATCTCTCTCTCTCTCTCTCTCTTCCTAATATTTCTTCCTACACACAACAACATCCCCATGCAACAACAACAAACTACTACACCAACACCACTCCATCACCAACCCGACGACCACCCCACTCCCCTGGCCGACCTCCGTCGCGCCGCCGGCCGTCGCCCAACACCCGCGCACAGCTCCTCCTCCTTCCTCCTCTTTCTCCTCCATTGAAACCATCATAACCACCACCACCGATCACCATTCCACCTATCCAGCCGGCCGTCACCACCCCAAGCCAACGCCACCGTGCATTCACCGCGAGTCCTGTAACGCCCAGTCCTAAAATACGTAGGACTAGAACGTAATCATGCCAGCTGTATACATACGAAGTATATGGACCCTCGTATATATACATAAGCTATAAAATGCAGTAACCAAGGTACTAAATCTCATCCACAAGAAATAATAATGATATAAAAGCAATATTGAATCTGTCATGTATACAATCGTTGGGCGGAGACAAAGTCCACTACCAACAAATTTTAAATAAGAACGAAATATACAAGGAAAGGAATTTGGTAGAGCGAAGGAGATGAAGATCCAAGAGCAACATCTCGACGAATAGAGCGCAAGTCATGGCCTTAGCTAGAGCACCTGCAGAAATACAAGAACACACACCTGGCGAGATAACCAGGTCCTCAGAGGGACGTAACAAGATACATCAATATGCCATAAAATACTGAATATACAAGATGCCACAATCGAAGAAAGTGACAAGACGCCAATAAGGTAACCTAACCGTACTAAAGTAAACATGCAGTTAAGAACAAACCTCCAATGCATGGGTATCTGGCTCAGTAGCAGTAACTCAGGCATGGTCCCATCAGGATACTAGAGACCTCAAAGCATAACATTCATCGAATGTCAGAGGCCAGCAGTATCAGTAATAGGAAAGTGCATACGGACCCATATGTTAAGGAACTGTTCTTCCTACCCAATGTACCTATCATGTCGCATCCACGACCATGTAACACTACTAACCGTCAAGTCTTCTAACACACAACTATTGACAGTTAGACCTAACGGACGTCCTGCACGCATCAGTGATCAGCCAACACGCAAGTCCGTAGGCTATATGCTACTCATATCTCACACATCTCGTGGCACAACAGTGTCAAAGTTTATGTAATGCACAACACTAGAGGTGGTCCCTTAATTCTAGGTCTATATGCAATCAAAGGATAAATAACAAGGTACAATAATTATTACTGAGCAGGCAGTAATCAAGAACTAGAAATAAATGAACAGTAATATGTAAATAAAATGCAACTAAAAATAAACAGTATAATGTGGCAAGGTATCTTGCCTGGGGTGTCGCCTGGTGTGCGATAATCTGACAAGTCAGCATGGTCCAATAGCCATAGTCGTGGTGCAGAGGTCCAAAGTCGCGAGAGAATAGGAACATGTGATTAGTCATAAGTAATGAGAAATATTAGCAGAATTTATGGAAGTAGATAAATATACAGTTTATTAGAAAATATTTACATTATTTTAAAAACATGTTTACTTGTAAAAATTATTTACTTAAATATTTTGAAAATATGTATATATATAATAATTTTGAAAATTATACCTTGTTAGTCAAAATACTCTAAGTTGTAAAATATGATTACGGTGGAACTAAATTTCATAATTTAAAATATCTATCTTAGAGAAAAATACTTCTACATCATTTCTAGACCAAATAATATAACTGGTCAATCGAAATAATATTTTAGTGTTTAAAAACGAACTTAAAACTTGCTAGAAAATATTTGTTCAATTAAATAATAGTAATAATAATGTAAATAATAATTTAACATATACTAATAATAAAATAAATGACAAATTCTAGTAATTAAGGTAATTTTAGTAACATCCTAATTTTGCAAATAATTGATACAAATAATAATAATGATGATGATAATAATAATAATAATAATAATAATAATAATAACAATGATAATAATACTAAAAACTGTGATAATACTAAATAACAGTAATATAATGGTAATACTAAACTTAATAATATTTACTAATAATAAATAATAGCAGTAAATGATGATAATAATAATAATAATAATAATAATAATAATAATAATAATAAAAATAATAATCTTACTAATAAACTTACTTATAAACTAACTTAATAATTATAAACAACATTTAACAGCTCATTGCAACTCCCCTCCCCAAATCGACAGGTGAGAGAGGGAGAGAGAGAGAGCGAGGGGAAGGGGTCTTACCGAGGGGTGGCTCCGGCCGGCGGTGGGGTGGCACGATCGCGGCGACGTGCGGGGATCTTTCCGGCGAAACAAGCGCCGGCGGCGACGGAGGGCCAGCGATGGGATCGGCGACGGAGTCGGGCTAGTCGGCCGGGTTTCGTGTCGGGGCGGCCCTCTGGGCGAAAGGCGATGGCTGACCGCGCCACGCGCCGCAGGCGGATGGGTGTGGTCGGCGCCGGGTGGTGACGCCCGTACGGCGGAAGGGAAGCGGCGGAGTAGAGGGTGCGGGAGAACTCCGGCGGACGACGAGACTCATCGGCGGCGGCCGTGAGGGAAAGTGCGATGGTCCAGCACGGAGGAGAGCAGGCCGGCGGCTACCTGATCGAAGGCACGGTGGATCGAGGCGACGGTTCACGGCGAGGAGCACCTCGGCGCTCGGCTACAGGGAAATTCGACGGTAGTCAGGTTAGGGTTTCTTCCTAACTTTCACTGGTGGTGGTGAAGTTTGTTTTTGGGTGGCTGTGCCGATGTTGGCCGGGGCAGGGTGACGGATCGAGACCGGAACGGCATGCGGCTGTCGATGGGGTGGCAGCGGGTTATTGGCAAGGGTGTCGGGGAGGTGCGGCCGGGAACAAGGGGCTGCGGCCAGAAGACTAGGGTTAGTATTCGAGTTTGATAGGAATTGGGCCGTGTCGGGTGTGTCCGACACGGTATTGATGACGAGGAGGGGTGTCCGGGATTGTCGGACGGGGAAATATTGTATTTGTATTGGTGGGAATTATAGTGGATGGGAGGCACGGACACGATGCACAATGGAGTGGAAATTGTGGTTGAGAATTATGAAGGAGTACCTCTCCTTATATAGGAGGTGGGAATTCCCAGTTGGATAAAGATTAAGATTATTTAAACCCCTGGTAGATAATTCATCTACTAATTCAAATCAATTTAAAACTTACTCCAATCAAATCCAAATCAAATTCAAATTTTTAGATAAATTAAATCTAAATTTATATAGGTAAAATCCATTTTCAAATAAAGTCAAATAAATTCTCTTAAATTTAAATTATCACAACAAATTTTTATTTAAACCAAAACACTATTTTAAAATACTTTTTCGAACAATAAAATATTAATATTAAATAAATTTCGAAAATATAAAAAAATCTAAATTTATGCACCTCGTATGTATAAATATTTGCATAAAATCTCATTTTCAAAATTACTATAACCTTTCATGACGTATAATAAAGAATTGAAAATTTTCAAATATGATATATTTACAACTTTAAGTAATCGAAATATTTATTATTTATTATCAAAAATTTCAAACTTTTAAAATAAAATATTTTACAAAAATATGTACCTCGCACATATTCGCACTCGACGAGACGTACAAAAAATGCGAACTCGTACGTGACGTATAATACGACTATACGACGTACAAATACCAAGTAAAAATAATTTTTAAATACTCAAATAAAAAAATTTTAAAGTATAAATTTAGGGGGTTTACAAGTCCGCCGCCGTAGCAGCCCCACGCCGCCGCGCCAGGCCGCGTGTCGCCCCACGTGCAGCCCCACGGCAGCGTGGTGCAGCTGCACAGCGACCACGCCGGCCAGAGACGGCCGCGCGCGCGCGCACGGAGCTGGCCGCCGCACCGTCGACCGTTGCGCCGCCGTGGGCACCCTCCCCTGCCGTTGGCGAACTCCGGCGAGCCATCCTGTGGCCGCCACCCTCTTCCCCGACGCGCCGAATAGCCTATTCGTGCGTTTTGCACGACGTCCCGTCGTGACGAGCTCGGGAACGAGGCTGAATACGCGCTCCGTCACAGCAACTTCGCGCGCGTTTCCCGGAAATTCGACCGTTGGATCGGCGATTTCTTGGCTCCGTCACAATCTCGGTATATCCACCTTCACTCATGTCAATTTTCGTCCGTTGCTTTTATCGTTTGATGCCTCAAAACCGGCCACCAAGTTGACCGTTTAAATTGTATTAAATTTGGACAGTTTCGCGGGACCAACTTCGTCAGCTTGTATCTCCTCCACCGCAGCTCCTTTTGGCATGCTACCTGTTCCTGTGCGAAGCTGGTATAACCCTCTTACTACCCCTCCAGTTTCGTTTCATTGTGAGCTTGTTTGATTGGTTGAATTCAACGCCAAAGTTGGCCGTCCGAATTCAAAATTTCCAACTTGTAAAATTCTATTTTTGAACACGGGACTCCAGATTTCATTTCTGACACCACCATTAGACTCGTGGCATTGTTCTGGCATGTTTTCTTATAAAATTTGTTAGATTTTGAGAACATGGGCCCCAGGCACATTTTTTGGTGCAAAGTGGGTCCCACATTCTGGGTCAAAGGGGCTTTTTGACACCGGTTCATCGAAATCCAATTCCGGATATACCGTTGAGTTCGTATCGTCATTCTGGACTCGTTGACATATAGTTTGCTGAGTTTTGAGAACATTGGCTCTGGCACTTATTTCCGTGCAAACCGAAATCCCAATGTTCTGGTCAACGGGCCAAATTGAGATCGGGTCAACGGAATCCAATTCTAGAGATACCGTTGGGTTCGTATCGTCATTCTGGTTTCGTAGACATATAATTTGTTATATTTTATAGACTTGTTTTCTTGCACGTTTTTCGGCACAAAACGGCTCCGACACTGACACCGTTTTGACCCGAAATTACCTTTTTGCCCTTGTGTCCAAATTAGACCGATGGATATGCTATCCTAGCTAATTTGACTATTCTGGACACGTTGGCGATGTTTATTTCATCGTCCGACAATGTTTGTTTATAGTTTCTCTGAGTTTAACCTTTTTATAATTTATTAATAATTAATTCTTATAATGTTCGTATTTCGGGATTAGTACAATGAAACTGAGATCAGTCAACTCCAGAGATCTCACATCGCTAAAATTGACAAGATGGACACGTAGAACATTATAATAAGATTATTAATTTTACCGTTAATCATCTTATCTCGATTTGCGTGTCGTAAGTTTTAACGTACGAATAACGAAATACACTTTATATCTTTAATAATTAGACTAGAATTGAACCTGTTTGACCAGAGTTGACCAGTTGACCCAAAGTCAACTGTAAGTCAATACTTGACCTAGTTTGACTAGATTATTGACCGGAGTTGACCTAGAGTTATTTTGACTTAGAAGAACCTAGAATAAAATAGATTGCTTGTAGATATTCTTTTATTACAACTTGAACACCTTGTAACCTGTGTTGCTTTAAATAGGACTATGTGGCTTCAGTTGGACCCCTTTACCTATCAGCTGTTCAGGTTATCAGGCGAGTACATTCTCTGATCATTTCATATCATGTTTAGGATTTTATTTCCTGCTTTAGACTATCTTACTTGATGCTGACACGTTGGAACACGGATTGGTACTATATGGATCCCTTCATGAGATGTTATCCTTCTTGGAAGCATCAGATACTTTTGTCTCATATGTGTTTCACTTGCATCATGTATCTTATGCTTCTATTATTATGAATCTTCGGGAATTAGCTAGTGACTCATGTACCCTCATGATCACCGAGCCTTCACGAATCAATTCATGAATCACCCTATACGGGTAGTAGTTTAGTCACGAATCTTAACTTATCTTGACTGGATCCTTGTGTATTGATTGGGGTACGGGAGAGTATGAATGGTCATGTGAATAAATATCCAAAGTAGTGTAGTCATGAATCACTCTTAGTGTAGTCATGAATCAGTCCTAAGCCATTCACATGTTCGTCTGTACTCTAAATCACTAGCACTGTCTCTCCTTATATATATCGTAGTTATTTACTTACAGTCTCTCTTTTACATTATGCTATTCTTCAGATCCTGTATTTTATTCTCTAGCATGATTACATTTCCTTTCCTGCTATGACTTATTGAGATGTATTATGCTCGCTCCAGTCCTGACTGGACCTGTTGATAAATTTTACAGATAGCTTGGAGGTTGCCTGCTAGCCTAGAGGAGACAGTAGAGGTTGCATAGATAGCTAGGGTTTTGCTTATAGTTTATTTTCAGTTGTCTTGAGTTGTATTTATGGATTACTGTATTTGAGTTTTGAGATGTATTCTGAGTTTGTATCTTAGACACTTAGACTTCTATCTGTTGTATCTCTTTTCGATTTCATGTTTTATCTATCTTCTATTATGCTCTACCTTAGATGTGATTGAGTTTACATTCTGCTATGTCACCCCCATTCGGGGAGTATAAACTGTTTAGTCTTATACTGTTAGATGCATTGAGACCTAGGACAGCGTTCTACCGCCGACACTGCGACGTAGGCTGGACGTACCCACTTCTCGTGCCCTAACTCTAGGGTGCGGGTCGTGACACATTTTTAGTGGTGGCCCATGCAGGTCGAGTTTGTGTAGTGGTATTCGAACTAGAGTACCAGTACAGCCTGCTGTTGGAATATGATATATTTTTGAAGATACTCAATCACAATTAGGAACCCTTGAGAGATTCCTGGGACGACCCTTGAGAATCTTGTTTAACTCCGATTTGAAAACGCTTTTTCCTTGATTTGATTTATCTTTACTTTCTGTTGTTGAATTTGATTTTGATGGATTATTATTGAATTTAAGTTTGTATTTATTGATTTTGATGAAGATTGTTGAATTTTGAATCTTGATGATAGCTGTTGCATCCGAGTTTGTATTTTGATGGATTTTCTTCATTTTTGAATTTTGACATTCGTTGATAAATTTGATTTGATTTTTGGGTATTCATTGTTGATTTAATTTAATTTTTGTCAAGATGAAATTATATGGGCTAGGTCATCTAAGTTATGGAATCTAGTCTTCTACAGTCATATTAGCCAGCATGGTGAGGATATATAGTCTGATTTGGATATATTTCTCGGGTGTAGAAATTTAAGGTTTTCGCAGCCAAGCTAGCGGTACCGCAAAAATGTTAAATACCACGATTCTAGATGTATGTGCCTAAGTCGAGGACTTTGTGATTATCGTAGCCTTGCTTACTAGTATGACGAGGATTTAGAGCACCATGATTTTGGATAGACGCATATGATTATCAGATTGTACCTTAAATATTTTCGAACATGTTTTCTCTACTTTTGTTTCAGACCTTCAAAAAAAAAGGAGAATTATTAATTGTTTTGTTTGTTTGCTTCTCATTATTTAGCTTAGGAGTAGCTTTAGCTATTTTTATAAACCTTTGTGTAACTTCTTCTATGAATTTCTTCCTAATACAATGAATCGATGATTTTATTAGACCTTGTTTGGATTTGATATTATAGCTCTGATTTCAAAATGGGTTCCTCTTTTAAACAATGAGCAGAACAGATTCTTTTATCATTCTCTTCCTGCCAATATTTTATTTCCATCATTCTTGTCTTATATAACTGTCATGATTACATCAATTCCCTGTCTCGTATATAATTCTGTCAGCTATACCTTGAAAACTCTTGAATCTTCATATCATTTTGCCTGAGAAATGTTGAGGAAGTGACGTAAATCATCTAGTACAGAAATGACGTAAATGGTTATCATAGAATGATTTGTAGGAATCAGAATGTTGGGTGTAAAAAAAAATTGAGAGGGAGATGTGGTAAAAGTTTAGAATGGAATCGAGTGATAAATGTTAACAATTTGGAAACAATCACAGAAAGATGGTTATGAATAATTCATGGATGTATTTTAAAAAAAAACTAATGAGGATACCAGAGGTCAACCTAGTTTTGAGGACATAGAAAATATTGGTTATTGATTCTTGGAAACTATTACAAGGCTATGTAGAAATTTAGAGATGGAAAGAAGGATTTAATTGTATTCTATGATTATGCGAAGTTGAACCAGATATTGTAAGAGGATGACTAGAGACAGAGAGAACACAAGGATTTTAAGTTATAGGAATTATTTTAGATGATTGGGAGAAAAATTGTAGAATTCAAAAGGATAATATTTGAAGGTGAACGTTGAAGAAAATATGAAGGTTGATTTATGAATAAGAATAAATTTTGTGTGACATAGTGGTATTGGAGTTTAGTAAATATGGGACTCGATTTAAACAAGTACAAGGATTTCATAAACTGGATTTAGAGGTTTCGGATCTAAATTAAAACGAGGTGAAGGATTTAAAAAAAAAAAATTGATCAAATGAATAAGTGATGACTCCTAAATAAGAGGGGTATATTTCGTGGAAAATATTTTAGAAGTTAGAAATTTTGTTTATGGTGATCATGGTAAAGGTTTAGATGACTGAAGGTTATAAAATGTCGATGATAGTCATATGAAGGTTGATTTTCATTTGGGACTTGTGGAATATATATATATATATATATATATATATATATATATATATATATATATATATATATATATATATATATATATGGTTTGGCAAATGATAAACTGATATTATTAGAGAGAGATGATTAACTGACCTTCGTATGAAACCTTCTTGTTTTTCCCTAAAAAGGTTTTTCAATATCATTGAACCCTGGTTTCCTTAATCACGACCAAATCGACTTCGATCACCTTTTCTTATCATATTTATATCTTGGGTTGTAGTCAATTGACTTAAATTTGATTACGACCTGAATCTCCATCCTTGTATGCTCGTTCTCAGACTTTGTTGAAACTGTCCTCCATATTGCCAAATCTTGATTTCCCCAATTTGATCAACTTAGATCGTATCGAGACTAAATATTCTTAATATATATATTGTGATTTGATTTCCATACAATTGACTTTCATTCTTTAACTTCTGATATTGATTTTTGAATAATACCCCTTTATGGATAATTGGTAGTTATCTTTACTTTTTTTTTTGATGAGTACCAGTTTCATGTAGGATGGTAGACTGCCTTACAGTTTTGATGACTGTTATTCTGTATCTTTTCTAGTTTAGCACCCTAGATTGCCTGTGTGTTTTGATACCCTATGACCGTTTCGGTTAGCATGACTAGTATACCTAGATGAGACTTTCACTGCCACCATATGTCATGACCCTGTAATGACGTCCCTTTTGATGGTATGCTTTGTTTAAATTCTGGGACTTTGATTGTGGGGGTTTCACCTAGAGGGAGTACAAACATTTTAATTTCGAGGACAAAATTTTTATAAGGTGGGTAGGATGTGAGCACCCTGAAATTCGGGTTAATTTTTTTTAAATTTTTCTGATTGATTTAGTTTTAATAAATGATTTATTCTGGTTATTTATCTATTAGTGTACTTTTCCGTGCCATTGATATTTGGAGTGTTAGGGATGTTCAACTCTGGAAATCTTCTTCATGAGTTTTGGAGTGGACATGATTGCCTTCATGACGGTATATAGTATCCCATCCAAACTTGTTCCCTTGTGCTCTTTTTGCTTCGCAGAACTTCGGGTCGATTTAGACCATTTGATTATTAATTATTTTTTCCACTCTTTTCCTTGATCATTTTCAGCGTGTTACCGTGACTTTTAAATTGGGAGCGCAAGACCAGTCAGTTTCTTGAAACCAACTTCTTATTGATGATCTACTCGAGACGCTCTTCACCCTTGACCTTCGTGTCCTACTCAGACACGCCATTTTGTGCTCCATTTGCTTCGTACAACTTTTCTGACACGTGACCCAATTTTATTTCATCCCACGACGTCACATTCATTTTCCAACTTGATTTGTGGGTCCCCTGTCGACCAAAACCTGTCAGCCCCAATTATGGACATGGCCCACATTGAGCCTACTACCCGTCCGACACTTGTGTCCCATTTATTGGAATCCCCAAGTGCTACTTATTTACCCATGGTCATCGATTCCTAATTTTAATTCGATTATTGCATGATGTCTGGTTTTGACCCTATCTGGCTCCACCGAGTCCAGCCCAGCTCCGTGTTACTCTCCAACATAATACCCTTATTTTTCCGTATCCAAAATAATATTCAATACCTGCTTTCCTATTTCAAATTTTGAGTGTAATTTCCTTTATTTAAATCTCTATAGGATAACCTATTTTTTCCCTATATTTAACCATAGCCTTTTGATTCTCCTAATTAAATCCTAACCATCCATTTTTACATGACAACTCCCCAACCCCTTTTTCACACTTGGCCGGCCATAAAATGTTCTGGAGAGAATCTTTTTCTTTCTCTTCCTCTCATCTCAATTATTATCTCTCTCTTTCTCTTCCTAATATTTCTTTCTACACACAACAACATCCCCATGCAACAACAGCAAACTACTACACCAACACCACTCCATCAACAACCCGACGACCACCCCACTCCCCTGGTCGGCCTCCGCCATGCCGCCGGCCGTCGGCCAACACCCGCGCACAGCTCCTCCTCCTTCCTCCTCCTTCTCCTCCATTGAAACCATCATAACCACCACCGCCGATCACCATTCCACCTATCCAGCCGGCCGTCACCACCCCAAGCCAACGCCATCGCGCGTTCACCGCGATTCCGCCACCGTAGCAGCCCCACACCACCGTGCCAGGCCGCACGGTGCCCCACACGAAGCCCTACGGCAGCGTGGTGCAGCTGCACAGCGACCACGCCGGCCAGAGACGGCCGCGCGTGCGCGCACGGCGCTGGCCGCCGCGCCGTCGGCCGTCGCGCCGTCATGGGCACCCTCCCCCGCCGTTGGCGAACTCCGGTGAGCCACCCTGTGGCCGCTACCCTCTTCCCCGACGCGTCGAATAGCCTATTCGTGCGTTTTGCACGACGTCCCGTAGTGACGAGCTCGGGAACGAGGCTGAATACGCGCTCCGTCGTAGCAACTTTGTACGCATTTTCCCGGAAATCCGACCATTGGATCGGCGATTTCTTCGCTCTGTCACAATCTCGGTATATCCACCTTCACTCATGTCAATTTTCGTCCGTTGATTTTATCGTTTGATGCCTCAAAACTGGCCACCAAGTTGACCGTTTAAATTGTATTAAATTTGGACAGTTTCGCGGGACCAAATTCGTCAGCTTGTATCTCCTCCACGCAGCTCCTTTTGGCGTGCTACTAGTTCCTGTGCGAAGCTGGTATAACCCTCTTACTACCCCTCTAGTTTCGTTTCATTGTGAGCTTGTTTGATTGGTTGAATTCGACGCCAAAGTTGGCCGTCCGAATTCGTAATTTCCAACTTATAAAATTCCATTTTTGAACACGGGACTCCAGATTTCATTTCTGACACCACCATTAGACTCGTGGCATCGTTCTGGCATGTTTTCATATAAAATTTGTTAGATTTGGAGAACGTGGGCCCCGGGTACATTTTTCGGTGCAAAGTGGGTCCCACATTCTGGGTCAACGAGACTTTTTGACGTCGGCTCATCAGAATCAAATTCCGGATATACCGTTGAGTTCGTATCGTCATTCTGGACTCGTTGACATGTAGTTTGCTGAGTTTTGAGAACATTGGCTCTGGCACGTATTTTCGTGCAAACCGGAATCCCAATTTTCTGGTCAACGGGCTAAATTGAGATCGGGTAAACGGAATCCAATTCTAGAGATACTGTTGGGTTCGTATCGTCATTCTGGTTTCGTGGACATATAATTTGTTATATTTTATAGACTTGTTTTCTTGCACGTTTTTCGGTGTAAAACGGCTCCGACACGGACACCATTTTGACCCAAAATTACCTTTTTGCCCTTGTGTCCAAATTAGACCGATGGGTATGCTATCCTAGCTAATTTGACTATTCTGGACACGTTGGCGATGTTTATTTCATCGTCCGACAATGTTTGTTTATAGTTTCTCTGAGTTTAACCTTTTTATATTTTATTAATAATTAATTCTTATAATGTTCGTATTTCGGGATTAGTACAACGAAACTGAGATCAGTCAATTCCAGTGATCTCACATTGCTGAAATTGATAAGATGGACACGTGGAACATTATAATAAGATTATTAACTTTACCGTTAATCATCTTATCTCGATTTGCGTGTCGTAAGTTTCGACGTACGAATAATGAAGTACACTTTATATCTTTAATAATTAGACTAGAATTGACCCTATTTGACCAGAGTTGACCAGTTAACCCGAAGTCAACTGTAAGTCAATACTTTACCTAGTTTGACTAGATTATTGACCGGAGTTGACCTAGAGTTGTTTTGACTTAGAAGAACCTAGAATAAAATAGATTGCTTGTAGAGATTCTTTTATTACAACATGAACACCTTGTAACCTGTGTTGCTTTAAATAGGACTCTGTGGCTTCAGTTGGACCCCTTTACCTATCAGTTGTTCAGGTTATCAAGCGAGTACATTCTCTGATCATTTCATATCATGTTTAGGATTATATTTCCTGCTTTAGACTATCTTACTTGATGCTGACATGTTGGAACACGGATTAGTACTATATGGATCCCTTCATGAGATGTTCTCCTTCTCGGGAGCATCAGATACTTTTGTCACATATGTGTTTCACTTGCATCATGTATCTTATGCTTCTATTATCATGAATCTTCGGAAATCAGCTAGTGACTCATGTACCCTCATGATCACCGAGCCTTCACGAATCAATTCATGAATCACCCTATACGGGTAGTAGTTTAGTCACGAATCTTAACGTAACTTGACTGGATACTTGTGTATTGATTGGGGTACGGGGGAGTATGAATGGTCATGTGAATAAATATCCAAAGTAGTGTAGTCATGAATCACTCTTAGTGTAGTCATGAATCAGTCCTAAGCCATTCACATGTTCGTCTGTACTCTAAATCACTAGCACTGTCTCTCCTTATATATATCGTAGATATTTACTTACAGTCTCTCTTTTACATTATGCTATTCTTCAGATCCTGTATTTTATTCTCTGGCATGATTACATTTCCTTTCCTGCTATGACTTGTTGAGATGTATTGTGCTCGCTCCAGTCCTGACTGAACCTGTTGATAAATTTTACAGATAGCTTGGAGGTTGCCTGCTAGACTAGAGGAGACAGTAGAGGTTGCATAGATAGCTAGGGTTTTGCTTATAGTTTATTTTCTGTCGTCTTGAGTTGTATTTATGGATTACTGTATTTGAGTTTTGAGATGTATTCTGAGTTTGTATCTTAGACACTTAGACTTCTATCTGTTGTATCTCTTTTCGATATCATGTTTTATCTATCTTCCATTATGCTCTACCTTAGATGTGATTGAGTTTACATTCTGCTATGTCACCCCTATTCGGGAAGTATAAACTGTTTAGTCTTATACTGTTAGATGCATTGAGACCTAGGACAACGTTCTACCCCCGACACTACGACGTAGACTGGACGTACCCACTTCTCGTACCCTAACTCTAGGGTGCGGGTCGTGACACATCAAAAGTTCTTCGATATAATGTCTTAGTAGTATGATTATAATAGAATTGAAGTGATCGACGGCGGATACTTGTAGCTTCTTTAGGATCTTCTGGCAATATGTCATGTACTGCAAAACCAATGAAAGGTGTTCTCCAGTCCTCACTAATGACATTGACTTCAATTAGGTTACTGAATTCAATATTGTGGTTGTTTCCAACACAAAATAATTCTCTATTAGAGATAACTACCATTTGTTGTCTTTTGATCGGAACTGCTAATACTGCAGCTAAGTTAGCTAAAGCATCAGCTTCTGTATTGCATGCACGACGTACATGTTCGATGAAGAATCCTTTGAATAAAGAAGCTATTCTAGTTGCTGCTTCATGGTATGGTACCAGATCTTGATGTCGGACTTCATATATGTCTCTAATTTGATTAATAATCAACTTAGAGTCACCATATACTTCAAGATATTCAATATTCAATTGTTTGGCTAATTGAAGTCCAATGAGCAAAGCATTGTATTCTGCCATATTGTTGGAGCATGATTCGTCTAAAGAATAGGCCCTTTGAATAGTTAATCCATCGGGTAAAATAAGAACAATTCCTACTCCAGCAACGAGAGCACCTCTAGGTCAAATTCTAGAAGCTCCATCAAAGAACAACCTCCAAGTAGAAAATTCTTCTGAGATCATATTTGATTCCAATGTCTCGTCGGAAATCTCATCATAGAGTTTAGATGTTTCAGGGACGAGATGAGCTGCTAAGAAGTCAGTAAGAGCTTGGCCTTTCACAGATTTTTGAGGAACATAAACCATATCATATTGTGCTAGTAATATGGCCCATGTGGCAAGCCTAGAATTGAGTGTGCTTGGCTTTTTCATTAAGACTCGAAGAGGATTGACCCGGGATATGACATGGATAGTTTGACCTATGATGTAATGTCTTGTCTTCTGAACAGCAAACATTAAGGCTAAACATTCCTTCTCCACTAGACTATAACGATGTTCCGCTCCAATCATTGTTCGATTGAGATAGTAGATGGCTTGTTCATGACATTCTTTGTTCTTCTGAGCCAACAAAGCTTCCAATATATAATCCATTGCTTGGACATACATTAAGAAGGGTATCCCTGAGATCGGTGGTACAAGAACCGGTAGACTCATTAAATATCGCTTTATATCATCAAATGCTCGTTGACATTCTTTCGTCCAAACGAAAGACACACCTTTCTTCATTAAGTGAGTAAATGGTCTACAACGTCCAGATAAATTCGAAATGAACCGCCTGATGTACGCAAGTCGACCTTGGAATCCTCGTAGCTCTTTTAGGTTGCGTGGAGGACGCATCTCTTGAATGGCTTTGATCTTTTCGGGATCAACGTGTATACCCTTAGAGGTAATGACGAAGTTGAGAAACTTACCACTAGAGACACCCAAGAAAGACTTGGTGGGGTTCATCTTAAGTTGATGCTGGCGCATTAGATTGAAGATAGTTCTTAAATCTTGAATATGATCTTCTTTGAGACGACTTTTGACAGCAATATCGTCAACATAGCAATCGACAGCCTTTCGTAAATGATCTCGAAAGATAGTGCTCATAGCCCGCTGGTAAGTTGCACCTGCATTCTTAAGGCCAAACGGCATGACCGTACAACAGTACACACCCCGAGGAGTACGAAACGAAGTATGTTTTTCATCTTCAGGATTCATCCGGATTTGATTATATCCAGAAAACCCATCCATGAAAGAAATTCGTTCGAATCCACATGTATTGTCAATCATAACATCAGTAATTGGGAGAGGAAATTCGTCTTTGGGGCAAGCATCATTGAGATCCCGAAAGTCTATGCAAACTCGAACTTTTTCGATCTTCTTCAGGACAGGGACGACATTGGCCACCCAGTCAGGATGTTGTTCTTCTCTGATAAAGCCACAAGCTATAAGCTTTTTGACTTCATCATCAATTGCATCCATCATTTCAGGCTTGAATCGCCGTTGTTGTTGTTTGACCGGTTTGACATTCGGCAAGATGTTAAGCTTGTGAGTTGCAATTTGAGGATCTAATCCCGTCATATCTTCATAACTCCAGGCGAAGACGTCAATGTATTCACGAATAAGGTGAAGTAACTCTTGTTTATCATCTTCTGAGAGATTCTTGCTGATGAAGATTGGTCGTGATACACCTTTCTCTCAAATATCAACTTCGACCAGTTGATCTTCAGTAGGTGGTTCTCGTTGTTGAAAACGAAGTTCCCACTGATTGTCCATCCTTTGTACCCAAGGATCTATTTCAGTAGCTTCTTTAATGTCACTTTCGTCGTCTTCTGAGAATTCGGCGGACACCATATTAGAAGATACTACCGCCTTATGAATATGACCGATGCTGGTATCAGAGTCCCATGAGATAGAATCAGAAGAATTTAAACGTTCTTCTTCATCAGATTCAGAAGGTTCTGGAGTTGGAAGTGGTGACATATAACCTAGTTCTCATTTCGTTTTACTGTGGTATTGTTGTGATTTTCCTTTTGGAACAGCAATACGAAGAGGGGTTCGTCTTCCTTTACCATTGTTGAGACCTGTTCTGAAATCATAGCCTATTTTACGGATGATGGCTTTAGATTGTGGACTATCGCGTCGTAATTGTAGCCTTCCTGTATCATCTCTATCATCATTATAGAGCATGATTTTTGGTTCTTCTCCCTTGTTGAAAAATATAGGCTTTTTATCTTTCTTTCGAGACGGTACTAAGAAGTACGACTCTTGTATTGAATCCAGTGATACCACATTTCGTCGAGATGATACGATTTCTATTGTAAGTGGCTTAAAGTTATCTAGCATATCCAAATAACACTGAGTATAGTAAATGACATCAGTATACTGTAAAGGAGATGCTTTATTGATCTTTACACCATCTTTTACAACAGGGACTTTAGCCTTAGTAGGCTTAGTCAGATTGATAACAAGAGGGGGAGAAGAAGAACGAGAAGGAAGAGGGAGCTTTTAACGACGAAGATCGATTAAAAGCGGCTCAGAGGAGGTGAGCCCCCTTTGTTCCTGACAATTACCTTAAGATCGCTTCTCATAGGAAGGTAGATAAATAGTCAGTGGTTGGAAAGACTGAGGACAGGAGGTACATCCCTTGACTGGAATCACCAGAGTATTATTAGGTATACTCTTCTATTCTTCATCTGTGTCCATTGCTAGTACCACCTTCATGAATTCCTCTTTGTACATACGAGAATCGTTGCAATATGCTTTAACTCCTTTGAAAGGATTCTGATCTGCAACCTCTTTTTGGACTTCTCCATTATTATCCACATATTTGAAGCATTGGTGGAGTGTAGAGGGTACAATATTATTTTCATGGAGGAATGGCCTTCCCAATAAAGCATTGTATGAGCCATAATTGTCAATAACATAGAAAGTTACCTTTGTATGAAGATTGCCAATTTGAAGTTTTAGGCATATCTTCCCCAAAGGTTACTTATTCCTTGATTGAACCCTAGGATGGTAGTGATAGTTGTAGAAAGATTATGCTCTGGGATTTTCAAAGCGTCCAATAAGGACTTTGGCATGATGCTAAGTGCAGACTCGGGATCAATCAGAATACGGTCGACTTTTATGGTATCCACATATCCCGTAAAATAGAGAGGACGATCATGACGATTGTCTTCTAACAACATGTTATCTTGTATAAAAGTGATATTGGGCATTAATTCAAATACACTATGACAATGTGCACAGCTGACTGGCTCCTTTTCGGGCTTCTTGAGCAGAGTCAAACAAGTATCAGCCTCCATTAAAGCTTCACTTAACGTCTCACGAGTTTCTTTTGAGAGATGTAAAAGTTCAAAGATTGACAATCTTGCTGGCGTATTGGCAATTGAGCCAATATGTCAAAATTGTAAGGCTTTTCAAGTCCAAGAGATGATGACTTTTTTAATACTTTATCAAAGCGAACAGGTTGTTTTCCCTTGTCTGCTGATGTTGGTTTAGGAGGAGATGGTTCGGCCACTGGCTCAGATGTAGACGGTGTATCTTCAGCAGGAGAAGATGATGGAGGAAAAACATCCAGGGATAGAGTAGGGTTTTCTTGATTTTCGGAATACTCCCAAAGATAAGGTTTTCCAGATCACGTGCCTATTAGGATTTCTTCTTCTGTTAATGGTTCAAAGGATACCATATTACAGTTCTTTGATTTAGACTTGGAATGCTTCTTTTGCTTAGAAGAGGAAGGTATTTCAAATTCTGTAACCAGATCTGGATGAATCCACATAATCTCTCCTTTGTCAGTTGTCATCGGAACAAGACCTTCGTTCTGAGGAGACGGGATATTTACAATTTCTAAAGTAGTCTTTGGAATAGGGACAGCTCCATCTTGTACGAGTTGTGGTAGAAAATTGCCAAATTGGAGAGAAACCACATTAGCAGTCACTGTTTTTTCGTCTTGCTGTAGAGTAATTGCTCCAGAGTTGACTAACTCTTAGATTTTGCCCTTGAGCACATAACATGCTCTGGTTGGATGCCCTATGAATCTGTGATAAACACAATATTTAGGGTGATCAGTTTTACCAACTTCTTCTGGTCGCTTGCCTCTGGAGGCTGAAGCTTATTGCTTTTGGTCAAGCAATCGAAGATGCTTAAAGTATCATCTTCGTCGAAAGAATACTCTTTTTTTGGACGAGTTGACTTTTGCAATGGTGCTGATGGGGTGGATGCTGTCTGGGTAACATTGACAGCCAAAGACTCTTTGCCGTTAAGATTGATGGCCAATGTTTCTTTATTCTTGCGGTTATTCTGGCGATTACTACCCCCAGGTGTAGAATGTTCATCTTGGTTAGGGTGAGTCATCTGGACTCCTAACTGCTTGAACTTTTCAGCACTCACTTCTGCCACCTTTGCATTAACAATGAAAGAAGGCCAATCCTGGAATTGTGTTGATCCCGTCCATATACTGATAATAGGCAATAAGTTTGATTTGCAAGTGTCTATTGTTACAGCAGATGGAGTACCTAAAGGCATTTTGAGTGCCTCTCGACGGAATCTTTCAATGAAACTCACTGTGGATTCATTATGCCTCTGTTTAATTTTAATGAGGGCAGACATTGTCATGTCGTTGACTCCCTCATAAAATCGTTCCAAGAATATTTGCTTGAAACCGGCAAAAGAAGTGATACAACCATCAGGTAAGCTACGATACCAGTCATATGCTGCACCGACTAAACAACCGACGAACACTCTGGTATGGAGAGCATCATTTGGCTGTAATTGATCAGTCATCACTTCGAAATGATTGATGTACTAACTTGGAGAAGTACTACCATCAAACAGCATAATGGTTGGTAGTTTATACTTAGGAGGAAATGAAACTTTCTTCCACTCTGTAGGATATGGTTGCTTGATGCCCAATTTTTGTAGGCCATCCTTCTGTTTGAAGGCCTCAAACTGGGTGCACAAGAGTTTCACAGCCTCATTTGCATCCCCTGATGTTTGAGAATTGGTGGGCTGGTTAGGAGTGTTAGAAGGAGGAACAACATGGTAATTACCACCCCCCGGCACCAGACTGACTTAGATCAGCCTGGGTTGGCACAGAAGCGACCTGAGGGGCTTGTACCTCCAGACTAACAGGTACAAAAGATGCTATAAGCTCTGGATTTGTATCAGGGTTTATAATCGGAGGTACTGTATGTTGTGCTACCATTATGGTGTGCATGCTTGTAACCATTTCTGCCATAGTTTTCAATTTGTCTTCTAATGCAACAATTCGTTGCTCTTGGCTGGTTGATGTAGAGGCATCTTGATCTTCTGTAATGGTATATGCCGTCACTTTTCTTGCAGCTATTGACGAGATAGTTTGTTCAAAACTTTCACTATCTGCATCAAACTTTGAAAGAGAGTCCTCTCCCATATGGGTGATAGGGAGATCTTCTTGATTAAAGACACCTTGGATCAAATGTCGATTTCTTGATCATGTGTATTGAAAGACACCCTAACTGGATGCATGGATTCGGTCTAAGTATTGTTGACTAGGATTATGGGATGCATTACGTCTTGGACGTTTTCCACCCCCAGTGCCTTGAGAAGTCATGTTAACAGAAGCATATAATAGTTCATCTTCGTCTTCTATTATATGCTCAGGAGTTGAGGCATAGTTCAGACGATCGAAGACAGATCGTCGAGCCGATTGGCAACAACAGTTGATGACAACTTCATGTAGGCAATGGAGATTTGAAGCGCGATTTGGAGGTGAGGAAAGCATTCCCGTAGTTTCCCATCTTTGTGTAAGATGTTGCCGGAGATCAGTTACAACCACAGGACGAGAAGAAGTCGGAGGGACATATTCCTTAATGATGTTAGGAACATGTCTCCTATTCTTCAGGTGTTGGGTTCCTTGAGTGTACAAAGATGTACTCAACTCATTAGCATAGGAAGAAGGGTCTTTCTTTTCAAACTTTGGCTTTTGATGCAGATTGGTCCTTGGCATAGGGTTCTTACGTTTTGCCAAAGCTGATATTGGTTGACGCCTATTGAGATAAACGCGTAAATCTGAAAATTCTGCTCCTGGTGTCTCTGTTTGTGATACCTTCAATTTTCCTCGTGATCAGTATTCTTTCCAGTGTCATAGATCCGAGGACCTCTGTTTACAGGAATGGAATCTGATACATCTACCTCTGAGTCATAGACCAGGGAAGTTTGAGGAAAGACCAAAGGGTACTTTCCTTTATTTTGAACAGGGTTAGCTAAGACGCGTTTCCTTTTGTTCTGCTGTGTGATCATTTTAGGCATAGATTGCGCCAATTGAGAAAATGCCATAGGACTTTTTCCTTTGTTCTGTCTAGTGTTAGCACTAGGACATGAATTCTCTAAGTTCAGAACTTGAGAATCAGAAGAGGGTATAGCCAAAAGACTAGTTCCCTTAAGTTGCGTCGGAGTAGCAGATTGCTTGGGTTGCGCCATAGTCCTACAGACTATGCATGGGCAGCAGAGGGAGCAGATTGCGCCTTAGCAGCAACTTGGTAGACTATGCATGGGCAGCAGAGGGAGCAGATTGTGCCTTAGTAACAGAAACAGGCTTTACCGGAACCACTGAGGCGGATTGCGCCTTGGTCATTGAGCACTCAAGTTGTGTCTGGACAACAGCGACTGTGGTGGATTTAGGAGCCCACATAGTCTTGTTCTTGGCAATAGCCACCGCGCGCTTGTTGCTCTTGGTGTTGATCAGGTTCTCGTAGGCTGTCTGGTTGACTTGAACAACCAGAGTCTTCTGTGTCTTGCCGATCGACGCAATGTCACATTGAGTTGTTACTTTCTCGTCGAAGGAGAAAGTCATCCCCAGTAGAGTCGTCATTTTGTTTGCAAAAATAAAAAATTGTTTTATTCCAAACTTGTAAAAGAGTACAAAGTACAATAAATTCTGGGGAAGTACAACTTTAGGAATCTGATCAGAAGACGATCACTTTATCCCTTGGACTATGTGAACTTGAAGACTGTAGCCTCTGGAGAATGCAGCAGCAATTTTGCAATAGTTCTTGATCTTCCTTGATGATGATTGGAAAATCTATTTATAGAGTTCAGGAAATAACTGTTTTAGTAGTTATTCTGATGTACGCGAGGCTGGATTACGTCATACTGGATTGCGCCAACCTCCTGTTGTGCCAACTTCCATTCAGTTGCCAATCGTGTACTAACTGTATTTAGACGCGTGGCATCGTATGATTGAGATGCGCGTGGTCGTGTACAGGATAGTCGACACGTCTTGAGAGATTAGTGGCATGTGCGCCACGTCATCCTGCTTTAGAATGTAAGTTGTCTCAACTTTATCAGGTTGCGCGAGCTTCAGTCAACAAGTCAACCTGTGCTTGATTTGAGCTACGCCTACACACGTGGCAACTTCTGAATAAAAGTCGTTCAGGTTACGCCCAGGCGCAACTAAGGATTTTGTTTAGATTGTGCCTGGGCGCAACTCATGAAATGTACATGACAGCTGTCCACCAACTTTTCCTTGAGCGGCACACTTCACGGGATTCGAAGAGATTTTCCTCGTTCTCTGTTGTGTCAGTCGTCAGTATGGTCAGGTAATGATGACCATTAAGTGTCAGATGTCATGTAGGCTTTGGCAAAAAAAGATTGGGCGCAGTCTGATATCAGGCGCAATCTGATCGGTAGCGCAGTCTGCTTCATATCAGTGGCACAAGTTGACTTTTGGGGCGCAGCTTGATTACTGATTAGTATATTGAAGGCGCAACTTGATTTTAGGCTCTACACTATCGATTTGCAAATACAATTTGCAAAGCGCAATTAAAACAAATCATATATTTGTAAATCAATATTAAAACAAATCAACAAATTGTAATTTGATATTAAAATAAATTTAAATATTACAAATGGTATTAAAACAATTCAATTAATTACAAAATAATATATTTTGATTTAAAATTTATTTAAAAATTAATTAAAAATTCTAGAAAAATTCCTAACAATTATATTAATTCATTTTAAATATATAAATGCTATTTAAAATTATAAAAATACTATTTTGAAATCTAGGGGCTTACACTATATATACTTGTCCAGATAGGCAGAGTTCGACCAAAATTCTGTCCCAGATATTCAAATATTTAGCCATTGGACAACTAGCAACCAGCAAGCCCTAAAAATTAGGTCATAAAATTAAGGGGGCAGAGTTCAGCCCGAACTCAGTGTGGGGCAGAGTTCGGCCCGAACTGTGTCTCCTAGAGGACAAAAAGTTTAAGTAGGCTTTTTGGGCTTGGTATGTTTTGGAGTTTGTTGGTGGAGCTTGGGTATTAAGTCTAAGGTTGAGATACTCAGTGCGACTCAACTTACAATAGTCTAGACTTAATAAAAAGTAAAAAAGACAGACTCATATAACAAGTAACAGCAACACTGTCGAAGCAATCGTCGATGATGTCTGTCTTGAACTGATATGTGATGACGTTCTATTTTGGAGCTTGATGGAGCTTGATGTGTCAAGTTGGATTATAACAGATATCATCTTGTTAATTATCAAGATTAGGTTGACTACGATCCAGTTTGGTCAACAGTCTCTCCTATTTTGATAATTGACAAAAATACGATATTTGTATGTCGCAACATTCATACTTGGACACATGGAATAAAGATGATAGCTCCCCCGTAGATGAACATATCGGCTCTCCCGTAAATAGATATATCCTGAGACAAGTTCTAATCGAAGCAAGCATAACATAATATATATAGAAGCTCAAAGCACATATCAAGTATTCCAAAGTAAATATCAAGTATTCTCCCCCTTTGTCATTTAGAAAAATGAAATAATGGCTCCCCCATAAAAAATAGACAAAGTGAATACATCCAATCACACAACTAGGAACCATAACCATAAAGAGAGAAAGTACTAGCAGTTTTATACCTCAATACTGAACCAAAGTGCGTAGTTTTGAAGGAAATACAATGCATGAAGGAAATAAAAATACTATAACTCAAAATTTTGAAACACTACTACATAAAGCAAAATGAAATTATAGCCTAACATCAGAAGCATCAACAGGTAATAAACCACGACCATCATGGAGCACGAGATGGACCAGCAGAGTCTGAAGGGTCGCTGGCAGAGCGACGAGGGTCAACAAAGGCCGCGTCCGGGTCCAGATACCGCCTGACCCATGTGTCGTCAATACGATAACCTTCGCGATAAGGGTCCCGTACAATAGGGAACGACATAGTAGGATGGGTGGCCAGGGTGTACTGGAGGGATGTTGAAGGCACAAAATTTTTTTGGAAGGTACATGGCAAAGACTAAGGATTTTGGTTTTGGTCTCGCACGAATCATCCAATCCATCATCATGTGAGGGAAGTTGAACGGAAGACAAAAGTGAAGATGATATAGAGCCGATATCTCAAGATAAGTAACTTCATCGGTAGATCCGCTTTGGGCAAGATCGAGGAAAGATGATCCGATGGATTTCATAGAAATAGTTGTTGAGATATTTGGCTCGAAGCTTGCGAGGACGTGTGTTAGGAGAACACAATGCATCCTTGAAACCCTTAAGAGTGGTATCACTGGGGAATTGGAACTGTCGGGCATCAACAAGTTTTTCCCAAGTGTTTGGTTCCAGGAGGTCAAGGTAATCGACAAGTTCAAAATCGTCAAAAGATATGTCAATGCCGACGACACGAGAATAAATCCTAGTTGTCATGAGTTAAATTAGAGTAAAACATCTGTATGGCATTGAGATAGACAAGAGATGAAGTTATGACAAGTTCATCGAGGCATAAATCGTTAAAAAGTGCGTCATATGCCGAAAAATTGTGAAGTTTATCGGATGGCCCGAGAACACACTACGTGAGCGAAAGTCCATGTACCACTCATTGGATGCATCCAATGAGATAAAAATTTGCTCATTGTAGGTGTTGGATTTGGTGGAGGTGGTGGATTGAACAAAAGATGACTAGGAGGAGGAGGAGGAGGAGGGTTAGATGAAGATGCCCCCTCACTTCTCAACCTCTTTCCTCTACCAAATTACTTTGGAGCCATTGATAATGAAAAGATGAATTTGAAAGAGATGAAAAATAGGAGTTATACCTCACAAAAGTAGTTGGAGATGGAAGAGATCCACCAAAACCCTTAAATCTTGTGTTTGGGGAAAGATAGCCTAAGAATTGAGTTTTCTAGGGTTAGTGTTTGAGGAGAAAGGGTTTTGAGGGAGGTAGAAGAAGAGAAAAGTGATGTGTGAAGGAGAGAGAGAGAGTTCGGGTATATGAGCATTAGGGCCAGCAGGTCGGGTTAAATTGTGGCCAGATCAAAAATTGGATGGCCATGAGCAGCTGGGGGTTCTAGAAGCAGGTACACAGAGTTTGGCCCAAACTCTGTGTAGGGCAGAGTTCGGCCCGAGTTCTGTGGCTCTGGCTCCAGAACAAAAAGGTTTAAAAAGACATTTGTGATAGAAAAAAATCTTGAATTTGAAATTTTGAATGTTACAAGCCATAAAAAATAGTGTAGCCATATAATAAATATTGTTTAAAATGATGATCATCGCAGGGAAACTGCATTAGGTTGCTGTAGAGGCCGGATCCCAGCTAGCGATAGTCCAAAGACTAGTGCACCGTGTTGCTTAGGCTTTTATGTCTTGTTGTCAGAAGGGCCCTTTCGGTTTGTACCCAAAGTAATGTTACCATAAATGATGTATGTTATAATCGTTATTTACGGTATAACTTATTGTATGACAGTTTCATCCAAAATTCCTAACTCTCGACGAAGAAAATTGAAGCGCTCTTCGGCTAGTGGTTTTGTAAAGAAATCTGCTAGCTGATGTTCAGTGTAATGAATTCTAAGTTAATAGTATCGTGCTGTTGATAATCACGCAAGAAATGATGTTAATCTCTATATGCTTTGTGCATGAGTGACATACTGGGTTCTTGGTCAAATTTATTGTACTAGTATTATCACATAAAATAGGTATTGCTTGAATAGTAAGTTATAGTCTTCAAGAGTTTGCTTCATCCACAGAATCTGTGCACAACAACGACCAGCTGCGATGTACTCAACTTCTGTTGTGGATAGTGTGACAGAATTCTGCTTCTTGCTAAACCATGAGACTAAAGCCTTTCTTAACAAATGACACGTGTCGCTGGTACTCTTATGGTCGACTTTGCATCCTGCAAAATCAGTATCGTAATATCTGATTAATTCAAAGGAAGTGGTTTTGGGATACCACAAGCCTACCGTAATCGTTCCTTTAAGATATCTAAAGATACACTTAACAGTGGTCATGTGTGATTCTTTAGGATTAGCTTGATATCTAGCACAAGAAAAATATATCGGGACGACTAGCAGTTAAATACAAGACTACAAATCATACCACGATACTTACGTTGATCGACCGGTTTGTCACTTTCATCAGGTTCCAGCTTTGTTGTAGTAGCCATAGGAGTGCTGATAGGTTTGATGTTGTCAAGCTCGAACTTTTCAGCATGTCCTTTGTATCCTTTGACTGACTGAAAGACGCCATGCGAGTATTGTTTGATTTGCAGTCCAAGGAAGTAGTTGACTCCCCCATCATGCTCATCTCAAACTCGTTCTGCATACACTTGGCAAAATCTTTGCATAGACCCTTATTAGTAGACCCAAATATGATATCATCTACATAGATTTGTACTAGTAAAACAGTGTCATCAAGGGATTTTATGAAAAGTGTAGTGTCAATTTTTCCTTTTGAAAAATCTTTATCAAGTAAGAAGTACTAAGGCGCATACCAAGCTCGAGGAGCTTGTTTGAGGCCATAAAGAGCTTTCTTAAGTTTAAAAACATAGTCGAGAAATTTGTGATTTTCAAAACCAGGGGGTTATTGTCAACCCCTGATTTTAAAATTTTAAACTAGTGTTAATTAATTATTAAATATCATTATTGGTTTTAAAATAATTTAATATGATTTTAAAAATTTCTAGAATTTTAATGAATTTTTATGAGTTTTAAAATACAAAAAAATATCATTTTGCAATTTTCTGAATTGTTTTAATAAAGTTTTGCAATTTTTAGAATTAATTTTATATCAGTTTGTAATATATGATTTGTTCTTAATTTGAAATGCAAATGTTATTTTGCATTTTATGCTGATAGAAGCCTTTATGCAATTTCCCTAAACTGAAAAACCTAATTGCAAAATTACCCAAACCCCCCCCTCTCTCAACGACAGCTCTCTCTCGCCTCCCAGTCCCTCACCAACCCCGCTGCCCCGACGACTAGCCGCCCTGCCCCCGCCGAATCCGGCTGCCCGACGCCTCGAAAACCCCCTATAAAAGTTCCCCACTCCCCTCGACCAGACCCTAACCCTAAACACTCCCCACGACCGCCAGCGCCGCCCCATCACCCCCTCTCACCCTACCGGAACCCTAGCTACGGCGAGCCCTGTCCAGCCTCACACTCGTCGTCGACAGCCGCCACACCGTCATCCGCTTCGCCTTGCCGAGCTAGAGGCAGCGCCACTGGAGCGCCGCCGTCCCGACGTCTCCTCCGCCGTCCCCGACCTTCGATTCACCCTGGGTTGATCGGACACGTAAGTGTCAGCTTCGATTCGTGTCGTGCGAGTCTCGTCTTCACATATGAGACTCACCAGAATACGGGATGTTCGTCCAGTAGCTGGATACGAGAATTAGGGTTCGTGCGTGTCGTACGAAGCACGGACACGAGAAAACCCTGTGTCCTTAACTGTCAGGACACAGGATGGTTTTTATATATTTTTTTTAAAGTATAATCAACCTAAATGAAATAAAATAAACCCAACCCTTTCCCTAACACAACTGATGGGCTGACCCCTGGCCAGCCCATCCTAATCTAAACCCCCCCCCCCGCGCGCTGTGATGGCTCGGGTTCGAGCCCGGCCCCTGCTGTTTCTTTTCCTTTTCTTTTTTCTTTTCTTCCTTTTTCTTTTTGTTTATTTTATATATATATATTGTGTATATATATATATATATATATATATATATATATTTGCATATATATATATGTTATACTGTATTTTACCAGTATTTATATATATATATATGTATATATCTTATAATAGTAAATTTATGTGTATATTTATATATACATTATATGTATACGTATTGTTATTTATACTACTTATATATAAACTATTTATATATATATATAAATATATATCATAATATATATATATATATATATATTATATATTCACTTTAGTATTTTATAAATATATTATGTATTTATGAACATATATGTATATTCTTCTTGTTTATTTTCTAGTATAAATATTGTATATATGTATTGTATACGTATATATATGTTTTCATATATAATATAATAATGATTATACACTTATGTCTCTTATATATATATCATATTTGTATATATATATATACTTTATAAATTAAGTATTTTCCTTATACGTAGATATATGTACCTTTTCCATATGTATGTATATTTTTACTACGCATAACTTTACCATATTAAAATAATAATGTTTCCTTGGCACTATTACCAAATCGTATTTTTAGTATATTTGAATTACTGCAACCATTTGGTGTCCAAGCCTAGCATGGGTATTGGGCCCAAATGTGTTTTCACCCATTCAAGACCTGTACAAGTCATATTGGACTGATTCATGGCCTTGGGTCCTGTATTTGAACTTGGTTCAAATTATATACATGGACAAAATACGCAGATAATTAATTATTGTGTGCATTGCTGTTTTTTGATTTTCTAAAAATACTTAAAGTATTGCTAAAATTATGGAAAAAATTTTTAGATACTATGTTAAGTTGGCTAATTAGTATAATTTGTAGTATTTAATTTACTGTTTTGCCACTAGTTGGCATATGAAACCAAAACTCACTTTCTGTACACTTAGGAAAACTGATTTTTATAAAATATTTGTACTGGTTAATAAATTCCAGAAAAATTATAATAAATTTCTATGATTAACAAGGATCACTTTAGTACTTTACTTTAAGAAAAACTAGGCTTTTTGTCTATCTCAAAATTGTTAGAACACAATAATCTTTGAATTATTTATTGATTAATTACGACTTGTAGCTTTTTGTGTTATTTTAAGTTTTAGTCATGTTGAACCCCATCCCTCACTAGTGTGAACCCTAGAAAGTTAGTTAACATAGTGTGTCACCCCACATTGGTCTCCTATGCCAAAGTCATTATTTTGGCTAGTGCCCAATCACAAGTCGTAATTCACAGTTAGTGTTCTAGTATTTTAGCTTAGTGTAAATAAGTTATTGCATTTATTTCTACAGTGACAGTTACTGGACATCCATAGCACTGTTATCGCAGCTTGTTTTGTTTTGCTTTGCTAGAGGCAAGTACTTCTACGAACTTTACATACTGCTATAAACCATAAACTGTGAATCACCAACCATGTTAAATGCTGATCCTTGGGGTAGCAAGTTAGAACTTCACATGTTGTATTACTTTCAGTTTCTTCCATGTTTATACAGTATCTCATAATCTCTCACATGCTTAAATAACGGGTTAAGGGGAAACTGCTAGTAGTGTACGTGATCATGACCCCCTTCTCCGTATGTATTAACCGAGCACCGTTACATTATATGTATCTGTGTCTATTCTGGTCCCGTTTGTGTATGGATATACACCAATGCCGTTATGTGTACGTATGTGCACATCAGAAAATTGATATGTACGCTGTACATCATGATTACCTATTGGCTGATCACTCACCTACTACAGTTTTAAACTTTAAAATGTAGATCTCGCCATGCTAAAACTACCTAAAACTGAACCAACATGATATGTCATTTCCTTTTCATCACATGATCAGTATTATAGTTTGTTAGATTTAGTACTTGCTCCCGTCCTGACAGGATAACGTTGTAGGTATCCTTACTGAGGAGGAGTTACTCTGTGACACATACTATGGAGATACTGCGAGGACCCGGCTCTGCTTTACGAGGATTTCCTGCAGGGAACCTCGCCTAGTTGTCTTTGTTTACTTAGACTTTTGAGAGTAGACATGTATTAGACTATATCATTTTGTAACTGGACATGTATCCAGTTTTATATTTCAGTTTACTTGTACTTGATATTTTACTATATACGACGACTTTTGTGTTTGGAGCATTTATGATTCTTCTTCACTTATAGAACTGTAGCACATTTAGTCTTATCCTGTTGTCTTTAGAACAGCTTACTACGTTTTATCTCAACGTAGCTGGGCATGACTCGGCCTGGCCCAACAATTTGGGTAGCGGGTCGTGACAATGTTTTTAGTGGTGGCCCATGCAGGTCCTGACTAAATGTTTGGTTACGTTATTGTACCAAGCATGCCTGCAATTAGGAACTTAAGGTAATGACAACATTAGGAAAGACGCTTAGAACACTTAGAGGAATGCTAGGATTGCAACATAGGAAATACATCACATGTTTGCTATTATAATTAGATTTTCTTGCATATGATTGCTTACTTTAAATAAGTCCTTATAAGTCTTTTTATGTGTAATTTAGATGGTGCTTACTCGTTCATCCCAGTATGTTACCCCGAGAATGGGGCCCTCCATATCCAGTCAGCTGACCTTGACTGATACACCTCCCCTACCACATTCCTCACTCCACAGATCCACAGACCCAGATACCACCTTCCACATCCCAGGCCCAGCAATACCCGATACTTCCACCACCCCCTATCACTATACCCACCCAGGCTTCCGTCACACTCGACGGACCCAGCTGCTCACACTGATCCAGGGGTTCCTAACAACCCATCAGGAGCAGACTACCCTACTCCGCCAGCATGGAGCGTTCTGAGGGACATCCCGCGGTCCCACCATATGTAGAGCCACGACGAGAGCGGGGACGGTCAAGGACTTCATGGGTCTGAATCCCAAGGTTCTCAGGGACTGAGGGCATAGTAGTAGCTGATGACTGGCTAGATTCTGTAGAGAGGAAGCTTCTGGAGTTAGGATGCCGGATGACCTTCAGGTCGAGGCAGCAGGATTTCTGCTGATAGACTTAGCCGGAGTCTGGTTCAGGAATGATCCGTTTTCGCGAGAGGTAGAGCCACCTGGGACCAGTTCAAGACCCAGTTCAAGAAGAAATTCTTCTCGACCACTGCTAGAGTAGCCATGGGGCTACGATTCCAGAACATCCAGCAGGGGAACGTTCTGTTGATGACTTACTGAGAGTTTAGTCGCCTGAGCCATTTGCGCCTAGCTGGTTGCTGATCCAGAGGAGATGACCGTAGGTTTTGCCATGGTCTAGTTCCAGACATTGGCATTCTATAGTGGCGAACGGTACGACTGACTACTACCAGAGCCTAGAGTTAGCCCGGAGCATCGAGGAGCGTCTTCTGTCATGCAAGAGGCGGCTTCTGTACATCATGAGGGACCGTCCAAGCGTCAGGCTTTCCAGCAGAGAGCACCGACGCCACCCCAGCAGACTTACCGTCCCCTACACCACATCATCAGACCCCGCCAGTTAGACCCCGGGACCCCGACAGCAGCCGAAGGAGGTTTTTGTGCATTCTGCAAGAGGGTAGGCCATGAGCTTCCATCTGCAGGAAGATTGGGGCAGTGTTTGGCTTGTGGGTCTGCCACCCATCAGCTTCGAGAGTGCCCAGTAGCGAAGACTAGAGGACCGCTCCCTCAGCAGCAGAGGTTCGGGCAGCATCTGCAGCAGCAGAAGGGACCTCAGGGGAGTTTAGTCTAGCCATTGAGCCGGAGCCGGAGCAGGTTTCGGAGCCGGATTACTTAGCTGACGTCATCACAGGTCATGTTTATTTGCATACTTTTCTAGCTCTATGTTTGTTTGATTCTGGTGCATCTCATAGCTTCCTATCATTAGAGTTTATGTAAGAACATCACTAGTATCTACACCTACTGCGGAGATTAGTAGAGTAATGACGGGAGGAGGACCATGCCTATTAGAGCTATCTATAGATGCTCTATTATGATAGCCGGAAGAGAGTTCGAGGGGCGATTCTTTGTGATGCCACTCTCCGGTTATGATATCATATTGGGGATGGACTGGCTTAGCTATGCCCATGCATCTATAGATTGCCATGAGGGTAGTATTTTGTTCAGTCCCCCAGGCACAGCACCATTCAGTGTCAGGAGGACAGGGCCGGAGATCAGCCTAGAGCCGAACTGTTGTGCGACAGTCGGGGACACAGCACCGCCACACCCTATCATTAGGAAGTTTATAGATGTATTTCCAGAGGATCTTCCAGGACTTCCGCCTGACAGAGATATGGAGTTCACCATAGATTTAGTGCCGGGTTCATCACCAGTATCCCGGGCTTGCTATAGAGTGAATCCCAAGAAGGCCATAGAGATGAAAGAGCAGATCGATGACCTGTTGAAAAAGGATTTCATTCGATCCAGTGCTTTTCCATGGGGAGCACCAGTGCTCTTTGTGCCTAAGAAGGATGGTACAGTCCGGTTGTGTATTGATTACTGGGCCTTGAATGCCATCACCATCAAGAATAAATATCCTCTGCCCAGGATAGATGATTTGTTCGACCAGTTGAGCGGGGCGAAGGTGTTTTCCAGGATAGACTTGAGATCCGGGTACCACCAGGTGAAGGTTAGGCCAGCAGACATCCAAAAGACGGCGTTCAACACGAAGTACGGGCAGTACGAGTTTCTGGTGATGCCATTTGGTCTCACAAATGCGCCAGCTGTCTTTATGAACTTGATGAATAAGACATTTCACCAGTATCTGGATAAGTTCGTCGTAGTATTTATCGACGACATCCTGATATACTCGAAGACGCCAGAGGAGCATGCAGAGCACTTGCGGATAGTTTTAGGGATTCTGAGGCAGGAGAGATTGTTTGCCAAATTACCGAAGTACGAGTTCTTTTTAGACCGAGTAGAGTTTCTCGGCCATGTAGTCACTGGAGATGGAATCTCGGTGGATCCCAGGAAGATTGCTGCAGTTGAGACATGGAAGGCTCCGACGTCAGTTTCAGAGATCAGGAGCTTTCTGGGTTTAGCAGGCTATTATAGAAAGTTCGTCCAGGACTTTTCTAGGATAGCTGAACCCATGACGAAGCTGACGCGGAAGGACGCAGAGTACATTTGGTCAGAGGACTGCCAGGCGGCATTTGAGGAGCTGAAGAGGAGGCTAACGACCGCTCCAGTTCTGACTTTACCTTCAGGTTCTGGAGGTTTCACCATATACAGTGATACTTCTGGGAAAGGGCTAGGATGTGTCCTACAGCAGCATGGAAAAGTAATTGCTTATGCATCTAGGCAATTGCGGACTCATGAGAGGAATTATCCTACCCATGACCTAGAGTTAGCTGCGGTGATCTTTGCACTCAAGTTATGGAAACATTACTTATACGGAGAGCGTGTGGAAATCTTTACTGACCACAAAAGCTTGAAGTATGTGTTCACGCAGAAAGAGCTGAACATGAGGCAAAGACGATGGTTGGAGTTGATGAAGGACTTCGACATCGATTTACAGTATCATCCCAGGAAGACAAATGTGGTGGCGGATACGCTGAGCAGGCATCCGATGGCATGGTATCTGATGATTGATCGGCATTTATGGGAGGATCTGGAGAAGCTCGGTATCGAGCTAGTTCGGCCAGGATCAGTGATACAGATGATGGCGCTTGACATTCAGTCAGGTTTGATGGAGCAGATCCGGGAGGCACAGTCTACAGATGAGAGCCTTCGCAGACTTCGACCCCAGGCATTAGCTGGATTGCTTGATGACTTCACTATAGCAGAAGATGGATCCTTGAGGCATGGCAGCCGATTGTGCGTACCGAAGGAAGATCTAGTAGAGGCAGTCTTGCAGGAGGCACACCGATCGAGATATTCTATTCACCCTGGTGCTAACAAGATGTACCGTGACTTGCGGGAACATCTTTAGTGGCACGGGATGAAGAGAGATGTATCACGTTTTATCTCGAGATGCCTAGTTTGCCAGCAGGTCAAGGCGGAGTGCCAGAGGCCAGCTGGTTTGTTGCAGCCGTTACCCATTCCTGAGTAGAAGTGGGAACATATTACGATGGACTTCGTTTCAGGGCTTCCTCGTTTCCAAGGAGGGAAGGATGCCATCTGGGTCATCGTAGACAGGCTGACGAAGTGTGCGCACTTCATACCCTTCAAGGTGGGGCTTTCCACCAAGAAGTTGGCAGAGTTATACATGCAGCAGATAGTTCGTCTACACGGAGTGCCGGTGAGCATCGTGTCAGACAGAGACAGCAGATTCACATCCCACTACTGGAGGAGCTTGCAGAAGGAATTGGGCAGTAGGCTCAAGTTCAGTACGGCGTACCACCCACAGACAGACGGGCAGTCCGAGAGGACGATACAGACACTAGAGGATATGCTGAGGACTTGCGTGCTGGACTTCGGAGGATCATGGAAGAGCCATCTGTACTTGGTAGAGTTTTCATACAACAACAGCTACCAGGCTAGTATTGGTATGTCTCCTTTCGAGGCGCTATATGGACGACGGTGCCGGACATCGCTCTTTTGGAATGATGTCGGAGACAGAGTTATGCTCGGGCCAGAGATAATTACGGATGCAGCAGAGAAAGTCGGGATGATCAGAGACAGGCTCAGAGTAGCTCAGGACAGGCAGAAACACTGGGCTGATGCTAGTCGCAGGCCGATGGAGTTCGCAGACGGTGATATGGTGCTAGTAAAGATATCACCTACTCGAGGGACGATCCGGTTCGGACGAGGAGGGAAGCTGAGCCCCAGATACATCGGGCCGTTCGAGGTACTTGGCAGGATCGGAGAGGTAGCTTACAGGGTTACACTTCCACCCAATCTAGCAGGAGTTCACGACGTCTTTCACGTATCTCAGCTGAGGAGGTATGTTCCAGACCCCAGTCATGTGCTAGATCATTCAGAGTTGGAGGTCGGACCGAGCCTTACAGTTTCCGAGCAGCCAGTGGAGATATTAGACAGGAGGGAGAAGAGGCTGAGGAACAAGGTTATCCCCCTAGTGCGAGTAGCTTGGAGCCGTCACTCCCCAGGTCAATCTACTTGGGAGAGGGAGTCGGACATGAGGGAGAGATACCCTTATTTGTTCGATCCAACCGCTGCGAGGGAACCACCCGTTCCCGCTTGATACCTTAGAGGTTAGTTTCGATCGCAGCCTTAGTCATTTTGTTGTATTGCTTGCTATGTTAGAATATTGTAGGTCTTCAATCCTTGTGAATTTCGAGGACGAAATTTTTCAAGGAGGGAAGATTTGCCAATCCCTGATTTTCAAAATTTATTAAACTAGTGTTAATTAATTATTAAATATCATTATTAGTTTTAAAATAATTTAATATGATTTTAGAATTTTTTTAGAATTTTTAAATGAATTTTTATGAGTTTTAAAACACAAAAATATTATTTTACAATTTTCTGAATTGTTTTAATAAAGTTTTGCAATTTTTAGAATTAATTTTATATCAGTTTGTAATATATGATTTGTTCTTAATTATGAAATACAAATGTTATTTTGCATTTTATGCTGATAGAAGCCTTTATGTAATTTCCCTAAACTGAAAAACCTAATTACAAAATTACCCAAACCCCCCCTCTCTCACACGACAGCTCTCTCTCTCTCTCCTCCAGCTCCCTCACCAACCCCGCTGCCCCGACGACTAGCCGCCCTGCCCCCGCCGAATCCGGCTGCCCAACTGCCTCGAAAACCCCCTATAAAAGTTCTCCCCACTCCCCTCGACCAGACCCTAACCCTAAACACTCCCCACGACTGCCAGCGCCGCCCCATCACCCCCTCTCACCCCACCGGAACCCTAGCTACGGCGAGCCCCTGTCCAGCCTCACCACTCGTCGTCGACAGCCGCCACTACCGTCATCCGCTTCGCCTTACCGAGCTAGAGGCAGCGCCACTGGAGCGCCGCCGTCCCGATGTCTCCTCCGCCGTCCCCGACCTTCGATTCACCCTGGGTTGATCGGACACGTAAGTGTCAGCTTCGATTCGTGTCGTGCGAGTCTCGTCTTCACATATGAGACTCGCCAGGACACGGGGATGTTCGTCCAGTAGCTGGACACGAGAATTAGGGTTCGTGCGTGTCGTGCGAAGCACGGACACGAGAAAACCCTGTGTCCTTAACTGTCAGGACACAGGATGGTTTTTATATATTTTTTTAAGTATAATCAACCTAAATGAAATAAAATAAACCCAACCCTTTCCCTAACACAACTGATGGGCTGACCCCCTGGCCAGCCCATCCTAATCTAAACCCCCTCCCGCGCGCGCTGTGATGGCTCGGGTTCGAGCCCGACCCCTGCTGTTTCTTTTCCTTTTTCTTTTTCTTTTCCTTTTTCCTTTTTCTTTTCTGTTTTATTTTATATATATATATATGTGTATATATATATATATATATATATATATATATATATATATATATATATATATATTTGCATATATATATGTATATACTGTATTTTACCAGTATTTTATATATATATATGTATATATCTTATAATTAGTAAATTTCATGTGTATATATTTATATATACATTATATGTATACGTATTGTTATTTATACTACTTTATATATAAACTATTTATATATATATATATATATATATATATATATATATAAATATATATAAATATATATATATATATATATATATATATATATATATATATATATATATATATATATATATATATATATATATATATATATATATATATATATATATATATTTCACTTTAGTATTTATAAATATATATATGTATTTATGAACATATATGTATATATTCTTCTTGTGTATATTTTCATAGTTAGTAAATATTGTATATATGTATTTGTATACGTATATATATGTTTTCATATATATATTATTATACACTTTATGTCTCCTTATATATATATATATACATATTTGTATATATATATGTATACTTTATAAATTAAGTATTTTTCTTATACTTAGATATATGTACCTTTTCCATATGTATGTATATTTTTACTACGCATAACTTTACCATATTAAAATAATAATGTTTCCTTGGCACTATTACCAAATCGTATTTTTAGTATATTTGAATTACTGCAACCATTTGGTGTCCAAGCCTAGCATGGGTATTTGGGCCCAAATGTGTTTTCACACATTCAAGACCTGTACAAGTCATATTGGACTTGATTCATGGCCTTGGGTCCTGTATTTGAACTTTGGTTCAAATTATATACATGGACAAAATACGCAGATAATTAATTATTGTGTGCATTTCTGTTTTTGATTTTCTAAAAATACTTAAAGTATTGCTAAAATTATTGAAAAATAGTTTTTAGATACTATGTTAAGTTGGCTAATTTAGTATAATTTTTGTAGTATTTAATTTACTGTTTTGCCACTAGTTTGGCATATGAAACCAAAACTCACTTTCTGTATACTTAGGAAAACTGATTTTTATAAAATATTTGTACTGGTTAATAAATTCCAGAAAAATTATAATAAATTTCTATGATTAACAAGGATCACTTTAGTACTTTACTTTAAGAAAAACTAGGCTTTTTGTCTATCTCAAAAATTGTTAGAACACAATAATCTTTTGAATTATTTATTGATTAATTACGACTTGTAGCTTTTTGTGTTATTTTAAGTTTTAGTCATGTTGAACCCCATCCCTCACTAGTATGAAGACCCTAGAAAGTTAGTTAACATAGTGTGTCACCCCACATTGGTCTCCTATGCCAAAGTTATTATTTTGGCTAGATGCCCAATCACAAGTCGTAATTCACCAGTTAGTGTTCTAGTATTTTAGCTTAGTGTAAAAGCTAAGTTATTACATTTATTTCTACAGTGACGAGTTACTGGACATCCATAGCACTGTTATCGCAGCTTGTTTTGTTTTGCTTTGCTAGAGGCAAGTACTTTCTACGAACTTTACATACTGCTATAAACCATAAAACTGTGAATCACCAACCATGTTAAATGCTGATCCTTGGGGTAGCAAGTTAGAACTTCACATGTTGTATTACTTTCAGTTTCTACCATGTTTATACAGTATCTCATAATCTCTCACATGCTTAAATAATGGGTTAAGGGGAAACTGCTAGTAGTGTACGTGATCATGACCCCCTTCTCCGTATGTATTTACCGAGCACCGTTACATTCTATATGTATCTGTGTCGTATGTCTGGTCCCGCGTTTGTGTATGAATATACACCAATGCCGTTATGTGTACGTATGTGCACATCAGAAAATTGATATGTACCGCTGTACATCCTGATTACCTATTGACTGATCACTCACCTACTACAGTTTTAAACTTTAAAATGTATATCTATCGCCATGCTAAAACATACCTAAAAACTGAACCAACATGATATGTCATTTCCTTTTCATCACATGATCAGTATTATATGTTTGTTAGATTTAGTACTTGCTTCCGTCCTGACAGGATAACGTTGTAGGTATCCTTACTGAGGAGGAGTTACTCTGTGACACATATTATGGAGATACTGCCGAGGACCCGGCTCTGCTTTACGAGGATGTTCCTGCAGGGAACCTCGCCTAGTTGTCTTTGTTTACTTAGACTTTTGAGAGTAGACATGTATTAGACTATATCATTTTGTAACTGGACATGTATCCAGTTTTACATTTCAGTTTACTTGTACTTGGATATTTTACTATATACGACGACTTTTGTGTTTGGAGCATTTATGATTCTTCTTCACTTATAGAATTGTTAGCACATTTAGTCTTATCCTGTTGTCTTTAGAACAGCTTACTACGTTTTATCTCAATGTAGGCAGGGCATGACTCGGCCTGGCCCAACAATTTGGGTAGCGGGTCGTGACATTACTTGACAAAAACCTCTTCTTTTATAAAACCATTTAGAAAAGTACTTTTCACATCCATTTAAATTTTTTTAAAGTTTTGGAAATTTACAAAGGTGCAAAGCATCCGAATAGATTCAAGTCGTGCAACAGGAGCATACGTCTCATCGTAGTCGATACCCTCCTCTTGGTTGTATCCTTGAGCTACGATACGAGCCTTGTTGCGAGTGACCGAACCGTCCTTATTAACTTTGTTATGAAAATCCTATTTGGTACCAATGATTAAATGATCAGCAGGTCTAGGAACAAGTTCCCAAACCTGATTTCGTTCAAATTGGTTGAGTTCTTCTTGCATTGCAGATATCCAAATTCATCGTTAAAAGCTTCTAAAATATTTTTAGGTTTAATTTGAGAAATAAAAGCAGTGTTAGCAATAGAATCTCTTAAAGAAGATCGAGTAGTTACCCCTTTCGATACCTCACCTATTACCAAGTTTTCTGGATGTGAAGGTTTGAATTGGAACTTCTTTGGTAAGCTCTCCAGAGAACTGGTTTCGGGTGGTGTATCCACAGGAGTGGAAGTTGATGGTTCATCATCATCGGGAATGATAGCTGTACTATTGTCCTCATCAAAAGTTACGTTAGTAGACTCTTCAACAATCATGGAGCGTTTGTTGAACACTCTATATCCCTTACTGTTGAAAGCAGAACTAAGAAGAATACCTTCGTCAGCTTTGGCATCAAACTTGCCTAAGTTGTCTTTGGTATTCAGGATAAAGTAGCGATAGTCAAACACTCGAAAGTAAGAAACATTTGGAGTTCTTCCAAACCAAAGCTCATAGGGTATTTTTTAGAAATAGGTCGAATCAAAACCCTATTCAAAACATGGCATACTGTGTTGACAGCTTCTGCCCAAAAATATTTCGGAAGAGAAAATTGATTCAGCATGACTCTAGCCATATCGCCAAGAGTCATGTTCTTTCGCTCCACAACACCATTTTGTTGAGGAGTTCTAGGACAAGAAAACTCATGATTAAAGTCATTTAAATCACAAAACTTTTTAAAATCAAAATTTTTGAATTTGCCACCATGATTACTTCGGATACGAGTAATCATGTAGCCTTTTTTATTTTGGACCTTTTTAGCAAAAACTTTGAAAACTGAAATGGTATCATTTTTATTTGCAAGAAAGAAAACCCAAGTGAATCTTGAAAAATCATCAACAATAACGAAAGCATAGAGTTTTCTGCCAAGGCTGACTACTCTACTAGGACCAAATAAATCCATATGGAGTAATTGCAAAGGTCGAGTGGTACTTACAGTGTTGATGGATTTAAAAGAAGATTTGGTAGCCTTATTCTTTTCACATTCGGCACATACCGTGTCCTTTTTGAATGTGATTTCAGGCAATCCTCTTACTAGCTTCTTGGTAGATAGTCTCGATATGGTGTCAATGTTAGCATGCCCAAGACGCAGATGCCATAACAACCTTTCATCTTTGTGGGCATAAAGGCATCTACCTGTACTGTTAGTATCTCTAGATAGATAGAAAATATATACGTTATCTTCCCTTATCCCTTCGAAAGCGATGTCTCAAGATGATCTATCATAGATAAAGCATCTAGTTTTACCGAAGTTAATATCATATTCGTGATCAGCAAGATGACTAATGCTGAGCAGGTTATGCTTTAACTCGATCACTAAACAGACATCCTTAATAACAGGAGAAGAAGGATAACCAATTGTACCGTTACCTATGATATAGCCTTTCAGATTGTTGCCAAATGATACATATCCTTCCCTTTTCATCGATAGTATTGCGAATAGATTAGCATCTCTAGTCATATGTCACAAGCACCCACTATCGAGAATCCATTTGCTTCTAGTTTGAGAAGGAAGGTCCACCTACACCATGAGTAGATGTGACCTTTGGTATCAGATTCTTGTGGGTCCTGAAAAGTTAGTCTTCGGTACCCATGCATATAGATTAATATCCACTAGTTTTCTAATTCTACTCTGTGGTGATATGTGTCCATGTAAACCACAATAAGTACATATCGCATGCATATTGGTGTTGGGTGCAGGATGATAGTGATGTCTATATGTGGGTGTAGGATGATGATAACTATGTGTAGTAGTAGGATGATGATAATAATTACGTGTAGCAGCAGAATGATTATAACTACGTGTGTGTGTTTTACGTGCTGCATGGGAGTAGGTATATATAAAGGCATGTTTTTGTGTGGTATGTGGATGAGTGTTCTTGTAATGACGTGCTCTTTTGTGTTGAGCCGTCTGGTGTTTAGTGTAAGTGTTGTGATTATGAGACTGAGTTTGAGGTTGAATAACTTGTTTATCCAGTCTAATCTCTAATTTCTTAGAGGCGGCATGCAACTCATCACATTTAGCAGTAAGACCATTTATTTTACCAGTAGCAATCTTGTACTTGTTTTTCTCTTCAACAAGTTCTTTATTTAAAGTAGTGATATCATGTGTTTGCTTCTCAATAAGAGATTCGGCATCGTGTAAGCTTAACTTAAGCTTAGATACCACCTCAGTGTTTTTCGTTGGTGTAGTATTTCTAACATTTTCTAATAAGCATGAAAGTCTATAGATCTTGACTTTATAAGCCGTGATTTTATCCTTAGCATGTTTATATTTGTTAATAACCTTTTTGTGGTCTTCAAGTAGATCACTAAAGGCATCACCTAGTTCATCAAAAGAAATATCGTCAAAAGAATCATTTAACTTATCTGAAGTTGCCATTAGGCAGACGTTTGCCGTGTCTTGTGGATAGTCCAATTCTTCGTCTGAATCATTGGCTTCGCTTTCGTGCCAGATACTAGTGTTGGCATACTTCCTTGAGGTTGGCTTCTTGTACGACTTTTTGTATCTGCTTTCTTTCTTTGCTACAGGATAATCTTTTCTGACGTGTCCTATTTTCTTGCATCCGAAGCAGGTGGGTTCTTCCTCATTGTCTTCTTGTTCCTTCTTCCTTCGGTTGAAGCATAGGAACTTCTTGAAATTTTGAACCATGAGTGCTTGATCGTCACCTTCGGAATCGTCGTCATCTGTTTCCTCTGAAATGGTTCTTCGGTGATGAGCTCTTAAGGCAATTTCTTTTTCTTTTGGAGCAGTTTCTTTAAAATCTTTGAGGTCGAGCTCATGCGTCATCAGCTTGCCAATCAGAGTTTCTAGTGACATAGTCGTAAGATCATTTCCTTCGATAATCGTCGTGACCTTAGGGTTCCAGATCTTCGACAATCCTCTTAGCACTTTGCGTATCTTCTCATGGTTGGAATATACTTTGCCAAGGGAAGATAGAGGATTGACGATGTCAAGGAATTTGATGAACATCTGATTAATCATCTCATTTGGCTTCATTTTGAATGCCTCATATTCTTGTGTCAGACGGCTGATCTTTGATTCTTTAACTTGTGTGGTTCCTTCATGAGTCACCTCCAGAAGCCTCCATACTTCGTGTGAGGTGGAGCATGTAGAGACCCTATTGAATTCAGTCCTGTCTATTGCACAAAAGAGAGCATTAATAGCCCTAGCATCTAGACTTGCCTGTTTCTTTTCCTGGTCAGAATATTTGTCGTGGAGTTTTTCAACAAGAGTCCCCTCGACAGCTATTATGGCAGGTTTCTTGTAACCATCCGTGACGATGGTCCACTGATCAAAGTCTAGAGATTTGAGATAAAAACTCATCCTAGTTTTCTAATGGGTGTAGCTTGTTCCGTCAAATAGGGGTGGCCTATTTATGTACTGTCCTTCAACATAGTTGGAAAAGGTAGGTTGTGTGGTTGCCATGGATCAGCTCTTAGGATGTTAATCCAATATAAGAGAATAGAGCTTTGATACCAATTGAAGTACGTTTAGGCAACTCTAGAGAGGGTGTAAATAAAGTATGCGTCGATAATACCCTATTAAAAATAACTCTATTCAAGTCCACCCAACAGAAATAATAATCAGAGTATAAGCGCGAAATATAAATAGAGATCAGAGAAGCATACACAGACACAACAGTTTTTAACCTGGTTTCCCTCGTGGAGGACTAGTCCAGGTCCGAGAACTCTAGTTCAGGATTGAAATCCACTATTTATGAAATAGCATACAACCACGTGCCTTTACTCAGAAGAGCACGCCAACTTCTTACAGATTCGCGGATGGCGAGACTTAGAATTGTCCAAGTGACTTCTTTTGAAACTCTTGCACACAAACTTTTAGTTGACTCGTACTGAGCACCTTCGGGGCTTAAAAAGTTTTATGGCTAGTTAGATGAGAAGAATAAGCTCTTGAATGTATAGGCTATAGGAGAAGAGAAGATGAGAAGATTGGATGATTAAAATACGAGAAATCAAGGCATATATATACTAGTCCATATAGGCAGAGTTCGGCCATAACTCTGTCCCAAATATTTAATCGTTGGACAACTAGCAACCAACAAACCCAAAAATCAGGTCCTAAAATTAAGGGGGCAGAGTTTGGCCCGAACTCTGTGTAGGGCAGAGTACGGCCCGAACCCTGTCTCCTAGAGGACAGAAAGTTCAAGTGAGCTTTTGAGCTTGGCAGGTTTTGGAGTTTATTGGTTGGAGCTTGGGTATTAAGTCTAGGGTTGAGATACTCAGTGTGACTCAACTTACAATAGCATAGACTCAATAAAAAGTAAAAATACAGACTCAGATAACAAGTAACAGTAGCACTGTTGAAGTAATCGTCGAAGATGTCTGTCTTGAACTGATATGTGATGACGTTCTATTTTGGAGCTTGATGGAGCTTGATGTGTCAAGTTGGATTATAACAGATATCGTCTTGTTAATTATCAAGATTAGGTTGACTGCGATCCCGTTTGGGTCAACATTAACCACTAGGCTAGAGGTCATTTGCATATATATATATATATATATATATATATATATATATATATAGAGAGAGAGAGAGAGAGAGAGAGAGAGAGAGAGAGGAAAGAGAATAAGGGAGGTGCGGTGCCACCCTATGGATGGTGGCTATGTGTTACCCCCATGCTATCATCATGCACCGAAAAGTGTGCAAGTGTATGATGATTGCATGAGGGTGACATATAGCCACCTCACCGTGAGGTGGCATCTCACCTCCCTTATTCTCTCTCTCTCTATTTTTTTTTCTCTATATATATATATATATATATATATATATATATTTTTCTCTCTCTCTCTGTCTATATATATATATATATACACACACACACACACACACACACACACACACACACACACACACACACACACACATACATATATATATGGAAAATTCTTCAATACATCCCATGTAAAAATTCTTCAATATATATATATATAAATATATATTTTTTCAATATATATATATATATATATATATATATATATATATATATATATATATATATATATAGAGAGAGAGAGAGAGAGAGAAATAAAAAATATATATATAAATATATACATATATATATATATATATATATATATATATATATATATATATATATATATTTTATATATATATATATATTGGAAAAAAAATAAAAAATATATATATATATTGGAAGAATGTTAATTATATATATATACATATATTGGAAGAATGTTAATTTTATTGGTATTTAATTGTAAAATACATATACATCTTTTAAATTATGGAGTTGACATCAAACTCAATGTTGTGCAGGAATTCCAGGATAGTTGTGCTTAAGCCTTCATAAATGAGTTTGTTTCTTTTCTCCAAATGTGCTACGTTGTTGAAGATAATCTAATATATAATGACACTTTTGGAATATAAAAGTTATATGGTGAAGTCTAGAAGTTTTACGATTATATATAAGATAACGTATGTTCTTTTTTTTGCAGATTGCTATGCGAATATGAATTTTCAAAATTTACATAAACTTTTAAATTTTTAAGTGAAAATCACGATTATTGTTTTTTTTTCTTCTATGTTACTATTATAAACTATGTTTTGCGAGTTACTACCATAAATTAACATTTAGTTTGTAAATGTGGATGACAAAGATTATTTTCTTACACATAAGGATATGATAGTTGCACATGTATGAGTGTTGCTAATGGTCAGAGGAGGTTGTATGTGACAAAGGGTATATTGTGTGTGTTTGTGAGGGGGGAGGGAGATGTGAGGGGGTTGTAGGCGTTAAGGAGGCTGGATACAGGGAGGGGACTGTAGGAATTGAGGGGGTGGGGTGGGGGTGCTTGGGAAACTTCTTCTACGAGGGTCGATGAAAGAGGAAGGTTATAGGACTGGAAAAGGGGTAGAGATTAGTTGGTCACATCCTAGATCCAAAATACATAGTGTAGGTGTAACTCTGTCAGGTATGCACTACGGAGTACTCCAACACCTCAAAGTTGTTAGCCCAATGATTACATCGTATTTTTGAATATGGCTCAAATTTAGTTTAGCATAATGATGTCACTAATATTCATATACTCACTATCTTGTTGCTACTTAAACTTAGCATTGTCCTAATTGTCCTATATTATATTGCCATGCTTGTATCGTACTGCAACATATTTTGCTCGCCTAACATGTATTTATAGACATGCAGTAAGCATGATCAAACCAGGGCATAGGCAATGAAGAATTAATGATGGACCAAAGACGACATCATACAAAAAGATTTCTCTGAACTGCCTAGCGACCTATCCGCGGCCTCGCATCGAGGGTTTCGCTGCCCGGTCAGCGGACAGAGGTCGAGGGGGCAGCGTCCCTCGTCAGGGGTTCGGGAGTGAAGCCCCCGAAAGGTATTCAGATTTGCAGATATGCTTATCTTTGGACGACTGCTATCAAGAAAAAAGATGCCTTCAGGTCTAGTCAAATATCAGAAGAAATGCGTCATCAAAGGGCTCTTGGTTTTTCTATTTGATCCAAGTCTGTAATCTTTAATTTATTGAGTCTAGGAGAATGTGTACATTGAGTCACACTGTGTCGTCTCAACCCCTAGACATATCTCTCCAATCTCTACCATACAAATAGACCAATTCCTGAACCAAGCCCAAGCTCCACCAAGCCAAACAAAGCCTAAAGGCCATTCTGCTACCTAGGAGGCAGAGTTCAGGCCGAACTCTGCCCCCACTCAGAGTTCGGGCCGAACTCTATATCCTGATTTTTATCATCCTGATTTTTAGGGCCTGCTTGGTACAAGCTGTCCAACGTTCAAAAATTTGAATTCTTGGGACAGAATTCGGGCCGAACTCTGCCTCCCCAGAGTAGTATAAATAGAGCTTGAATTCTCTCATTTCACATAATCTCTTACCTTCAAATATTCAAGCCTTCTAAGCTCTACTACTCTAAGACTTATTCTTTCATATCTCCTAAGCCACAACTCTTCTTAGCCCAAGGTGCTCAGTGCGATATCAGCTAGAAGTTGTGTGCAAGAGTGAAAGAAAAGTTACTTGGATAATTCCAAGTTTCGCCACCTACGAATCTGTATGAAGTTGACGTGCTCTTCTGAGTAAAGCACGTAGTTGTACACTATTTCACAAATAGTGGATTTCAATCCTGAGCTAGAGTTCTCAGGCCTAGACTAGTCCTCCACGACGGAAACCATGTTAAAATTGCTGTGTTTGCGTTTTCCCTCTTGATCTTTATTTACTTCCGTATTTCTCTCTGATTTATTTACTATCTTGATAGTTGTGTTGTGGAGGTGATATAGAGTTAATTTTTTATTTGGTTATTATCGACACAAACTCTATTCACCCCCCTCTAGAGTTGCCTATACGTTATTTCAAAAGTATGGTCACGGATGTATAAGACAAGGAGGTTAGCTACAATACAACGATCTCCTATGGTCCACGAGATCCTAATCGATCTCAATCGTAACAAGCAATAAACAAGAAGAATATACATATATGAAGTGGGTAGAAAGGGAACCCACTCATACTCATGGGCCATAATCCTTCTGGTGTGAATTATCGAGGGTAAGATATAGAAGATTATCGGGTTCCGGTACGAGATCTAGCGAATGAAAAACTATAGGGGTTAAAGTCCCAAATATCAATTATTACAAAAAAAATCTCTGAGGTAGGCATAAAACCATCATAAATCAAAAAACAACAATACATAGCAAAAGTCATACTAGACGAGGACACGTAGACTACTAATGAAGCATGAACCAACCTCTATATTAAACAAGAAGAAGATGTCAGAACTACTCCACGCCAATCCGCTATCTAAGTCAGGAACAATAAATAACATGGAGTCAGTACAGAACCAATACACTCCTTTGCGAACAGTAATGACATGAATGTAAACAATAACGACAACAATAGATAACAATCATCTAGTCAATCATTCAATCATAGCCAAACATGTCCTACAACATGCTACTATTAACCTACTAGGTTATCACAGTCCTAATTACTAGGGGTGAGCATCGGTTCGATTCAGTTTGAACTGCACAATTTTTTAGAAAATCGACCTGAACCGTAAACCTTAAATACAAAACCGAAAACCAAACCATTTCCAACTAAACTGAGCCGACCCAGACTGAAATAAAACGGTTCAGTTTTCGGTTAGTTCGGTTTAATGGGCCACTGGGTCGGGCCGGGTTTTCTAAAGCATTAATTTGTGGTTAAATTAATTTAACGGGCCAATACGCTAGGCTGCAATAAAAACATTCAAATATATAACAAAATCCACATATAAACAAGTAGTTACTAGCATAAAATATAATCAAATCCAGATATATTACAAATCCAGATAATAATATATTCATATAAATAATGGACCAGAATCCAAATAACAAGATTTACATTACAGTGAAAACTCTAGATACATTACAAATTCAGATAACAATATATACATTACAAATTCAAATTGAAAAAAAAGCTCAAGATATATAGCAATCCCCAGAATCCCTATTCTCCAGTGTAACTTACAAATTAGAATTTACAAGTTACAAAAAAAATCCAATATCCTGGCTACTGAACAAACAGATCCAATATCCAATCCAATGTAGAAAAACCCAATCTCCTAGCTACTGCACAAACAGATCCAATATCCAATCCAGACTCAAGTCAAACATGCATTATATAAAATAACTAAAAAAAGGCTCATAATGACTTTTTATGCATAATTAAAGATGTAGTGTATGCGTCGCCAGTGACTATAACAAGTGTCACGCCAATGGCTGCAACAAGGGCTACGCCTGCAACAAGTGCCATGCAACTGGCTGCAACAAATTCCAAATCATCACCGTCCATTTTTATGGAAAATTTTAGTAAAATTTATCAATATTAAACAAAAATATGAATCAGAGTACCTCGCCGTTGGGTGCAACAATTGCGTCACTACTGGCTGCTACGAGTGCCATGCCACTGGCTGTAACAAGTGCCACAACCACTGGCTGCTACAAGTGCCTCACCAATGTACAACAAAGTAAATCTAGCAGACATACAAGACAAGCAGTATCAGACTCTATATCCAAACTTTGTATAGATTCTATAGAAGATAATGTAATGAATCTAGTGATGTATCCAAACTACTATATCCAGACAGCTCACACCAGAATGTATCCAGATTCCCAAAACATAATGTATCCATAAGTACCACAACAAGAATCATGCTGGTAGTATAATTTAAAATGATGAGAACATGTAAGTCACAGTATCAAAAGTGAACAAGCATTCACAACAAGAGTACAGTTTAAAATGATCAAAACATAATGCATCTGCAATAAGCATCCAGAATGTATCTAACAGTATCAAAAGTGGAGTATCCTTCATTTTAGCCAGCAGTATCGAAAGAGCAATATTACAAAGTGTATCCATCATAATGTAGCCAGCAGTATAAGTCATATTGATTTAAAAGAGCGAAAGTAATCAAACCTCGCTTGTTGATGTTGATCACACTGTTAAGTTACCCAAATCTAAATGATCAGAACAAATCAATGAACAAGTTAAAACACATCTACTAACAAATTGAAAGAATCTATTACAATTTAAAAAGTTCAAATTACCCATTTTAACTTTGTAGATGTCTTCAAAATCATCTTCTATAATAGATACAATGGGTTGATCGGAAGGCCCCCTAAATCAATCTTGATAACAAGTGCTTGAGCAATTTTTGTAGTCAAAGAGCTCCTCTAAGCATCTAGGACACTGTTGGCCTATTGACTGTATCATATTTTTGAATATGATAAATCAATTAAGTTTAGCATTATATTTTCAGTAATCTTCATGCAATCACTATAATATCTCTACTTACACTTATACCTCTTACTGATATATGTCACGTCCCGACCTAAGAAATCCCTCGTCCTCGCATCGTTTTTACTGAATTGATCATCCTCGCTGGGGCGTGATGCTGTACGAGTCTAGAGTTGCACTTGTATAAGGCTAGATGATTCAAATCATTCAAATGGTTATCTTGATTCAATATTAGTAGTAGAAGAAACAAAGTCACATTGGAGGTACACAGTGTATACGAAACAATTCTCTTTATTCAATAAGCAGTAGAATTACAAAGGCTTTCAATAGCCCAAATGAATTTGCTAAATTGGTTTACAACACTCAAGTTCTCTCTTGCCCACAAAGGATTTCATCGTTTCCATACATCGTGTTTTCAATGTCTCGGCCGTATCATTCTGTTGCAAGTCCGAGCGTCATTGCGGTCACACACCTCAAACACTATGGCATTCCATGCCTCAGCACGTTCAAGCGAAGCTCTGCCATGAGCAATCAATTCCCTACATCCTGCAAGCAATCTGGTGGGAGATCAATATTAATCCTCTCGTGTACTGATAAGACCCACTTTACTAAACCGACATTAAGTAACTTATGAATCATGTAGTTTAACTTGTGATTTTTGTATCTTTACCTTATGATTAGTTTCATGGCTTATTCGAAAGCAGTAAAGCATATATTTTATGGCAAGCATGTTATCATTGATTCACGTAAGTAAGCAGGCAACATATATCAATATCGTTTTGTCATGGCGACTTCTTACCAACATCGACACAATCACCCTTGCAATGATACAAGGTGAATACGCCTACCATATTTCTCTGTCATGTGATAACTAATCTTTATGCAGGATCTCTGTGTGCCAGTACTATTCAGCCCACCGACCCTTATCTATATGAAGGTCATAGGCGTCTTCGTGCCAGAATGGACTAAAATTCTATTCTCAAACCCGATGTCCTCCGACAAGGGTTGCTATCCGAATAACCAGTGAACTACCGATGCTTACCATTATTGCAACATCTTAAAGATGTGCGCATACAAGATTAACCATCCCTCCTAGGCCGAACGGTCCTGGTGCCCCGGCAAATAACTTGTTCGGGGAAAATTACATACCCATGCACGGGCTGCATACTCAAGTCCATTCGACCGTGCAATACGCGTCTAACTCTTACAATCAAACATAGTCTGAGTTGGAAACTCAGACTTCACATCATCTTACATTTCTCACATTTATTCTTTTACTTTTCTCACATTCTCTTTCTTTCTTTTCTCACATTCTTTTCTTTGTATGATTTCATTCTTTCTTTCGATGTTTCGTCGCCTCGATTCAATGTCCAAGTGAACGACCCAATAGTCCCAAACAATTCAAGGTAGCATGCTATATTTGACAGTTTCGTGGCATTAGTGCCACAACTGCCACTACCAGAATCTGTGACATTAGCGACGCAAAAACACGTCGCTAAATACCAAAAAATGTCGCTAACGTTATTCTGCGACGTTTTCAGCGACGCATTAGGGTTGTCGCGTAACTGTAAGTCGCAGAACACTGAAATGTCACTAAACATCGTACGTGCGATGTATTTCAGCGATGCGACCACGTCACCAATTTAGCAACATTTATCGACTTTGTGTCGGAAAACTAGCGACCCAAAAGTTTGTCGCTAAAGGTCGATAAAAGTTGTAGAAATCAGCGACGTTCACCGACACATAGAGACTCTCAGCGACGCTCATTGGCGTCGCTAATCGTCGGTAAAATGTATAAATCACCGACGCTTAGCGACTTTTCGCTGCGTCGCTGAGCGTCGCTAAATGTCGCTAAATTTCCAGTAGAAAAAATAAAAAAACATAAAATTGAATGGTATCCCTACAGTTTATTAATTAACAATTAATATCAATAGACCCAGAGCAAGCCTCCGTTGAATTTTTTGGGTTCGCCGATCCCTTCGGTGGAACACTCAACACTGGTAAATTCACATACATTTAATACGAATAATAAAATAAAATATGAAGAAAATAACACATTAGAATTACAAATCGAGTATGAAGAAAATTCCGTCATATAGATCAGTGCAATAAATAAGTATCCACGCAAATAAGTCTACACACAAACAACCAATAAAATCTTAAAGCCTCAACAAATGTATAACATTCAAACCCAATATCATGGGTCTACGCACAAACAACCAACAAAATGTCCTATAACTAGGACTACTACGAATCTGGAGGAGGAGGGGTACCACCACGCATCAGGAATAAGAACAACTCATAGTGCTCCCGTAAAATCGACACCGATGTCGATGAAGGCAGTGACGTTGGTGGAGTCAGTGTCGATGAAGAAGGCAGTAACGTTGGTGGAGTCAGTAACGATGAAGGCGCACCCGTAGGGCGTATCTGCTCCAATGTTGCTAGTCGATGGTTGTATGAATCCATGGTAGATAACAGTCTCGTACTGCTATCAACCATCGAATGTTTATCAACGTCAGCCTCTCGTCCATGGACAGTTGTGATGCCTGCAGCTCTGTCACGCTGCGCTGTGTTGACGCTCTAAGATCAATAATGCCATGCTCTATCCTCTCAGTCATATCTCTGAGCTCCATGATGCTGCGCTCGAGAGTATCAAATCGTGCGATGAGTGTGGCATCGTCCGTATACGGCTGAGACTGGGGATTCTTCTGGATCCTTCGCAGCATCTCGTCACGGAGAGACTCAATCTGACGGTCAACGATCTCCTGGACTCAGGCAGACTCCTGCGAGGGCTGTGGGCAATGCATACTTGCAGCGAGGCCCTAGAGGACTATGTCGCAACTAGGACGCCATAGGATCCCGTACATAGTACGTACCCCTATGGAGACCACAAGCGATGGTCACCCACAGCTCATCCTTTGACGGAGCTGGAGTGTGTAGAAGAATAGAAAATGATAAAGAAATATCCATGCGGCCAGGGAACCCCATGCGGCTCAGATAGCCCATGCGGCTCAGAGAATCATGCGGCACAAGGAACTATGCGGCTCGAGACGTTCCATGCAGCTCAGAAAAGAAAGACACGTGGCTTGCAAACAGTTCTTCTCCTTGCCCTATACTGCATTAATTACTCTGACGGTTGACAGCTCTGACGACTGACAACCCTGACACAGAGATGTATTTATGACTCTGTCAAAATGACAGACCCCTAAGGAAATGAAGGAGATCTCTGACATAATCTCCCGAGATCCAGAAAATGCCACGTAGCTTTGACACGTGGACAGTCGTATGTGGCTCAGGCCGAAACTCCCCATGCGGCTCAGGCCGAAGCTCCCCCTATGCGGTTCAGATCGAAATAGCCCTATGCGGCTCAAGCAGAGGTCCCCCTTATACGGCTCAAGAAGAGGCCTCCCTATGCGGCTCGTAAGGATCATCTCCATGCGGCTCACTACCCATTATGTGGCCCAGATTATCATATGGTTCGGAGGAGCCCTGACACGTGGCCAGTCTTATGCGGCTCAATCCTTATGTGGCTCAGATCCCCCCAGTGGCTCCCAGGACACGTGTCTTAAGCCGATCAATTTCCCAGATTTACTGCAATCAAAGATTGGGTCAAATCCCAATAATCGGGGACACGTGGCAGGAGAATGAATTAAATTTATTTATTCAGATTCGCAGACATCAGCAGATCATCACGAGGGAGATTTATTCCAATCAGCATTAATTACTGATGAGATTTGGTACAATCTACACTTAATGGCCCAGATTCATCACACTCAAAACCAATGGCCCAGATTGACCAATCAACAGGCCGCCGCCATTTCAAGGAGGCAATCATTACAAACCCTAATGATTGCATTTTATTCCTATAAATAGCAAGGTTCCATTCCCTTACAGAAAAAAGGACCATCACACAGACAACGAGAGAGAGAGATCAATCAACAGAGAGAGAGACCCCCCTGTTCGAGATCAGAGCACAGAGCACAAGGAGAGAATAGCCAGAGTGTAAAGAGAGCATTTCTTCAACGCCAAGCAATCTTCTGGAGCCAAAGCTGCATACCGATCGTCCAAGGAGTAAGACAGAGCGGCCGTCGCTTTTCCGAGCCTCTACCGTCATCCCCCGGAATCTAAAATAAATAATTGTACTTAGACTGCTGTACCTAGGTTTTCGTCCCTAGGCTTTCTTTGTACAAGAGAGTTTGTAACGTGAAGTAAAAGTCCAGTCCTCCCATAAAATTGTTCTACTCTTTTATATTTCATGGCAAACACGATGGCGACTCTGCTGGGGACTAACTTCTCCACTGCTGAGAAGTTGGTGACGCAATCGGATGCAGCCAAACTTGGCTCCATACAACAGAAGATGGTCGTCCACTTCGACCAACAGGCGTTTGAAGAAATGCTCTTCGAGGAAAGCGCTGGCCCGGTCCAGAAGCGCACCCGCACAACGAAGGCTCGCAAAGAGTGGAGGCCAAAATTATTTTCTTCTCTCCAAGCCCTCGACGGAGTACTCTCTGCTACCCAAGACGGCGAAGGCGATTCTCGTGCGGCCCCAATTCAAGCCATAGAAGACTATGCTGTCCCCAAGTCCGGCAAAGGAAAGTACTACGATGTTGGACTTGCAGGGATAAAGAGCGATTCTATGTGCTCCAGAAGGAAACCGAACAAGGGCACTAGCCGCAAAGCGAAGACTCATGTGGCCAAGATTGCCAGCCGCATGAATGATGACCATGCGGCTGAAACTGCTGGCCAAATACATAATATCCATGCGGTCGAGATTTCCAGCCGCATAGAGAACACTCATGCGGCCAGGGTTTCCAGCCGCATGAAGAAGACCTATGCGGCTACGACTGCCAGCCGCATGAAGATTGTTGATTCCAGCCGCATGATGCCTATTCCACATGGCTCTGTCTTCGACTGCCTCTCCTATGGTCCTGATCTCTTGTGCTCCCAAGAAGACATGTCTAATTCTCTCCAGCACCACTTGGACTATTCCTACTATGTGCCCTCACACGCTAGAGTGAAGAAGTCAAAGGCGACGCGGGCGTTGCAAGCTCAGCCGACTGTCCCGACCTCTGACCATCCGAGCGTTCCGTATACCGTTATACGGGCCTCTGATGGAAAGTTGTACAGAACCACTCGAGTCCAGCCCTCGGCGGCAAACGGACAAAGTGGTTCCTCTGACCTGCGTGAGGCTATCCTCCACAAGCGCTAGAAAAGAGAAGGGGCCTCGATGTGCAAAGAGTCCTCACATGGACGTCACTGCACCCAGATCATCGTCAACTGCTGTTGCAACAACGCGACGGTAAAAGAAGACCGACCGTCTGTCTTCCGAAGGCTACAACATCCAAGCTCAGAGGACGAGGCACCTCCTGTTGTCTCCTACAATTCTACTCAGAAAATCCCCGCCGAGGGGAGAGTGAAGAAGACAAGCATCTCCAGTCCAAAGATATCAACCACCACAGCTAAAAAACTGTCGTCTAAACGGTTGTCCACCACCGGAGTTTTCCAAGGTACCCGTTCGAAGACGAAATCTGCTACAGTAGGAGATTCGTCATCCACATCACTGGGGGTCGTTGGAACTGGGGGTAGCACTCCTCCGAACATCCACGACAATCTGATGTTCCAAGGAGACGAGCCCGAAGAAACAACTCTCCCATCAGATACAGCAGATGCCGACGTCCCCGAGGACGTCCACGACTCTCAAGATGAAGCGAGCTCTGAAGCTGGGGGTACTATTCCCTCCGAGTCCGAACCGGAAGAGAATATTCCCACATACCCCGATGACTTCTCGGTACATGGGCATGACTCGGAGGGCACATCCTCCACCGTTTCTTCCATCTCTTCTCATGTAAGGACGGTGTTCATGACGGACAGTAATTAAGGTGGTTCCAGTGATCGCCAACGCATCGACACTCTGGCGGCCATACTGCACGCCTTGGTCAAGTCTGTAGACGAGATCAATGCGGCTCTTCCAACTCTGCAAGGATGGACGCCTGGCCAAACAAGCACGGGTCCTGCAGTCAATGCAGACTCAAACTCAGCGACACCGAACCCGGGCAACAATCCTCCTGAAACAACGGCCCCCACCACTGAGGATGAGGCCAGAGAAGCAAGAAGAGAGGTCCAGGAACTCCAAGCCATGTTTTACGCTCGAAAAACCTCCCAAGACCTCAGAATACGGTAACCATACCCTGCTGCATGGAGGGATGTCCCTTTCCCACCAAGATATTATTTCACATAACAAAATGCTAGAAAAAATTGGCTTTTGAAAATAAAACGGGAAAAAGTACAAGAAGTACAAATTTAATTTTGGGAAAGTATTGCTATGGAAGTCTGATCTGTAAATGATCACTTTGTTCCTTGGACCATACGATGATGATGAAGATCACTGCTTGAAGTTGAACAACTGGAAGAACTAAGTCACCAGAAAGGTATCGACGCACTTGGGCACTGATGGCGAGGCCGAATGCTTTCCTGCTTTGCTTCACTCTGTTCTGAAAAAAAGGTTGAAGTAGAATGCTATGGAGAATCAAAATCTCTGAGTTCTGATCTCTGTATTCTCTCCTGTCTCTGTGTCTGTCCTGAGAAAAATAAGTCTATTTATAGACTTGGGCTCTGGTGCGTAAAAACTCAGCAAAAGTTCCGTCTTCGTGCGTAAAAAGAAGCCATAGTGTGAGTGTAAAGTAGCTCAATCCATATACTAAACGACAACATTGGTCTCTGTATAAAATAAATCCCTTTGAATTCTGTGATATATGCCATCATTAATATCTTCATGTTAGAGTTTGCATTAAATGCAAGACTTGACAGCTTTGTCCAGCGTAAAAGAGGCTAGCCTGTCCTGGGCGTAAAAACCATGGGTGTAGACCCGAGCGTAAAATGATCAGCCTGCTTTAGGCGTAAAGTGATTAGCCTCTCCTTGGCATAAAGGGGATCAATTTGAGTGAAATGATCTATCTCTTTGACTCTTTTTGTGAAGCACTTTTTACGCTCCTACAAGACCCCCTTCAAAGTTTTCAAATATCTCCAAAATTTGAAACACTTTGAACAGAAGCGTAGAAGTTGAGATTTGATCAGTCAGCGTAAAATTTGGGATACGCAACAGTCATCCGCGTAAAAGCGGGGATATCCAACAGTCGGCATAATTTTCAAGAAAAATAGTGTCGTCAACACTTAACCATCACAATGAATTTCTTTCTCGAAACTTTCGAATGCTTCCTCATCTTCCCGAGTTTGCATTAATAATGAGCAATTTTTCATAAGGAATATGAAGAGTTGATTTGATTTGTATAAATAAGAATAATTTCTTCATTCTTGCCATTCATCCTCGTATTGTCATGGCGCCAAAGAACGAGATTACCAACAAAGAGGCTTCGAGCTCCAAGCTTGATTTTGAGCGAGCATGCAACCTTTTAGAGTGCTTTGGACTGACTCCAGCAGTCTTCAGTCGCATCGATGGCGGTCCTTCAACTGCGTATGAGGGAGCAGGAGATGCAGAGGCATTTCTTAATTTGATGCGTCGCTCCGTGATTCGCAATATGCGCGAGTTAGGTGCCTCCCTTTGTCAGCCCAACGAAGGAGACGAAAAATAATGTTTTATGTATTGCGACTCTTTTATCTGTAGGGGCCACTCCCCCCTTATAAATAAAATTTTGATGTTGATCTCATCTATTGATACATCGAATTGTTTAAACACTTCTTTTGACTGCTTCTATGGTTGTTCATTCCCAAGAAACAAACCGACACGTGGCGTCTGTCTTGTGGTCACGAGAGCCTTTCAATAGGATCTTTTTCCGAAATAGACTCCCAACAATTTCTTCAGTCTTTATAAATAGTCGAGAATGTTTCATATATTCTCATTCTCGTTCCTCTGAAGATAACTTTTTGCAATGTCGTTCTCCAACAAATGACAATGGCGATGCTTTCCAATGGGTTCCTTTGTACGCCCAATCACCAGACGTAGATTCATCCACTATTAGAGCCAAACCATTTGATCTAAGTGGTAAGTCCGATCGTAAGCAATTATCTGCCTTTGAGCCTTCTGTTGAAAATAGCTGCTCATGAGCGTAAATTCTTGATGGGCGTAAAAAACCTAGCTAAATAGTGGTACACCTGAAGTACTGGCGTAAAAGCCTTGCTGAATAGTGATACACCTGAAGCACTGGCGTAAAAGCCTTGCTGAATAGTGATACACCTGAAGCACTGGCGTAAAAGCCTTGCTGAATAGTGATATACCTGAAGCACTGGCGTAAAAGCCTTGCACTGTTTTTAGTTAGCGTTTAATACGCATCTGATGATACTTCTGTCTAAAACACTTCCTCTTCATTGTTTTCTGCAGAAGTTTGGCTGAAGAGATTTTCCAGAACCGGCATTGGTGACTTTGACGCTGTGAAGAGCGTTCTTCTGACATCAACATCAGGGAGCTCATGCATTTTTTGACTCGCAAATCAGACAACTCAGAACTCTTCGTGAGATAGAAGGGTCTTCCTTTGTTGGTAGGAAGAGCCTTTATACACGGAGAGTTGGATGGTGGAGTCAACTCTACCCCAAAAAACCGGGTAGTAGAGTTCCTTTCACGGCAGAACTAGAAATTGTATCCCAATGTTGGATACATTCCTATCTCCTTTGGAAGGCCGCTCCTAATCCACCAGTTGTATTGGCAGCAACACGCCTTCGGGCTGCCATACCCTGGGGTTCTCCTCTCATCTGGGAGAGAAGACCAGAGTTAATTCCTGCTGTTCTGGTCGCCACAAAGGCTCAGACAGCAAGGAAATGACACCAACAACGAATCCGACAAAGAAGATCCAAAGAAGAAAATAGATCTCTATTAAGTTATCGTTGTGTGCATAGAATGAAAATCCAAAATTGTAATAGATTTCCATTATGATTTGTAAGAAAGTCTAAGAAATGTAATAGATTTTTTATGATGATATGAGAGTGGAGATGACAAAATTTTCTATGCTCAATGATTTGTATCTATCAAGATGTAATATGGACATGATAGATAATGAAATCTTATTTTCTGTTTTAGAGTACATAATACTATCAGAGGTAATATGGACATGACAGTATGTGAGAACTCAAAAGAAAATTAGATTAATTTCTATGCAGAGGTCAAATGGAAAATGATAGATAAGAAAAGTAGGTAGATTTAGTATTTATCCAGAGGTTATGAAAACATGATAAATAACGAATCCCACTTTTTAATCAATTAATAAAATAGAAGATTTAAAATCCCTCTCCCAGGAGACAAGAAATCAGCATAACCAAACCTTGGTAGCTGGGGAATAAGGAGACAGATGTCATGAGCATATAAGTCCATATCAATGTATGAATGAATCATCATAACTTTCAGGAAAAGAAAACATTGATTCAATTCCATAATTAAATGAATGAACCCGATAGAACGAACGGACAGGTCTTTTCGTGAATGAAAAGTTGTTCTCAATTTCAAAGACAGGTTCATCAACAGTCCTCTTCTATAAATAGGCGAGAACTCTCTGTAATCATTTCATTCTTATTTCTACTCCTCAATTGAAAATGTCTTCCGAGGATGTACAGCAAAAGAATGAAGTCTCCAGGAAAGTTGAGGACATCACTGAGATGTGCCCCGTTGAGCCCACAATGACAGGCCCGACTAAAGTAGGCAACAACTCTTCTACGCCCAAGCCACCACAAGATGTCCTTGCATTCTTAGTAGAGCCAGGAAAAACTCCTGAAGAAGAAGCGCTGAGGATGGCTGCTTGTAAATTTTTTATGAGCTCAGGCAACGATGCCTTCGAGACATTAACTGACTATGTATTCAATAAGGGAGGCAGTGGTCCTCGTCCTTGATCTTTTATTTTGAACAAAAATAAAAAAAAAGAAATTTTATTTTCATTCCCTTCTCTTTTTTTTATACATAGTATTTCTTAAGAAATTTTCCATTGATCGGCAGCATGAGTAGATCTCCATTGGGCTTTGATAATCGATAGGCGCCATTGGAAAACACGGACTCAATTACATAAGGGCCTTTCCATTTCGCTTGGAATTTCCCTTTGCTTCTGTGAATCATCACCATCGGTCTTCGAACAGCTAATACAAGCTCGCCAACTGTGAATACCCTCTCCTTGACTTTACGATTGAAAGTTTGAGATATACGGGCTTGATATAGCTCAATATGCTGTTGTGCTTGAAGACGCTTCTCGTCCAATCCTTCAAGTTCTTAGAATCGTAAGCGATCATTATTCTCTATAGTTAGCTCATTAGCAATAGCAATTCGAAGAGAAGGGATCTGGATTTCCAATGGAAGGACAGCTTCACATCCATAAACCAATGAGAATGGTGTAAAACCAGTAAGAGTCCGGACCGTTGTTCGATAGGCCCATAAACATTCTCCAAGCTTCTCATTCCAATCTCGTTTATTAGAAGAGACAAACTTTTTGAGAAGTTTGATGATCGTCTTGTTAAAAGCTTCAGCTAAACCATTAGCAGCTGGATTATAAGCCGTAGAAGCCAGATTTTGAATTCGATTCTTGTCACAGAACCGATAAAATGCCTGACTGGCAAATTGTGGTCCATTGTCATAAATTATTCATCGAGGAATCCCGAAACGATAAATGACATGATGTTTGATGAAGCTAATTACATTAGATGTCTTCACTTTAGTAAGAGGAATTGCTTCTGCCCACTTAGAAAAGTAATCGGTTATAGCCAATATAAACCGATGTCCTTTAATAGAAGGAGGGTTAATCGGACCACTTATATCCATACCCCAAGCTTCGAAGGGCCAAGAGGCTGCTGTAGGATGTAGAAATTTAGACGGCTGATGAATAAAATTAGCATGAATCTGGCATGCTTTACATCTTCTGGCATAGTCTACAGCATCTGCTATTATGGAAGGCCAATAATACCCCATTCTTCGAATGCAATCTTGTAACTTTGGACCTGGTTGATGAGCACCACAGACACCATCATGAGCTTCTCGCAGTGTTTGTTTGGCTTCACTTTCTGAGAGACAATGCAGCAAGAGTCCATCATATAAACGACGGTATAGCATATGTAAAGGCGAATCATAATAGAATCGAAATGATCGTTTCTTAATTGATGCAGCTTCTTTTGGGTCTTCAGGCAAAATCCCATGAACTGCATAATCAATGAATGGAGTTCTCCAATCCTTTTGTTGGGAACTTTACTCTGTAACATAACTTTATCCAATATAAAGATTATTCTTGACATAAAACAAGTCTCGGTCTAACAAAGTAATTGTATTTTGCCTTCGGATTGGAATAGCCAGGTCTGCAGCTAAGCTAGCAAGAGCATCAGCTTCCGCATTCTGAGAATGTGGTACAAACTCAATGAAGAATCCTTTGAATGAAAGGACAAACTCAATTACCACTTGATGATAAGGGATGAGATCAGGATTTCTGACCTCATAAGTCCCTCTAACTTGATTAACGATCAATTGAGAATCTCCATAAGCTTCTAGGAACTCAATGTCCAATTATTTTGCTACTTGGAGACCGATCAATAGAGCATTATATTCTGCTACCTTGTTGGAGCATGGCTCGTTAAGAGAATAGGCACGGTATATGACCATTTTATCAGGAGAAACCAAGACGATTCCTACCGCAGAGACAATATTGCCTTTAGGTCCCACTCGTGATGCTCCATCAAAATATAATTGCCATATGTCATTCTTCAAAGTCATGTTACAATCCACTACTTCATCTGGAATGTCTTCATATAACTTTAAAGTTTCAGGTATAGGATGAGCAGCTAAGAAATCAGCTAACGCTTGGCCCTTCACTGATTTTTGAGGCACATAAACCATGTCATAAGGAGTGAGCAACATCGCCCAGGTAGCTAACCTGGAATTAAGAATGCTAGGTTTTCTCATCAATACCCGAATGGGATTTATTCTATAGATGACATGAATAGTCTGTCCAGTGACATACTGCCTTGTCTTTTGGACGGAAAAAACCAAACCTAGACATTCCTTTTCCACAGGAGTATACCTGTGTTCAGCTCCGACCATCATTTTTCTCAGATAATATATTGCTTGTTCATGACCCATATCACTTTTCTGTGCCAGAAGAGCGCCAAGTGAATGATCCAAGGCTCGAACATATAGCAAAAATGGCCTTCCTACCACCGAAGGTACCAGAATAGGTGGGTTTGTATGGTATTGCTTAATGTCATTGAAGGCTTTCTGACACGCTCCATCCCAGACGAAAGATACACCTTTCTTTAATAGACGGGAGAAAGGTTGACATCTCCCAGAAAGATTAGATATAAATCTTCTGATTAAGCAATACGGCCCTGAAAGCCACTGAGTTCTTTCAGATTACGAGGAGGACGCATTTCAAGAATTGCTTTAACCTTATCAGGATCAACATGGATATCCTGAGAGGTAATGACAAATCCTAAAAACTTGCCACTAGAAACCCCTAAGAAAGACTTAGTAGGGTTCATTTTCAATTGATGCTGGCGCATTAATTCTAATACTGTCTTCAAGTCCTGAATGTGATCATTCTTTGACCGACTTTTAACAGCAATGTCATCTACGTAGCATTCAACTATCTTCCGTAGATGTTCTTGAAAGATATTGCTCATAGCCCGTTGATACGTGGCACCAACATTTTTAAGACCAAACGGCATAACCGTATAGCAATAAACCCCAAGCGGTGCACGAAAAGCAGTATGCTTCTCATTTTCTAGATGCATCTTGATCTGATTGCATCCTGAGAATCCGTCCATGAAAGACATGCGTTCAAAACCACATGTATTGTCTATCATGACATCAGTAATTGGAAGTGGAAATTCGTCCTTTGGACAAGCTGTATTAAGATCTCGATAATCTATACAAACTCGGACTTTTCTGTTCTTCTTCATAACTGGAACAATATTGGCAACCCAATCCGGGTGTTCCTCTTCACGAACAAACCCACATGTAATCAACTTTTTGACTTCTGCTTCAGTTGCATCCATCATATCTGGTCTAAAGTGCCATTGCTGTTGTTTTAAGGCTTGACATTAGGCAAAATGTTGAGTTTATGAGTAGCAACTTTAGGATCTAGCCCTGGCATATCCTCATAACTCCATGCAAAGATCTCAATGTAATCTTTGATAAGTTTTATCAACTCTTCCTTTTCATCTTCAGAAAGATTCTTACTGATGAATATTGGTTTGGACGTAGTTCCATTTCCAACATCAATCTAGATAACCTCATCTTCTGTAGGTGGCTGTCGCTGTTCAAAACGAAGTTCCCATTGAGTATCCATCTGTTGAGCCCAAGGATCATTCTCAAATTGTTCTGATTCACCATCAATTTGAACCATATTGACTGAGAATACTTGTCCAGATTCATCATACGAGGAATGAGACAAATCGGATTCGACGAATTGAATTTCTACCGAATCTGATGATTGCGAAGAGCTAGAAGATAATTCTTCTTGTATATCGTCATTAAATATGTGGGACGGATCATATCCCAACCTATGACGAGTCTTCTGGTAAAACAGATCACCACATAATGGTAGTCGTCTACCCTTGCCTTGATTGAGACCTTGCATAGTCTTCAAATCATATCCCATATTCTGGATAATCTTGATAGATTGTTGACTATATCTGTCAATTCGGATTCTTCCTTTATCTTTATCTTTCAGATCGTCTGTCTGAGTAACAGGGATATTTCTAGCCAGACCAAACACAATTTGGCGCTTGTTTTTCTTATCAGACGGAACCACGAAATAAGATTCTTCGTGACGTCTGAAAGTTACGCAGGCTTGTGATGAAGCGGCTAAAGGTAGAAGATAAGGAAAAGATGTTAGGAACCTTTGAGCATAAGGTCCAACATCTGCATGAGGAGGAAATTTTTTTTTCTTATGATCGATATATAAAGTTTCTTCTGGCTCAATGTCACCTTTATATTGATGACTTTGCTTATCAGAAGATAAATTTATTCTTTCAATAAACTTGATAGCCATATACTCGAAAAGGAAATCTTCATTGATATCAAAAAGTACAGAATGATCAATATTTACATCATTTACAATCTGATTGCTACGCTTCGGATTAATCAACAGTGGACCATTATCCATCTTCTGCGTAGATTTGCCAAGATTGACAATCAATGGTGATTCTGGATCATTCGTACAAGAAGTACGCCCTCTGACCTTGATCATAAAAGGTTGAACTTGGCTCTTAGTAGGAATATTCATTGATTCCTCAGATGAAGCTTGAGTTTTTCCCTTAACCTTGATTATCAAAGGTTGATCATTGACAGATTGGGATTGGATTCGTCCCTTGGCTATGATCTTCAAAGGTTGCTCTTCTGGCGGATCTTCATTAATAGACTGATCCTCAGTAGATGATTGATCTTCAGCCATGTCTGATATCTCTTTCACATGCTCTTGTTTATAAAGCCTTGAATCAGAGAAATAGGCTTCGACATCCTTGAAAGGATTAATATCAGCAAACTCAGTCTTCACGACTCCTTGGGAATCCACATACTTGAAGTATTGGTGGAGAGTTGAAGGCACGATATTATGCTCATGTAACCACGGTCTCCCCAGAAGGATATTATAGGAGACATCTGAGTTGATAACATAGAAAGTTACCATGGTTCGAAGATTACCAATCTGAATCTGCAGATGAATCTTCCCCAGTAGTTTACTCTTGCCAGAGTTAAAATCGACTATCGTAGTACTAGTGTAAGTCAGATCACTAGTAGGAATCCTCAGGGGTCTTAGCATACTCTGAAGAATTATGCTAATTGAGGACCCAGGATCAATGTAACTCATGTCAATTTCAGTGGATCCAATATACCCAGTGTAGCACAGAGGCCTGTCATGCTTGTTGTCTTTCAATAGCATATCCTCTTGTGTAAAGGTGATGTTGGGAATTGCTTCCATCACACTATGACATTGCGGACATGACACTGGTGTATTATCAGGACTCTTGAGTTGAGCCAAGCTTGAATCTGCTTGAAGTAAAGCTTCACTCAAAGTCTCTCTGCTTTCTCTAGAAAGACGAAGCAACTCAAATATAGATAGTATAGCAGGAGTATTGGCCAACTGAGCTAGAATATCAAACTTGTAAGGCTTCATCACCACCCGCTGACTGGAAGCAGACTTTAATGGAACGTTAAAGCGTACTGCTTTCTGTTTCCCTTTTTCAACCACAGAAGGTTTAGCAGAAACATGAGAAGGTTGAGCTGGTAGTGATTCCACTACGTCTTCTACTTCTTTGGAGGATCCCTCATAGTCTTTATGGTACTCTTTTCCAGATCTTGTACCAGCAAAAGTTTCTTCTTCAGACTTAGGAGAAGGAAGTACCATATTACGGGATTTAGTTTTCCTTCCCTTAGCCTTCTTCTTGTGAGGGTTGTTATGAGGAAATTCAGAACCCAATCCAACAGTGGAGTTTTGATTTTGAATTTGTAAAGGAAGTCGTATTCCTTTATCATAATTCAAACCTTCTACCTTTTAAAAGTCATAACCCATCTTCTTCATGAGAAGGACAGATTACTGACTATACAAGTGAATGGGCAGCGGACTTTTGACAGGTGTTTCAATACAGAAAAAGGAAGAAATCTCTGTAACTACAGGAGAATGAAGCATAGATGTCTCTGTAGCTACGGGAGGAAAAGGATTCGGGATACGAGGAAAAACCCTGTCGGAGCTTTTTCATAAGCAGCAAAGACTTGTTGTGCCCGATATAAAGGAACACTATTCATGGCTAGCCACTGTTGATGAGTAAGCTTGAGCTTGGTAGGAGGAGCTAGACTTGGAGAACAGATGTTCAGTCCTCTCAGTCTATCTTCTAAAGGAAGGCCATCGCATAGATGATCCAAGTCATCAGGATCTGGAATAACATGAGAAATCATGTTGCAGGTTTTGACTTTCTTACCTTTCTTGGATTTTAAAGTTTTACCTTCATTTTCTAACTCAGGTACTAAGTCAGGGTGTACCCACATGATTTCACCATTCTTTAGTGTGAGCGGCAGCAATCCTGCATTTTCTTCCCTGGCAGGCGGGATATTCACAATCTTCATTGTCGCCTTTAGGATTGGAATAATTCCATCTAGGACTTGCGGTGGAGGAAAATCTCCGAACTGAAGAGATACCATATTGGTCGTAACCGTATGGTCATCATTGGTTAAAGCGATAGCACCACAATTTATCAGCTCTTGGATTTTCTTTTTCAAGAAATAGCAAGCACTGGTAGGATGATTATTGTATCTATGATAGATACAATATTTGGGATTGTCAGTCAGATTCACCTTATTAGGCCTTTTTGGCTCTGGAATCTAAAGTTTACCACTCTTTGTAGGCCTCAAAAAATGAAAGTCACGCTGAGTTGATCAGGACAAAGTCTAAAAGTCACGCTGAGTTGATCAAGACAAAGTTTAAAAGTTACGCTGGGTTCTACCAGACTATTTCCTCAAATATACGCAGAGCAGCTCATCATTTGTCAGAGTGTTATTATAACTGACAGCACGACAGTCAAAGAATATCTTCTCGTATGCCACGTATGCACGAAACTCGAGAGATCACAACCGACTATTGCGTGACTTTCGAAATCTTCTTCAACAAGACTCAGCCTTCATCAAGTTGGCGTACCAAAAGAGCTTATTGTCATTTAATACGACTGACAAGGCAATCAATGTCAGAGATTTTGTGTCAGTCGAGGCACGTCGAATCAAGACAGCTGGCAGTTCTGACGCAAGTCTGCGTGTTGTATTTTGAACTTCTATGTTCCTTCCTCAAGCTTGCGTGAATTCTGAGATTTCTGCTTCCAGTTAGCGTGTATTCTGAAGCCTTCTATCCAAAGTCTGCGTGGATTTTATCCTCAACAAGGCTGCGTGGATTTCGTCCTCAATAAGCCTGCGTGGATTTCATCAAATTGGAGTACGTGGCAGCCATGCCACCAATCTCTCACATGCGTGTCCTGTAATTTGCACACGACTCATGCACGATTGCCATGTGTCCAACAGTTACAGGCCACATCCAGTAACTGCTCATAACCTTGCGTATGTTAAATCCTGCATGATTTTCAACTATGTACAGGTTGTGAAGACAGTTATCTTTTCAGTTATTTTTGACTCTATAAATAGAGTTCTTTTCTCATTCATTGGACAGATACATAGCTATCTAAATTGTTGTCGAATTCTTGAGAGCATTTCTTCTTCGCATCGTCTAAGGGATAAAGTGATCGTCTTCTAGATCGGATTCCTACAGTTGTATTTTCCCAGATACACAATAAATAAAGTGAATTTATTTATGGAAAACAAATTGGCGACTCTGCTGGGGAAAACCATCTCCTCTTCTGAGATGGCAATAACTCAATGCGACACTTCGTCAGTCGGCTCGACGAAGAAGGTGATATCGATCCAATTCGATCAACTCGCCTACGAAGAAATGCAGCGGGCTAAGAGTGGCAAGCACACTTCAGCCTACATCACCACTGCCAAGTCGAAGGGACGATCTATCTACGTCCCTAAAAATCTGTTGGCAACCAATGGTGAAGTTTCTGCCACAGTGTCTACTCCTAACACTGGCAAGAACTCTACTGCAAGCACACACGCTCTTGTGTGCTCGAAGACGACAAAAGTCAAAAGTCACGCTGACAGCACTAGCTCCTTAGCCAAATCTGTTCCAGCGTGTATTTCTAAATTCAAAAGTCACGCTAACAGCACTGGTTCTTTAACCAAGCCTGTTTCAGCGTGTATTCCGTATACATCATCTAAGAAGAATAGCTCTTTAGCTATCTCTTCTTTCTTGCCAACTTCTACTAGAACTGGGGGTGGTCTTGCTAAAGCTCCTTCACAAATGGCACACAACGTCCCTTCGAAAAGAAACAACTCTTTAGTTGTTTCTTCTACTCCTGTAGTGTTTACTTCAGGAACAGCTTTGACTGACAGTTTTGTTAGTCAAAGAAAAGGAGATGGTCTTTTGACTACTCTTCCTTCTGGACATTCTATGTCTCAAAACTTGAATAAGTCTAAGAAAAAACATTTCTTAATGTCTTCTTCTACGACTTCTTCGAATAGGGCACAAAATTTGTCTATAAAAGAAGGTCTGTTACCAACTCCTAATCAAGGGGGTGGTTCAACTCTTCCTTCTCTGCAAATATCCAGATCAATGGAAGGAAAACTCCAAGTATCAAAAACTAATGTTTTACCTCCAACTGATCTAAGAACAAAACTTAATCAAACCCGTTTGGGAAGCACTTCTGGTGTCAAAAAACCATACCAAACGGGAACAAAAGCAAGAGATCCAGATGCAGAGTATGCTAGAAATTATGTGGCTCAGATTAATCACTCTCTATATAATCAAGAGCCATCAAGACCCAAGAACCGGAAATATATTCCTAAAAATACACAAAGAATGTTCTCTGATGTACCTCAATATTCACAGAGAGATTTACGAGAACATCTTCAACAGAAGAGAAGGAATAATTCTGTGTCAATGGATCATGACCATGCTGAATGTGACTTCCAGCCAAAAGTCATAATTCAATGCAGATGTCAATCAATGGATCATGACCATGCTGATCATGAATATGACTTCCAGCCAAGAGTCATGATGTAATACAGATGTCAAACTAAACAACAATCTGTCTTCAACCGGATTCAGTGTGAACCTATGCCTGATGAAGATGAACCTCTGTTTGCTTCTGTCAACATGACCTCTCGGGATACTGGGGGTAGAACTGATAGTCCAGATGGAGTATATAGAGGCACCAGATCAAAAGTCATGGCTTCTAATCAAAGGACTTTGATTTCTGAAGATGATTCTGAATTTCTTGGAGAATCTAACTTCCCATCTCTGCCTACAAGGGGTAATTCTCCTACAAATGACTTTGAAATACAAAGTAATGATTCAGAACAAACAACATCCACCAGTTCATCAATAATCCCTCGTACAGTCACGACTTATATGGTTGATGGGAATACTGATGAACCTTGTTCTTCCATGACTCCTCAAGAACAAAGAATTGCTTCTTTGGAACAGCAAATGAAGTCTATGGCTGACACTATGAAGTCGATGTATGAACTTATGGCAGCCCAGCTGCAAAATCGACAGACTGTACCAGAAGCCATACCAATTGACACTGGTGTAGGTCCAGTACATGTTCCTCCTGCAGTACAATCCAGTACTCCTGGGCAAGCTCAACCAGTTCCTAGTCACTCGGGAGCTGGAAATAGTGCTTATAATGCTGTTCCTCCTCCCAACTATTCTCTACAAGCTACAACTCCACAATCTTTCGGGGTTGTTACTGAAGAATTGAGGAATCTCCGAACTCAATTTGAGGCATTGAAACAGAAGGATGGTTTACAAAGGTTAGGTATCAAGCAACCTTACCCGATAGAATGGAAGCAAGTATCTTATCCTCCTAAATACAAGCCTCCTACTATCTCATTCTATGATGGAACCACTTCTCCGAGTCAATTTATCAATCACTTTGAAGTGATGACTGACCAACTACAACCAAGTGACGCCCTCCTTACTCGGGTGTTTGTTGGATGTCTCAAAGGTACGGCTTATGAATGGTACAGAAGTCTTCCTGACGGGTGTATAACCTCATTTGCCGGTTTCAAACAAATATTTCTTGAACGGTTCTATGAAGGGCTCAATGACATGACTATGTCTGCTCTTATAAGAATCAAGCAGAAAAATAATAAAACTGCTGAGGATTTCATTGAACGATTTCGAAGAGAAGCTCTGAAGATGCCTCTTGGAACTCCTGATGCTGTTACCATCGACACATACAAATCAAATCTGTTACCAATCATCAGCATGTGGACAGGATCTACTCAATTTCAAGATTGGCCTTCTTTCATAGTTAGTGCCAAGGCCGCAGAAATTAGTGCTGAAACCTTCAAAGGTTTAGGAGTGCAAATGACTCCCAAAGAAACAGGTCAAAGTACTAACAATAATGCTAAATCTAATACTCGCAAGGGAAAAGAAACCCTTGAAGTTAATCTTCAGAGTAAAGATGCATCGACTGTTCAAACTCCTCCTGCCTCTACGACTCAACAACCAAGAGCACCTCGCCCCAAAGAAGAATACTCTTTTGATGACGATGATGTCCTTGGTATCTTTGAATGTCTGCTGAAAGGTAATAAAATACAATTACCTGAAATCAAGAAACCTGATGAAGCTGGTAAGACAGATCATCCTAAATACTGTCCGTACCACAGAATGTTGGGCCACACAGTTCGTACATGTTATGTACTGAAAGGAAAGATCCAAGAAATGATCAAATCTGGAGCTATCACTCTTACTCCAAAAGAGAAGACCGTCACCTCCAATGTCGTTTCTATACAATTCGAAGATTTTCCTCCTCAATTCCTTGAAAGCGGGATCGTTCCTATTCCTAAGGCAACTCTCGAAATAGTGAATATTCCTCCTCCACAGTCTGAAGGATTAGTACCGATCACTATGGAAACAGGAGAAATAATATGGATTCATCCTGATCTAGTGGTAGATTTTGAATCTCCTCCTTTTCAAAAGACTACTTCCCAAAAATCTAAGAAGGCTGGAAAAATAAAGTCATGTCATATGACTTCTTTCGGATCTACTCCCGACACAGAACCAAAAGATAAAGAAGAAGCACTTGCTGGTGCTACTAGAACAGGAAAACCTTATCTAAAGGATTATTCCAAAAGTCCTGAGGATACTCCTGATATCTCTCCTGCTGACAAAGATGCTCCTAATGTTCCTCTTGAAGAAGAATTATCCACTGCACCTGTTCCTTCAACTGCACCGGTTGTACCTACTCCTTCTAAGCCCACAGCTCTTGAGAAAGGCAAACAACAGGCTCGATTTGATAAACCAATCAAGAAGTCCCCTCCTCTTGGGTTTCAGAAGCCTTATAACTTTGACATTCTAGCCCAACTTGCTAATACTCCAGCTAGAATGTCCCTCTTTGAACTTCTACGTCTTTCTAAAGAAACTCGGGAGACGTTAAGTGAGGCACTTCTACAGGCTGACTCCTGTCTTGCACAATTAAAGAAGCCAGATGAAGAACCTGCCATTTGCTTACATTGCAACAGTGTATTGGAGATTATCCCAAATATCACCTTTACACAAGATGACATGCTACTGGAGGATAATCGACATGATCGGCCTCTCTACTACACCGGTTATATCGATACGATGAAGATAGATCGTATCCTCATTGATCCAGGGTCTGCTATAAGCATAATGCCTAAGAGTCTGTTGAATGAACTAAAAATCCTTCTTCACAAGCTTTCCAAGACGGTTACTACTATCTTGGGATTCAATCAAAGCCGAAGCGAGCCTTTGGGAAAGATTCATCTGAAACTTCAGATAGGTGATTTCAGATCCAAAGTCACTTTCTATGTGATCGAGATCGTGGGATCTTACAATCTTCTTTTGGGAAGACCCTTTTTTCATAAAAATAATGTGGTGCCTTCTACTCTTCATCAGTGTTTTAAATACATTGACAGCAATGGAAGAGTACAAAAGGAAGTTGCTGATATAAATCCTTTCCAAGGGGTTGAAGCTTATTTCTATGATTTCCGGATGTACAAAGAAGAGTATACAAGGGTAATACAAGCTATGGAGAAAGAGGATCCGCAAAGTGAGACCTTGATAATTCCGGTTAAAGGTCGAACTACTCAGCAACAATCTCCTAAACCCTTTGGAGAAAGTTCTTTTATTATTCCAGTGAGCGGACGGACCTCTCCATTACCTCAGTCGTCTACTCAAGATACACTGATCATTCCTGTCAGTGGGCGTACTACAATTCCTGTATCTTCACATATAAAACAGGATACTCTAGTAATCCCTGTTGGAGGGCGGACTACTCTTCCATCTCAGGCTTCAAGGGAGCTCACCTCTTCTGAGCCATTTGTTATCGATCTTAATCGAAACAAAACTTCCTCTCGTTCTTCTTCTCCCCCTTTAGTCATTGATTTGGCTAAGATTTCTAAGGCTCAGCCTTCTCCCAATGTAAATACTACTGCTTTTAAATTTAATGAAAAGTCTCCATCTTTGCAGTATATTGATGTGTGTAATCATGTTCATAGTTATTTGCATTTGTTAGATGACTTGAGAACAATAACCATAGGAGTTGTACAGACTTTTCATACAGAGGTATCCCTAAAATCAGTACAAACTTCATACTTTCTGGTTCCTAGTAGAAAGCCAGGAGACATCCCAATATTCTTCTACAAAGGGCCCCAGAATCCTTCTGATTTAGAAGATGATAACAAAGACGATGATACTAGGAGGTTACAATTACGTCGTTATAGTCAGCAATCTAAAGACATTATCAAAAATATGGGCTATGACTTCAGAACTGGCCTCAGTGATGGAAGAGGAAGAAAAATGCCTGTTCGGATTCCTTCTCTGAAATATGGAAGGACAAAATGCGGATTGGGTTATCTTACTCCTACTCCCTTTATCAATATTATCCTTGAAGATCCCGAATCTGACAAAGATAAGAGATCTGATTCTTCTAGTACCACCTCTTGGGATTCTGATACAAGTATCGGTGACTTCCACTGCAACATTCTGTCATCCAACATGGTCTCCGTTGATGGGTCTGAAGAAGATGATGAAAACGAAGACGAATTTGAAATCTTACCGGAATCAGAACAATGGGCCCAAAGGTTAGATAATCAATAGGAATTTCGATTTGAGCAAAAAGAACCTCCGACTGAAGACAAACTTGTTCAAATAGATGTTGGTGAAGAAGGATCCCCCAAACCAATATTCATTAGTGAAAGTCTATCAGAAGCTGATAAGCAAGACATGATCAAACTTATTCGTGAATACATCGACGTCTTCGCTTGGAGTTATGAAGATATGCCAGGACTTGATCCACAAGTCGCCACTCACAAACTCAATATCATGTCGAATGCTAAACCGGTCAAACAACAACAACGACGATTTCGTCCAGACATTATGGATGCAATCGAAGCTGAAGTCAATAAACTCATGGCTTCTGGGTTTATTAGAGAGGAACAACATCCCGATTGGGTGGCTAATATAGTTCCTGTCCTTAAAAAGACTGGTAAGATCAGAGTATGCATAGACTACCGCGATCTCAATGCGGCATGTCCTAAAGATGAATTCCCTCTACCAATTACTGATGTTATGATCGATAATACCTGTGGGTTTGAACGGATGTCATTCATGGACGGGTATTCTGGGTATAATCAGATTAAAATGCTTCCAGATGACGAGAAACACACTTCTTTCAGAACGTCGATCGGTACATACTGTTATACAGTTATGCCATTCGGTCTCAAGAATGCAGGAGCAACTTATCAACGAGCCATGAGCACTATATTCCGTGAACATTTGTGGAAGACAGTCGAATGCTATGTTGATGATATTGCAGTCAAAAGTCGACAAAAAGAGGATCACATCCAAGATTTGAAAACTATTTTTGATCTAATACGTAAACATCAATTAAAGATGAACCCTACTAAGTCCTTCTTAGGCGTCTCTAGTGGCAAATTTCTCGGCTTCGTCATTACCTCGAAAGGTATACACGTGGATCCCGAGAAGATCAAAGCCATCCAAGAGATGCGTCCTCCACGTACCTTAAAAGAGCTACGAGGATTTCAAGGAAGGATCGCTTATATCAGGAGATTCATCTCTAATCTTTCAGGACGCTGCAGACCATTCAATAAACTTATGAAGAAAGGTGTTTCTTTTGTCTGAAATGATGAATGTCAGAAAGCATTCGATGATATAAAACAATATCTGATGAGCCCTCCAGTATTGGTACCTCCTGTCTCAGGAATACCGTTCCTCCTATATACCCGAGCAATGAGTCATTCATTGGGTGCGTTACTTGCTCAAAAGAATAAAAATGGTCATGAACAAGCCATTTACTATCTCAGTCGTACTATGACCGGAGCTGAACCTCGATATTCACCAGTCGAAAAAGAATGTCTAGCTCTGATGTTCGCTGTTCAAAAGACACGACATTATATCATTGGCTTGACTATTCATGTCATCTCCAGGATCAACCCCACGAGTCATGATGAAGAAACCAAGTGTTTTAAATTCTCGATTGGCTAACTGGGGAATCTTACTTGCTCAGTATGACATGCATTATATCCCTCAGAAATCAGTCAAAGGACAAGCTTTAGCTGATTTTCTGGCTGCTCATTCAATTCCAGAGAATTCAAAACTCTACGATGAAATTCCAGATGAAGTCCTAGACTCAAATCAAATTGATGAAGAAGATTCTACTTGGCGTCTATTCTTTGACGGAGCTTCAAGAATAGGTCCTAATGGTGACATTGTTGCTGGAGTTGGAATTGTTCTTGTATCACCAGAAGGTCTTGCTATCCAAAGAGCTTATTCTCTCGATCAGCCATGTTCAAACAACGTTGCTGAGTACAATGCATTACTCATTGGTCTTCAGCTCGCTAAACATCTGAATATTCAACATTTGGAGGTGTATGGAGACTCTAAACTCATTGTCAATCAGATAAGGGGCACTTATGAAGTTCGCCATCAAGATCTGGTTCCTTATCATAGATCGGCTATATCTATGGCTTCTTCATTTGAAGAATTCTTCATCGAGCATGTTAGGCGAGCATGTAACACAGAAGCTGATGCTCTTGCTAATCTCGCGGCAGTATTGGCTATTCCGATTAGACGGCAACAAATGATTGTTGTTTACAATCGAGAATTATTTCATCTTGAAAACAACCTAACTCTAGGACTTCCAGTTGACACTGAAGAATCAACATCTCATGATGTCAATGCAACAAGAGGATTTGGATTAAGTTGTAAATCGTTATCATCTTCATCTGATTCTAGTATGGAATTCACCTTCAGTAATTCAGCTGAGAATCAGAATACGAATAAAGATTGGAGACTTCCTTTCTTAGATTTCGTATTGTATGATATTCTTTCAGATAATCCGAGTGAGGCAGCATCTATCAGACGACGATCACTCAGATTCTATTACAATCATACTTCAAAAACCTTATATCGTCGAGCTTATGATGGTTTACTTCTTCGATGTATTGCCGGTGATGAGGCTCAACAAATTATTCGCGAAGCACATGATAGAATTTGTGGAGCACATCAGCCAGGACCAAAACTTCAAGACCGTATTCGACGTATGGGTTATTATTGGCCCACTATGGTATCAGATGCCATCGAATATACAAGGAAGTGTAAAGCTTGTCAAATTTATGCGGACTTTATTCATCAACCTTCAAAATTTCTACATCCAACAGCAGCATCATGGCACTTTGATGCTTGGGGTATGGATATTATTGGTCCGATCAATCCGCCGTCATCAAAAGGTCATCGGTTTATTCTCGCAATAACCGATTATTTCTCCAAATGGGCCGAAGCTATTCCTTTATCTGAAGTCAAAACTTCCAATGTTATCAACTTTATCAAGCACCATGTCATCTACAGATTTAGTGTTCCTCGACGCATTATTCATGATAATGGACCACAGTTCGTCAGCCAGAAGTTTACTCGATTCTACGACGATCATCGGACCAACAATATGGCTTCTACCGCATATAATCCGGCAGCTAACGGATTAGCAGATGCTTTCAACAAGACCATCATCAAACTCTTAAAGAAGTTTGTTTCTACTAACAAACGTAATTGGAGTAAGAAACTTGGTGAATGTCTGTGGGCTTACCGCTCTACAGTTCGTAATGCCACCAAATGTACACCTTTCTCCTTGGTGTATGGATGCGAAGCTGTTCTTCCATTAGAGATTCAAATTCCTTCTTTAAGGATAGCAATCGCTAATGAACTTACCACCGAGAATAATGATCGTCTTCGACTTCAGAAATTAGAAGCTCTGGATGAAAAACGGTTATCTGCTCAACAGAATATCGAATTCTATCAAGCTAGAATCTCAAGAGCTTTTAACAAGAAAGTCAGAGTTCGAGCATATCAAAAAGGAGAACTTGTTCTTACAGTCAGACGTCCGATGACTATGACGCACATGAGTAAAGGCAAGTTTGACGCAAAATGGGAAGGTCCATACATTGTGAATAAAGTCTTTTCTAATGGGGCATATCAACTTACCACTATGGATGGTAAAATCACTATGATGCCCATTAATGGCAAATTCTTGAAGAAATATTATGTATAATATTTTCATCTGTCAAGATTGTTCTCCTATCATCCCCCAGCTAGTAAAAAAATATATAATATACCAAGGTCATTTTTTTTACAAGAATCGTTTCGATATCTGTTATCCCCAGTGGAAATAGATATTCTATTTTGTATCATTTTCTTAACAAAATTTGATATCTAGAAAATCACGTCCATATTACCTCTGAATTTTCTATCTCAGTATCATATGAAAATGATATCTTGTCTTTTGATTCTCGAGTCCAAAGATCATGAAAAATTGAGTTCAAAGATATTTTTATGTCTGAATTCTATTTTTTCTAATCAGTATTAAACTAAGAGCATCTCTGGTTTAATATCATCTGATAGAATTACAAAGTTTATTTGTATATTCTATTCTATTAAAATGTGTCATGTATTATTTACCTCTGAACATATTTTCTTCATTATCAAAACAACAAAGTCAAAAATCAGATCAAAAGTTCTCATTTATCTTCATTCAAAATCAAAATATTGATTACAAATGAAAATGTAAAAGATCTATTTATTAGGAGTTATTAGCTCCTTAATACGATCAAGTACAATACTCATTTTCTCATCATGAGCTTTGCGAACTCTTTCTGCTGCTTCGACTGCGACATTTTGTTCATCAAAAACAATAATAGCGTGCTGGCGACGGTTAACTTCTTCAATTTGCTCTGCCTGCATCTGCTCTCGCTCTTGTTGAAGAAGTTGATAGCGTTCAGCTTCTGATATACGAGCAGTGACGACTTCAGCTCGCTCTTTTTCCATGGAGGCAATTCGCTCCTGAAGACGAGCTAGCTCCTCTTTTAACTTCTTAAGCTCTTCAGCTTTTGATATTTCATCCTTTGCCAGAAGTTCTACTCTCTGACGAGTAGCTAATATTTCTGCACCCTTTTCTACCAATTTCTCAGATGAAGAAGCGAGAAATTCTTCTAATGCAACTTGCTGGGCCTGGGCTTCATGCTCCAATTGAGCGATCTCAGCTACAGTTAAAGATTGAATATCTTCCTTCTTAGTCTCCCAGTATCTTCGGATGGTTATCTCTAATTCATCTAGGAGATGTTCGAAGAAGATACATCAAGATTCGCAGCCAGCATGTCGCAATGCTTGGAGTGGGAAATTGACCATCGTTCGGAGCTCAGAGTAGGGCATAACTTCGTCTTTCAAGAAACGCCTGGAGTATGTATCAAGATATGAGTAGATGATTTCTGAATACATCCCCAGAGTCCTTGCCAGTCCCGTCTCGAACCCAGGAGTCGCTGTCTTCATTGAAGAAGAAGCTTGTATGTTTTCTATCCTGGGAACGGAGGTATGTGCCGCTGGAGAAGTTGGCAAGTGCGAGCTCCCTTCATCAGCACCAGTCTGAACAAGTGGAGCATGAGTTGAACTCATTGCTGCAGCAGTTCCTACTAGTCAAAGAAAAAATAATCAGCATCTAAAGAAAAAGAAACAGTAAAAACAGAATTTGGAATAAAATTCTACCAGGCTGAGGTTCATATTCTATATATTGAGGGAGCCTTACGTCTTCTCGTAGCCGGTCCATGATGGTGTCCGACACCTGCTTCATGTGACTGCTTCCAGCTCCAGAATTACTGGGCGCTGGAGCGTTGTCCGGAGATTGAGCAGGTTCGAAGCTGAGTTCCATTCTGTTCCCTCTGACTTTATCTTCATCATAATGAGTAGAAGTGCCAGCATGCCAATCCTCTCCTTCTTCAGCTTCTTCTTCTTCTTCAGACTCTTGTTTATCCCCAGCTTCAGGATGAGTCTCTGATCCAGAGTCCATGATGTTCACATCTTCATCTATTCCTTGAGATGGATGATTCTCAGGAACAGTAATGATAGCAAGCTCAGTATTGACTGCCGGTTCAGTCTTTTCTGGAATATCAGTTCGAAGAATGATGTCTTTACAAACATTCTTCAACAAGTCATCAGCAGCTGATAGCTCGAACGTTGGCACGTCTTCATCGCCTCTGGTCAAAGAAATGTTTTCTTCAATCTGAGTTTCTGAAACTTTCGGTTGTTCTATAACTTCTGCCGGGGCTGGTTCTTCTTCTGAATATTCAATCTGGTCATCCAATGCCTAGATGACGCCCTCTGTCCCATGCTCAAAAGGGATCATCCTCATCTCTGAGGGTTCAGTAGCTACTCCACTTATTGTCGGAGCAGTCGTTTCCTGAGCTCGAGTGGACTCTACCTCAGTCCGTTCAGCTGAAGTTGCTGGAAGATAAACATAATCAGATTCTGTTTTCTCATTAGAAGCCGCTTCATTGATCTTTGGTAAGACCCCTCCACTCATAATCGTTTCCAGGAGTTCATTGCCCTTTATTTTGTCGACGATCTTCTTGACGTACCTGCCTCTTGACCTCCTTGTTATCAAAGGAGCATCGTCTTCATCTGTATCTTCGTCTTTATCGGCGGCGTCATCTTCGTCAACTGAGATGCCACCTAAAGATGAAGTGGCAGTTACTGAGACCCATTTTTTCTTCTTCTTAGATGTCTGAGACTTAGTACTCTTTTTGGAGACTGTCTCAGATTCATCACTTCGCTTCCTCTTAGAAAGGGATACAAATATGGGAGGAAGAACTTCATCAGGAATTCGCTCTTGAAATAATTCATATAGGGGCTCAACCTCCGCTGTCTCATCTTCAGGTTCCGGAGAAAATCGTTGAATAACAATCTTCTTCTTCGACCTCTTTGATGGGGCTGGGTCGTCTTCCGCAACAAAAGTCTTCGGATGGAAACTCGGCATGAAGGTGCTCGATGAAACATAGAAGCGAGCATATGCGTAAAGCATCTTCATTCCCGTGCTGGATAAAGGATTAGGCATAGAGAATACAGCTTTTGTATCTCTAGCCGCGAAGTATCTCCAGGCCCGAGCTCCGTCAATAAGCCCGCCACGAGCAGAAAGGTAGGTGGTGGCATTCCCAACATGAAGTTGGTCATATCCGAATTGCCTGGCAAATCGGCTCGGTAGATACGGCTCCAGATACGTCATTTCTTCATGACAGTATACCAGATGAGAGGGCCGGATTCTCTGCAACCACTGAAAGGCTATATCATCTAGCCCGTGCCCTTTATTTTCGTCTTCATATTCAAGGGCATGCTCTCATAACCCAGTGGTGGAGGGACACATTGAATGGACCAATGTGACGCTCGATTCAGAATATTTCTGTATTCTGGAAGAGTGTGCACCTTCCAGAAAGTTTCTCCGGAGTACTTCTCCAGAAAGAGACTGCCACTCCCTCCTGCTCCCGGAGGTATCAGACCGTCGTGATGGAGAAGAAGCCAACCATATAGATATGTGAAGGGCATCTCTATTCTTGGGAATTCATCCGTCATCATCCTCTGATTAGATAGCATATTGGTTACAAAATTCCGAAGACCTGCGTTCAGCCTACAGGTCATCGCTGATAATAAGTCTATCTTATAACCATACATAAGGCGCACTGCTGCAAAAATAACGCCTCTATGTATTCTGTCCAGAGAGCTGGAGCCAGGAACAACGAATCTTCTTAGCCAAAGAGATAGGAATCCGGCTAAATGACCGTTCCTTGACAGAGGCTTTCCACTCTATCTCACATACGAGCTGAAGGTGGTTCCAGCTTTAAACTCATACCAGTCTTCATTGATCGTGAAATCCTTGCAGTCATACTTCTCTAGTAGATAAATGATTTCACTCTCAGAGAGAGGCTTGAAGGAGTTAATTTGGTACCATCTCTTCTCGTTTATCTTTTTCTCATCCTTTTCACGGTTCATAAAAAGATAAGACATCCACTTCTGGATGTGGTTGCCGGTTTCTTCCTTAGTACTCTTGTAATACAGAGTACATGTGCCGAAATGGCACATCATTTCTTCAAACTGGTGCACCATCTCCGGATTCTTCTCCGACAGAAAGTTCAGCTCTTCTGTCGTAGGCACATACTCTTCATACGGCAGTGTGCCTGAAGGCAGATACGAGATGTATTCCATCTCATGAAGGGCAAAGCCCATCTCCCCTTTTGGAGTCATAAATGTCCCCGTCCTGTGGTTATACCTCTCAACCAAGGCCAGGAACAGAAAGGGGTTGGGTCTGAAGCCGTAGGAGGAATTGACGATCGCGTCATAAAGGTTTATCTTCTTCAGCTCACTCTCAAACTTCTCCAGAGCCCAATGGACCAAAGTCCTCCACCTCATGTTTTCCTGATTCATTAAGCCGTTCATCCTCGGCGTCGAATCAGTGGGGGTAGAATGCCTTCTCGTTTGCCATGAATTCATTTATGAAAACAGGCATCCAGAATGGCATCAATATTGATGAGTCTTCGGGTGGTACACATCCCGGCTTCAAACCTCGAAACACGGATACATGATTCTCTGGGGAACTGAAGAATCCCTCCTTCCTGTAAATGATATGGCTCGCTTTTGCCTGCTGTTATTCTGTTGAGTGCCAGGACATCTTTCTGGGATAACTGGCATGCATGAATCTCATGATAGATAAACCCCTAGAAACCTTCGGCCAGTACATGGGCTGTCTTGCATCACCTTCGAAATAGAAGCAGACCTTCTCTCTGATGCCCTTTGGTTGTGACTTCTGTGCTATGGCATCCCCGAACAGAAATGCTGGTTTCTTGTGGGACACCAAATCAAGACTCTGAAAGGGTTCACCATTCATCAGACAGAGTAGAGTTGTTTGGTCTTGATTTGTCAACAACGACAGTCTGGCTTCTGGAAGGTCAAACTGAGGAAATTGCACATGAGATAAATCATGTTTAAATTAAAAACTCAGGTGCCCTTCATAATCTGCCTCTTCACTTCGGATGTTCACTACAGAAAATAAAAGAAGACAAGGGCAGATGTGTTTCAGTAAAATCTATGTCTACGAGCCTTTTGCGTGTATAGCAGTGCTCGAAGGAAATTTCATAAGTCACGCAGACTTCAGACAGATATACTATCAAGACACGCTGAATGATTTATTCACGCAGGTGATTAATTCACGCAAAGTCCAGACAGATTAGAATGAAAGTCACACATCATTGCCAGAATCACATTTAAGTGAAAATGACAAAAATACGCTGACAGATCAAGACTAATCTATCCAGAGGATGACTCTCAGAAGCTGCATGAATAATTCAACATTGACAACTCTGCCAACATCACGCAGAGTCATGAAAGCTGCGTGAATAATTCAACATGGACATTTCTGCCAACATATAAAAAAATCACGCAGAGTCATGAAAGCTGCGTGAATAATTCAAACATTGATATCCCTGCCAATACATGAAAAATCACGCAGAGTCATGAGAGCCATGCTCATTTGCGTGAAACACAGAGCTTCGTAAACACGAAGATGTAAATTATGGCCGACCCTAAAGAGGGGGCGTACTTTATTAATATCCTTTGCCCTAAGAAGGGGAGATATATTTCTGAAGTTCATTATTTGTCTTAAGATCCTAAGATTTCTATGTGGAGTTCATCTTCATCAAAGTCATCTTCATTAAGTCATCTTCAACAGTTCGTATCCCCATCCATCACTTACGCTGCATAGGAGGATGCGTGACTTCGCGTCGAGGGAGTATGTCGGTGGTGGCACGCGAGGAAGTCGCAGGAGCTTTTCCCTTGGCCTGAGCGTCGGCTTTCTTAGGAGCCATTGCTGCTGAGAAAGGGAAGAAGAAGTCGGGGAAGATGAAGTTCGTCGGGGAAGATGAAGTTTCTCTTCTGTGGATTTTCTCTCTCTAAAGCAAGTAAAGAAGGAAAGAAGTGATTTATGGCTTATTTATAGGCTCATGAAGAATTCCAAACGGCAACATCATCATTATTTGCCTCGATTTTGGAGCTTTGTACGGGATCCTAACCGTACAGAATCCTAACAGTCCAATCATTTCAGAGTAAATCTCTCCTTAAAGTCATCTCAGCGTGACTAAATTCATTTTATCATGTCGATTTCAAAGTATTTCGAAATAATTTATCATTTTTCGAAAACTTTGAAAGGGATTTTGTAGGCCTCAAAAAATGAAAGTCACGCTGAGTTGATCAGGACAAAGTCTAAAAGTCACGCTGAGTTGATCAAGACAAAATTTAAAAGTTACGCTGGGTTCTACCAGACTATTTCCTCAAATATACGCAGAGACAGATCATCATTTATCAGAGTGTCATTATAACTGACAGCACGACAGTCAAAGAATGTCTCCTCGTATGCCACGTATGTACGGAACTTGAGAGATCACAGCCGACTATTGCGTGACTTTTGAAATCTTCTTCAACAAAACTCAGCCTTCATCAAGTTGGCGTACCAAAAGAGCTTATTGTCATTTAATGCGACTGACAAGGCAATCAATGTCAGAGATTTTGTGTCAGTCGAGGCACGTCGAATCAAGACAGCTGGCAGTTCTGACGCAATACTGCGTGTTGTATTTTGAACTTCTATGTTCCTTCCTCAAGCTTGCGTGAATTCTGAGCTTTCTGCTTCCAGTTAGCGTGTATTCTGAAGCCTTCTATCCAAAGTCTGCATGGATTTTATCCTCAACAAGGCTGCATGGATTTCGTCCTCAATAAGCCTGCGTGGATTTCATCAAATTGGAGTACGTGGCAGCCAAGCCACCAATCTCTCACATGCGTGTCCTGTAATTTATACACGACTCATGCACGATTGCCATTTGTCCAACAGTTACAGGCCACGTCCAGTAACTGCTCATAACCTTGCGTATGTTAAATCCTGCGTGATTTTCAACTATGCACAGGTTGTGAAGACAGTTATCATTTCAGTTATTTTTGACTCTATAAATAGAGTTCTTTTCTCATTCATTGGACAGATACATAGCTATCTAAATTGCTGTCGAATTCTTGAGAGCTTTTCTTCTTCGCATCGTCTAAGGGATAAAGCGATCGTCTTCTAGATCGGATTCCTACAGTTGTATTTTCCCAGATACACAATAAATAAAGTAAATTTATTTATGGAAAACACTCTTCACCAGATATTGAAATATCCCTGGGATATCACTTTCGTCAAAAGAGTATTCTTCTTTTGGCCTGGAAGATTCTTGATTATTCGGCGTCGTTTTGTTCTTGGAAAGATTGACCATAAGAGTATCTTTTCCCTTCACATTACGATTGTCAGAATTATTACTAGGATTACTTTTCTTTCTCTTATCTTCTGAAGCAAAAATCATCCCATGCTCGCGAGCCAACCTACCATTGGTCTCGACAAAAACTGCTGCTATGATAAACGAAGCCCAATTTATGAATTGGGAACCCGTGAAGAAAGCAATAGATGGTCGCAGATTCATCTTGCATATATCAATCAACGCTGAATCTGGCATACCAGGAGGCATCTTTAGAGTAGCCTGTCGGAAACGTTCGATGAACGTCCGAGTATCTTTTTTCTCTTTTTGTTTGATTTCTATCAAGGAGGACATGTTCATGTCCATACCTCCTTCATAGAAGTGGGAGAGAAATATTGCCTTGAATTCGTCAAAAGACGAAATAGAATTATCGGGTAAGCTACGATACCAGTCGTAAGGTGAACCCGTCAGGCAACCGATGAGCACTCGAGTGAGAAGAGCATCATTTTTCTGCAAGTGCACAATCATAATATCAAAGTAATTGATATATTGACTGGGAGATGCTTTTCCATCGAACAAAACTATAGATTGTGGCTTGAATTTCGGTGGAAAGGGTACATCATACCAAAGAGGAGGATAAGGTTGCTTAATTCGTAACCTCTGGAGCTGATCTTTGTGCCTCAAAACTTTAAACTGTGCTTTGAGCTCACGCACTGCTTGAATGGCTTCACTGGTTTGAGGAAGCACATTTGATTGAATGGTTGTTGGATGTACCATAACCCCCACTGGAGGTAGTACATCTTCAGGAATAATGGGATCTGGAGATACAGAATTTTGATTAACAGCAGGCTCTTGAATATTCAAAGGTATTTTAGCCCCTTGACTATCTTGAGTTTGTGCTGCTACTGGTACTGGTGTTACTACTGCCGGCTGAGCAGTTTGCTGATTCAAAATTATCTGATGCATGCTTTGCACCATGTTAAGCATGTCTTTCAGTAATTGCTCCACGGTAGTGAGACGTTGTTCCGTATTAGCAGATGACGTCTCTGGTTCATCTCCAATAGCGTAGGATTCAACCTCTCTTGAAGATATAGAGGGATTAGTATAGAAGTATGAATCCACACTATCGGTATCAGACTCAAAAGATTGAGTGCCCCCAGCTTCTGAATCCGAAGTCTGCAATTGTCTTTGTCTTCTTGATCGAGTATTCTGATATACTCCTTCAAAGGAATCAAGAAGTCTGTTGAACTGTTGTTGACCTGGAGTTTAGGACATATTTCATCTTGGATGTCGTCCTCTGTTAGTATGATATGCCATGTTGACTGACACATGTGACAGCTCATGTTCTTGGTCTTCAGTTTGATGTTGAGGCGAGTTAAAACTTAATCGATCAAAAACTGACCATTTTAAAGCCGAACAACAACAGGTGATCACAACCTGTTGATATTCACAATGATGTTTTTCTTGGGGGAATGTCATCGGAGATTGTCTGTTCTTTTGCTTTTGCATTAGCAATTCACGTAAATCAGAAGGAACAGATGGAGTATTCTTCTTTATTACATTTGGGGTAGAAAAACGTTTAGTCCCTTGTGTATAAAGAAGATTACTGGCTGCATTCGCAGAACCAAACTGTACATTTTTATGCGTTTGGAGTTGTGTGCGTAAATCTTGAGATTTTTGAGCACGAAGGACTCCATTTTCATGGCATGTAATTTGTAAGTTTGGTACTTTGCGTAAAGCAGTATAAGAAGGTTGTTGGTGTAGGACAGAAGCTTTACCAACGACATTTTTATGCTGTATGCGTTTAGGTACATTCACATTAGATGTACAAATATCTTTGCAAATTTTATCTACACTGTCACAGACAGGAGACTTACCTTCACGCTCAGAGCGTAAAAATTGATTATCTACCACGTCACAAACGGGAGATTTTCCTTTACGCGAAGAGTGTAACTTGTGTGTGTCTACCACGTCACAGACGGGAGACTTATTCTTACACTCAGAAGCATTAGAGTCTGCCGCATTACAAATGAGAGACTCATTCTTATGCCTTGAGCGTAAAACTTGGTTTTTACCCACTGAGCGTAAAACCTGGTTCTTACGCAATGGGCGTGAAACCTGATTATCTTCACCGTGACAGACGGGAGATGAATTGCCACACTTAGAGTGCGACGCTGAAGTAAGGACTGCCTCGTTACGAATGGGAGCCCCTACGACAGGAGTGGGAAGAATTCCCTTGTCATCAGAAGCAACAGAGAGATCAGAAGCCACTTTGGATTTAGGAATCCAAACTTTTCGTGCTTTACGAGACTTTTGAACATTGGAGTGGCGAGAACGACCCCCAGTTCGGAGCATTTCTTTATAGGCAGTCTGGTCGAAGCGCACAACCAGAGTCTTCTTGGTCGAACCGACCGAAATATCATCATATTGTGCAATTGCCTCCTCGTCAGAGGAGAAGGTCGACCCCAGCAGAGTCGCCATTTTGTTTCACTTAACAAAATGCCAGGAAAAATTGGCTTTTGAAAATAAAACGGAAAAAAGTACAAGAAGTACAAATTTGATTCTGGGAAAGTATTGCTATGGAAGTCTGATTTGTAAATGAGCACTTTGTTCCTTGGACCATACGATGATGATGAAGATCACTGCTTGAAGTTGAACAACTGGAAGAACTAAGTCACCAGAAAGGTATCGACGCACTTGGGCACTGATGGCGAGGCCGAATGCTTTCCTGCTTTGCTCCACTCTGTTCTGAAAGAAAGGTTGAAGTAGAATGCTCTGGAGAATCAAAATCTCTGAGTTCTGATCTCTGTATTCTCTCCTGTCTCTCTATGTCTGTCCTGAGAAAAATAAGTCTATTTATAGACTTGGGCTCTGGTGCGTAAAAACTCAGCAAAAGTTTCGTCTTTACGCTAACAACTGCCCCCCATGACCAAAGTCTTCCTCTGTATACGTTGACACGTGTCCCATCATTTCAGCAAGAATAGGATGCACGTACATACATTCTTCGAGATGTGTGGCATGAAAGCCATGTAGGCAAACCACGTTCTAAACTGGTCAGAAAGAATAGGGCGTAAAAATAGCCCCAATGTACTCTGAGCGTAAAGCAGTAGACTAGGCATAAAATAGCCCCGACATAGACTTCCCGCATAAAGTGGTTGTTAAATAACCTTGAGCGTAAAAGTAGCTCAAATAGACTTTACGCACACGTCAGCTGTTGAGCGTAAAAGCTCGTATAGTCTTCGTGCGTAAAAAGAAGCCATAGTGTGAGCGTAAAGTAGCTCAATCCACATACTAAACGACAATATTGGTCTCAGTATAAAACAAATCCCTTTGAATTCTGTGATATATGCCATCATTAATATCTTCATGTCAGAGTTTGCATTAAATGCAAGACTTGACAGCTTTGTCCAGCGTGAAAGAGGCTAGCCTGTCCTGGGCGTAAAAACCATGGGTGTAGACCCGAGCATAAAATGATCAGCCTGCTTTAGGCGTAAAGTGATTAGCCTCTCCTTGGAGTAAAGGGGATCAATTTGAGTGAAATGATCTATCTCTTTGACTCTTTCTGTGAAGCACTTTTTACGCTCCTACAGATATAAGCCGTTCAACATCAATCCCTATGATGGCAAGACCTCCGCAAGTCGGTACATCACTTACTTCGAGGTCACCACCGACCATCTGCCCCATGACGATGCTATCCTTACACGATTATTCATCTGGGCATTGGAAGGGGTCGCCTTCGACTGGTACCGCAACCTGCCAGACAACTACATCCACTCCTTCGCCGGCTTCAAGCGAATGTTCTTGGAGAGATTCTACGAAGTAGGACAGGACGTCACAATGTCCACTCTCATGGACATCGTCCAAGGGGAGAAGGAGCTGACAAGGAACTATATTGAGCGGTTTCGCCAAACCGTAATGAAGTTGCCATCTGCTAACCCGGATTCCTCCTTGATTGAAATTTGCCAAAAGAGATTGCTCCCAACAATCAGTCTCTGGATGGGCGAAAGTTAATTCAAGGACTGGAAGACGTTCATCATCAGTGCCACTAGTGCCGAAGAACGATTGAAGAAGGCTCGCCGACTGGGATTGCACATCTCGGAGGGAGAGAACAAGGGCAAACGTCCTAACACCAACAACGACAGTGGGGGTAGCCCCTCCAACAATCGGGACAATCGGGGCAAGCAGGCTATGGTGGCCGACACAGCCCAGAAACCTGAGTCAAAATCGGCAGACAAACAATGGCCGTAAATCACTTACTCCTTTGAAGACAGCCATGTCAAGCCCATCTTGGACATGCTCATACAAGGAGACAGAATTCAACTCCCTCCACCAAGACGGGAACCTCGGCCGGCAGAAATGGAGAATCCGAAGTACTGCCATTACCACCGCTACATCTACCATGCTACACACGACTGCTACCAACTGAAACGATACATCCAAAATCTCATCGATTCGAACGCTCTGGCCATCGATTTCGAAGAGGTAACCGTAGCAGCCAACATGGTATCTGTATAGTTCGACAGCTTCCCTCCAACAGAGACTCAAGACGGGGTGGTACCCATCCCTCTGGCGACGATGGAGGTTGCTAATCTTCCGCCTTCTCGGGATCAAGCTGCTGGTCTAGTGCCCCTCACTATATCACGGAAGGAAATCATGTGGGTCCATCCGGACCTGGTACCTGAAGTGACTCAGTCCACGCCGCCTTCCATTCACAAGAAGAAAAGTGGAAAAGTCAGATCCTGCCGCACAATCTCGGCAGAAGTTAAAGAAGTCACGGCTTTCGTTACCCGATCTGGAGCACAATCCCAACCTGTGGCTGAGAACTCAACTGAAGATCATCCGCCAGCCGCTACTGACGCTCCAGGACCTTCTCAGCCTCCGACGACCGACAAGCCTAGGCCGAAGGAGACTCGCTTCGACAAATCCCTCCGAAAAGAGACACCTCAGGGGCTGGAGAGGCCCTACAACTTCGACATCTTGGCGCAATTGGCCAATACATCGGCCAAATTGTCCTTATATGAACTTCTGATGCTCTCAAAGGATGTTCGTGCAGCTTTGAACGATGCACTCCAAAATACCGATGCCTACCTGTCTCAGGTCAACCTCACAGGAGAGAACCCGCCTGCAAATCTCTAAGACAGCGCTTGCACATGAGCGATGACCAATATTGTCTTTACTCCGCAGGATATGCTCATCAAAACTAATCTGCACGATCGCCCGCTATACTACACTGGATACATTGGGGACGTGAAGGTGGACCGGATGCATATTGATCCTGGCTCTTCGATAAGCATCATCCCGAAGGGTCTGCTACATCATCTCCGCATTCCGATGTATCACCTGACACCAACAAGCACCGCCATCAGCGGTTTCAATTCGGGCATGAGCTACCCAATTGGGAAGATTCGCTTGAAGTACCAAATTGGCGATCTCCAGTCAGAAGTGACCTGCTACGTCATAAACGCGGACACTTCCTACAACATCCTCTTGGGGCGCCCTTGGATACACGATTATATGATCGTACCTTCCATGCTGCACCAGTGCTTCAAGTATGTCGACAAACATGGCCTTGTGAGGACGGAATTCGCCGACATCGATCCCTTCAAAGGAGTCGAGTCCTAATACTCAGATTCCTGTCTATACGAGAAATCAAAAAGGCACCTGGACAAAAATGTGCAAGCTCGAGCTGAAACGGCCTTAGGATCAGAAGAACCTCTGACGATCCACCTTCAAGCTCACAAACCTGGCAAATCTGTACCCCTTACGGCCGCTCTGCGCAAGTATGCGATCAGCCTCTCAGCACAAGAAGGACAAATGATAATCCGGCTGCCAAGGTCCGGCCAAGCGCCAAGACCCACAACGGAGCCACTGACAATCAGGTTACCAAGAGTCGGTCAGCCACAAGCAGAAAAGTTCAATCCCTATGACAAGCCAATGACGATACGACTTCCCAAGAAGAATCGTCATCCCGATACAAAGTCTGGGGCTTCTAGCGAGCCAACGACTCCCCGTCCAGCATCAAGTGCCAAACTGGGGGGCACTAGTTTGCCGACAACTCCACGCTCAGCTCCACCAACAGAGCCCCTGATGATCCAGCTGCCCAAGTCATCCTCTCAGTCTTCATTTATACAGGGGGTGGCCGAAGAAGAACCGGAGCTGGCCAAGTATGTGGCTGCCCACACTGATGTTCCTTCCATAGATGATGTAATCTCACTAGAAAAGATACCTTACTTCATCAATAAAGGATTATCTTTGAACTACCTCGAGCTTGACAAGCTTTGTACAATGTATGCTATGGAACACGGTATAGGTACTCACCTACACACACAGGTGACAAATGTTTACACCACGAACCATTTTACTCCAGTCGAGGACGCCTACCGCATAATCGAGGGAGGGGACCATCCAATCATCTTCGGCCGGAAAGATGATCCACAGCCCTTCACCATAGAGAAAGTCGATCCCGAATCAGATGTCGAAAGATTACCTCTTTATCTGTACAGCCCTCAATCCAAACATATCATGCAAAAACAGGGATACAATCTAGAGACTACGCCAGGCTTGAACTACAGCACTCGTCGACGATTACCTTTGAAGCCGCCAGTCCCGGCTGGCAAACCACGGGACTACTACAGCAAGACCCGATGTGGGTTAGGGTATGTCACGCCCATAATGACCCCTGAAAGTTCAGATGAGGAATGCGACTGGCATTCAAATTCAACCGGGTTACCAACTTCTGATTCGGATACCAGCATCGGAGACGTATTCAGACAAGTCATGTCAGTCAATATGGCATTCGCCGACGCTTACGAAGAAGATGAAGACATTCCTGAAATCCTCGAGTTAGAGCTATGGGCCCAACAGCTGGATGCACAATAGAAAAAGTGGTTCGAGCAGAGAGAACCTCCTATCGAAGATGAGGTTATACAGGTCGACCTCGGCAGCGAATCTTATCCAAAACCAATCTTCGTCTGTAAAAGCCTGACAGACGAAGAGCGAGAATCGCTACTAGAACTTGTCAAAGAATATATTGATGTGTTCGCCTGGAGCTATGAAGACATGCCAGGACTAAATCCCGAAGTGGCCCTTCACAAGCTCAACATTCGGCCGGATCCAAAATCGGTCAAACAACAACAGCGACGTTTCCGCCCTGGTATCATAGATCCGATCGAATCCGAAGTCAACAAAATGATAGCCAGCGGCTTCATTCGGAAGGAACAACATCCGGATTGGGTCGCCAACATAGTACCGGCCCTCAAAAAGAATGGGAAGATTCGAATCTGCATTGACTTCCGCAATCTGAACAAGGCATGTCCCAAAGATGAGTCCCCCCTCCCTATCACAGACATCATGATTGACAACACATGCGATTTCGAACGCATGTCATTCATAGATGGATTCTCGGGGTACAACCAAATCAAGATGTCTCCCGATGATGAGAAGCATACATCATTCCGGACACCGATTGGCACATACTGCTACACAGTCATGCCTTTCGGTTTAAAGAATGCTGGCGCCACATATCAAAGAGCCATTAGTATTATCTTCAGAGACCACTTGCGTAAGACTGTAGAGTGCTACGTTGATGACATCTGCAGGATCTGAGGACGGTATTCGACCTAATGCGAGCACACAACCTGAAGATGAATCCCACAAAATCCTTCTTGGGCGTCTCCAGCGGGAAATTCCTGGGGTTTATCATTACTGCCCAGGGAATTCATGTGGATCCAGAGAAGACGAAGGCAATTATGGAGATGGGTCCCCCGAAAAATCTTCGCGAACTCAGAGGCCTTCAAGGGAGACTAGCTTACATCAAGAGGTTCATTTCTAACCTCTCCGGGCAGTGTCGACCATTCATCCACCTCATGAAGAAAGTCGTCTTGTTCGTATGGGATGAAGAATGCCAGCGTGCCTTTGACAGCATCAAAGAATATCTGACGAACCCTCCAGTCCTGGTAGCCCCGATTCCGGGAAGACCATTCTTGCTCTATGTACGAGCAATAGAACATTCTCTCGGTGCTCTGCTGGCACAAAATAACGATACAGGCCATGAACAAGCCATATACTACCTCAGCCGAATGATGATTGGGCCAGAGCACCGATACACCGCTGTGGAGAAGGAATGCCTCGTCCTGGTGTTCGCCATTCAGAAAATATGGCACTATGTCATAGGATAAACCATACATGTGATCTCACGATTCAACCCTCTCAGGGTTCTCATGACTAAACCAGGGGCACTCAGCTCCCGCCTCGCCACATGGGCGATATTGCTGTCCCCTTATCACATGGTCTTCGTCCCGCAAAAGGCTGTTAAAGGTCAAGCTCTGGCGGACTTTTTAGCAGCCCACCCAGGCTCAGAGTCGTCCAGGATATACGAAGAAATCCCAGATAAGGTCGCTGACTCACATGCAACTTCTCACGATGATATATGGCGAATGTTCTTCGACGGTGCTTCGAGAACTGGACCAAAGGAAAAAATCGTCGTTGGAGTCAGGGTGGTGTTGATTTCTCCTTCCGGACTAGTGATCAGTCGCGCTTACTCCCTCACGGAACCCTGCTCTAACAATGTGGTCGAGTACAATGCTTTGGTCATTGGCCTCTAACTTGCAAGAGAGCTGGGGGTAGAATATCTTGAAGCATACGGCGATTCACAGTTAATCGTCAATCAGATCTGGGATTCGTACGAGGTCCGCCATGAAGACATGATCCCCTATCACCAAATAGCGATCAACATCATTTCGTCATTTCAGGAATTCTTCATCGAACATGTTTCTAGACTACAGAACATCGAAGCCGATGCCCTAGCAGGCCTTGCCGCTTCCTTAGCGGTGCCAAACCACACTCATCATTCGGTTGACCTGATAGGCCACGAATTGGTCTGTCCAAAGAACAACGTTCAATTCATGGTGAGCTATTCTGCCCAGGCGGTCGACGAAGCACCAGACTGGAAGCAGCTATTCATCGACTTTGTCGTCTACGACATCCTTCCAAAGAATCCAAAGGAAGCCACTTCCATCAGAAGGCGTTCTCTCAGATTCTTCTACGATACAGAGACGAAAATGTTGTATCGCCGATCCTACGATGGATTATTACTTCTGTGTCTGCCAAACACAGAAGCCAAAGAAGCCATACGCGATGCTTATGACGGCGTCTGCGGGGCCCATCTGCCTGGCCCAAAGTTGCAAGACTGTCTCCGCCGAGTGGGCTACTACTAGCCCACGATGGTAGCAGATGCGATAGACTATGCCAGAAAATGCAAAGCCCGCCAAGTCCACGCGGACTTCATCCACCAGCCATCCGAGTTTCTACATCCGACAGTGGCATCTTGGCCGTTTGAAGCATAGGAGATGGATATCATCGGTCCAATTGCTCCACCTTCTTCTCGAGGACACCGTTTCATACTCGCCATCACAGATTACTTCTCCAAATGGGCGGAGGCTGTTCCGCTTGCAGAAGTAAAGACTTCAAACGTGATCAGCTTCCTCAAATATCACGTCTTTTACCGCTTTGGACTGCCCCGAAGGATCATCCACGATAATGGTCCGCAGTTCGCTAGCCATGTCTTCAACCGGTTCTGCGACAAGCACCGTATCCAAAATATTGCTTCGACACCGTACAATCCAGCAGCAAATGGGTTGGCAGAAGCATTCAACAAAACAATCATCAAGTTGCTCAAGAAGTTCGTATCCTCCAACAAGCGCGACTGGAACGAAAAACTTGGTGAATGCTTATGGGCATACCGTACTACCGTCCGAACAGCCACTGGAAACACACCATTTTCCCTGGTGTACGGAAGTGAGGCAGTCCTCCCGTTGGAGACTCAAATACTCTCACTCCGCGTCGCCCTCACTTATCAATTGACGACAGATGATAACTACCGTCGTCGGCTGCAAGAGTTGGAGGCCCTGGATGAAAAGCGCCTCTTAGCTCAGCAACGAATCGAGTTATACCAAGCACGCATCTCTGGAGCCTTCAACAAGAAGGTTAAAATCAGAACATTCCATGTGGGCGATCTCGTTCTGGCCGTCCGAAGGCCGATGGTTATGACTCACAAGACCGCCGGCAAGTTCCAGCCAAAGTGGGAAGGCACATTTATCATTGAGCAGTATTCTCCAACGGTGCTTACCGCCTCGAAAAGCAAAACAGAGACTTGCTCATGTTGCCCGTCAACGGCAAGTTCCTGAAGAAATATTATGTCTAAACGATATTCTCTCCAGATTATCGAGTCATGTGCCCGCTGGTACCGCTGAACTCACTTTCGTAATACTCCAGATTTCGAGTCATGTACCCGCTGGTACCGCTAAACTCATATACACAAAATTCCAGATTATCGAGTTACGTACCTTCTGGTACCGCTGAACTCATATTCTTCTTCTACTAATTTCCTAGATTATCGAATCATGTACCTGCTGGTACCGCTGAACTCACCTTCACATCGAGTCATGTACCCTCTTGTACCGCTGAACTCACTTTCACATCAAGTCATGTACCCTCTTGTACCGCTGAACTCATGTCCTCCTTCCATAAAAAATTCTAGATTACCGAGTCATGCACCCACTGGTGCCTCTGAACTTACACTTTGATTCCAAAAATTTATGGATTGACAAGTTATGTACCCGCTGGTACCTATGAACTTACATCTCGGTTACTCTTTCAGGAGAAAGTTATGTATAATCATACCCCTGAACTTTCTTCCTGAAAGAGATCCTTCCTCATGATCCGCTACCCGCACTCCCAGTGCACAAAAAGGGTAACAGATCCACAAATTTCTAAAACGACCATGTCGATGTTACCTCTGAGTCGTCTCAATTCCGCCAAAAATAAATCACCCCTCTACATAAGAACTTCCATGTCCTCATTACCTCTGAGTCGTTCTATGTACCCCTCTTCATTGAGCCCACTCCTGCCATGTCCTCATTACCTCTGAGTGGGAAGGCTCCGTCGAAGAAACCTTCATACTTGCCATGTCCTCATTACCTATGAGTAAGTATGTCGAGTCCCTTTCGACTTATTATCCGTACCCACAATCGGAGTACGCCAAGGATAATAGGTCCACAAATGTCCTCTGTTGACCACAAATATCCTCCGTGGAGTCCACTCCTTCCACGTCCTCGTTACCTCTGAGTAGGAAGATTCCACGGTGAGACCAACCCTCATGCTTGCCATGTCCTTATTACCTCTGAGCAAGTACGTTGGTTTTCTTTCATCCTATTATTCGTATCCTAAGCCAGGGTACGCCAAGGATAATAAGCCCACAAATATCCCCTGCTAAATTCTGTAGCACAAGCCCACCATCTCTCATCATGCCCCGGGAGCCCAGCTGCTCTACGGTATTCTTTTTTTCGATACCAGGAGCATCCATGACCACTTTGCCATGGCTGCTCCAGGTATCCTAACCAAACTTGTTATCCGTACCTAAAACCAAGGTATGCCATGGATGACAGGTCCACAAACAAGTCCCCCGCGTGGGGCAAACACCGCCGTCATTTCATAGGCACAACAAACGATACAAATGAAGGGTAGAATGGAAAGTACTCTTTATTTGAAGGATGAAAAAAGCATTACATGTTTCGGGACCACGTCCCTCTTAAAAAAGGAAAGAAAACAAAGAAAACAAAAGAAGGAAAAGCCGACTATATTTCTGCATTACACAATGCTAGGAGACGGCTTCTCACTGAGGTGGTCCCCCGCTCCAGCCGATGTCGAGCTCGACGTTCAGCCTCCTGGGATAACCGCTCCCCATTATCCAACTCCATGAGCGCCTGGCAGTCGTCTTCCAACTTCTTCAGGGCAGTCTCTAGGTCAGTCGAAGCTTGATTAACCCTGTCAGCCTCCTGGATGATTAGCCCCCTGTCCGTACGGGCAACCTCAAGTTCAGACTCCAAGAAAGTCAACTTCTTTTGAAGCGCAAGGATCTGCTCCCGCGTGTCAGTAATCTCACGAGAGGCAGCCTCCTCCCGAGCCGTAATATTTTCATTCTCGTGACTCAATTGATCATACCGATCAGATAAATCGCTGAGGTCCTTTAGTATGGTCGGCCTGGTTTTATCCCGAGCAGCTTTGGTCCTCTCTATAGCAGCGATAAGGGAACCCCGCTCCTGGTTTATAACAGCAGACAGATCAGCCTGCCGTAATACCTGAAGCACGACCACCAGCTGATCAGTCTCCAACAATTTTGCCTTCAGAAGTGCGGCCATCCCTGTACCACCAAGAAGATTCTTAAGGATATCAATTTGACCCTGGACGCATTGCCGGGCCAAGGTGAAAAAGGTCCCTCTTTCCACAGTAGCCACTATTCCCCTATTCAAGTGACGATAAAAACTGGCAACCACGTCCTGTAATACGTCATCCAAAACCTCTGCAGAGGATGGCGTCAGAGGAAGCGTGGACGAAAACATCGGAGGAGTGATGCTAGAACTTGCCACCAGGGGAACAGAGTCTGAGCAGAACGATGCGCGGATGGCGGCTAACTCGTCTTCCGCCGCCCGAAGAGCCTGGACACTCGGTAGGGCAGAAAGGTCAACTCTCGGAGCCGCCAGAGCAGAAGATGACGCAAGGACCATCGTTCCCTATCCCGACTGCCCCGCTACCTGGCCCGCTGAACTCGAGCTCGCAAAAGGCCCATCAAGACGAGCCAGAAGGTGAGGGGGTACGCTCCTCTCCGCCAGTGCCCCTTTGGCTGAGTTTGTCTCAACAATATCCATCCTCGGCACTGGAGAGGCAGGACCTGTATGCCCAGAGTAACAATCAATCGACGTGACCTGAAGAACGTAATGATAGAGCAGATAGACCTCCTCACAGGTTAAGATTCGGCTTATCTTACCAGGGGAGGAGCATGGAGGCTGCAGCTCATTCGCAGTAGGCATGGTCTCCTCATCCACAATCTCCAAGTTAAACTCGGCCACGTCCTCTGTCCTCCCACCTCGAAGGGGGATACGGCTCGATCAGCATCATCTCGAGGAGATCTCGCGATCTCAGGGACAGGCTCACAGGAGCCTCCGTCATCCCGGGTCACCACTTCGGCATCTTGAAACTCTTCTTCTCCTCCTGACACCTACAAGAGGAAAAGAAGATGATTAGAATCAGAGCTAGAAAAAAGAAGGAAGGAAGGAAGAACCGGGAGTGACTTGCTTACCTCTGACGCGGGGTCAACTTCCTCGCCGCTTTCCCTTATAGTTAGCTGGCGGTGTCTGGTCACAACCAACTTCCGGGAATGAGAAATACCGCCAATAGGAGAAACTTGCCTGCTATGCTTTCGAGCAGGGCCAAGCGCAACGGGTGGCTGATCTCCCAAAATCTCATCTGACAAAATAGACGGCTGATCCACCTCTACGTCTGCCACCGGAAGGGTAGAGTCATCTCAAGCATGCTTGTTGCCTTCATCATCCTCAGCAGCAGAATCCAAATCTGGCACTTCGACTCTAGTCTTTCTCTTCTTGGCCCCTTGGGACCCTTCCTCCAGGCCGGTACCAACAATAAAACTGGCACCCGGGTTAAAACCGACCGGGGGCTTGTTCGCCATGACGTGGTACAAAGTCGCCATGTAGAAGATCTCTACTGGCGCCTTAATAGCAGGGACCGAGAAAATGGTACGGGTGTGGAATGTATCGTAGTATTGCCAAGCCCTGATACCATCAAGAAGGCTACCTTCAAAACCCAGACAGGAGCTGGGACTGTCTAGAAAAAGCTGGTTGTACCCAAACTGTCGGGCAAACCTGCTAGGCAGATAAGGCTCCAGAAAAACAGTATTACGGTTACGATACACCAGATGTGCGGGGCGGATGTTACGCAGCCATAGGAGCATCTGGCCGTCCAGAAGTTGAGGGGGCGCAATACCGTCAAGATGTACAGGCTCTATGTCCTTAGCAGTAAAGCGAGGGACGGATACGAAAATATGGTACATATCTGCCCTCGCCAATGCCATCCGACAAGCTCGCATGGTCTCATACTCCCAAGCTCATCACGATAGCAGAAGATAAACGAGTCATCATCAGTTACACCATCTTCAGAGCCCGGTCTCATCAAAGACGGATAATGCATCAACAGCCACCCCATCAAATAGTGATAGGGCAACTCAGTCCGTTCAAAATCCTTGGTCACGTCGCGAGCGATGACCTTGGATGTGAAGGTGCGAAGGCCACGGTATATGCTGCACACCATGGCCGGGAGGATAGCTAGCCTGATTCGTAAAACTAACTTCACAGCCGGAAGGATGAAGTTACGACTGATTCTCTCGATAGAACCAGCTCCTCCAGAGACTACACAGTTTCGTAGCCATATCATCAAAAATCTCGCCAGGAGCGCCTTCTCTGACAGCTCTTGTGTATCCTGGTAAAAATAATCGAAAGAGTCAATTTTACTCCCGAATCTGTCACTGGTGGTGGCCACCCTCTTAGCCGACGACACCAAGTCTTTAACCGCCTCCCGGGATCGAGGGCGACAGGAAGTAACTCGACCTGAGGCATCTGTCGGAAAGAGATAGTATACCCAGTCCTTGGTATGGGGAGCATTCCCTTCCGAGTTGTTATCCTTTCTGGCTATCTGATGACATGTGCTATAGTGGCACAATATCTCTTAGTAAAGGGCCACGAAGCCTGGATACCGCCTTTCCAAATCTTTGAACTCCTCATTCGTGGGAGTATACTCCTCAAAAGCTTCGTCCCGCCAAGGAAGCTTGGAGACCGCGTGCATTTCGTGGAGCGCAAGCCCCATTTCCCCTACGGGTGTATAGAAGGTTCCCGTACGGCAGTTATACATCTCCAGCAGAGACATGAACAACTTCTTATTTATGGGCAAGCCATGGCTGATTCCCAGAATAGCATGGTAAAGGCCAATCTCACACAAAAGGCCTCATACTTTTTGCAAGATCCACATAGACATATTGGTCCACGAGGGAACAGGATGTATCCAACTAGGGAGCATCAACCGGCCAATGGGGTAGGAGCCCTTCCGAGCAAGTTGATTTATAAAAGTGTCGACGGTAGAAAATATGAAATTGGGGCCCGGCACATTCAAGAAAGTACCTGGGACCAATCCCATTACAGAACAGCTGGTGTGCACCTTGCCTGCAGTCACTGACTTCAGGCTGTTGTTATAATGGATGTCTCCCACAAACATTTCACCTCGGGTAGGAGTTAAGTCTCTTCCATCTTCCGGTCCAGTGGGAGCATATTGAACCAAGATAATGGAAAGTGTCGCTCCATTTGGGGGATGCGGATCGCCATCCCGTTAGAGACAAAACTCCAGTTCTCCGACACCTCCAGAACATGACTGTTCTCCACAGTCAAGGCGTCTCCAAAGAGGAAAGCAGGTTTCAAATATTCCTCTTCGAATTTCCCGAAGTTCATCATAGCGTTAAGGAAATGGAAAGGCTGGTTCTTGATGGCATTCAGTCTAGCCGGAGGTTCGTCACTCGGAAACTAGTCCATCATATGCTGAATAATATGGTCGTACCTATAGCCCAGAGCAGCTTGGACACTACCTACCAGGAGTTCTCCAGCAGTATTAACCGGTAGATTCACTGAAAAGAAGATAGAAAAAGATAAGTTAAAAGATGGACAAAAAGAACTAATTGGGTGCTTCCACGCCTCATGCGGCTCAAAAAAACACCCATGTGGCTCCAACTTAATGAAGCCTTATGCGGCTCCAACTTAACGAAGCCTCATGCGGCTCAAGTTCAGAAGAACACTTATGCGGCTCCGTTCAGTGAAAGTCCATGCGGCTCAGCATTGCTTATGCGGCTTCGTCGGCGAAGCGCGTATGCGAACACAGTGGCTATTCTTATGCGGCTCGCAGTTCAGCCATAGGACAAATATGCGGCTCAAAAAGGCTCGTGCATAAAATATGTGACGTAGCCATAGCAGTTAGGGTTCTTTAACTCATACAATGTTCTTACCAGTAATTGGGGGATGAAAGTCAGGATGAACATCGGGTACAACGACCGGCGGAGGAGCGGCCGCAGTCGAGGCAGAAGCAGTCTTCTTGCCTTTCGCTGTTGCAGTCGATGAAGAGGCCGCCTTCTTGCCCTTTGCTGCCACGGCCTTCTTGGGAGCCATTAGTTATCGGAGAAGAAAAAGACAATCGGGATAGGGAAGAGTCGAAGCAAAGAAGAAAGTAAAGGAGTTCTCTCTCTCTCTCTCTCCAACTCCTCTTATTTATAGAAAGACGAGAGAAGGGACACACGTGGACTAGTAACTGCCTCGTAGAAGACGTAATCGACTCCTCGGATTTCGTTCCCGAGATTCACCCAGAGCATAAAATCCAAAAGATTTGAGCTGACCCTTGGGATTCCCCCTAAAAATGGCGCTAAAACGAATTTAAGGCAATTAAAGACCCGCACACGTGGCAAAGAGCTATGCGGCCGAGCTATCCATGCGGTTGAACTATCTATGCGGCTGAGCCATCCATGCGGCCGAACCATCTATGCGGCCGAGACATCCATGCGGCCAGCGTATCATATGCGGCTAGAAGAATACATAGCCATGCTTCTTATTCAAAGTATTTCAATTTTAAAAATTGAAAACTTTGAAGGGGGTCTTGTAGAAGCATAAAAAATGATAAAGAAAGATCCATGCGGCCAGGGAACCCCATGCGGCTCAGATAGCCCATGCGGCTTAGAGATTCATGCGGCACAAGGGTCTATGCGGCTCGAGACATTCCATATAACTCAGAAAAGAAAGACACGTGGCTTGCAAATAGTTCTTCCCCTTGCCCTACACTGCATTAATTACTCTGACGGCTGACAGCTCTGACGACTAACAACCCTGACACAGAGATGTAATTATGACTCTGTCATAATGACAGACCCCTAGGGAAATGAAGGAGATCTCTGACATAATCCCCCGAGATCCAAAAAATGCCACGTAGCCTTGACACGTGGACAGTCGTATGCGACTCAGGCCGAAACTCCCTATGCGGCTCAGGCCGAAGTTCCCCCTATGCGGTTCAGATCAAAATAGCCCTATGCGGCTCAAGCAGAGGTCCCCCTTATACGGCTCAAGAAGAGGCCTCCCTATGCGGCTCGTAAGGATCATCTCCATGCGGCTCACTACCCATTATGTGGCCCAAATTATCATATGGTTCGGAGCAGCCCTGACACGTGGCCAGTCTTATGCGGCTCAATCCTTATGCGGCTCAGATCCCCCAGTGGCTCCCAGGACACGTGTCTTAAGCCAATCAATTTCCCAAATTTACTGCAATCAAAGATTGGGTCAAATCCCAATAATCGGGGACACGTGGCGGGAGAATGAATTAAATTTATTCATTCAGATTCGCAGACATCAGCAGATCATCATGAGGGAGATTTCTTCCAATAAGAATTAATTACTGATGAGATTTGGTGCAATCTACACTTAATGGCCCAGATTTATCACACTCAAAACCAATGGCCCAGATTGACCAATCAACAGGCCGCCGCCATTTCAAGGAGGCAATCATTGCAAACCCTAATGATTTCATTTTATTCCTATAAATAGCAAGGTTTCATTCCCTTGCAGAAAAGAGGACCATCACACAGACCACGAGAGAGAGATCAATCAACAGAGAGAGAGAACCCCCCTCTGTTCGAGATCAGAGCACAGAGCACAAGGAGAGAATAGCCGGAGAGCAAAGAGAGCATTTCTTCAACGCCAAGCAATCTTCTGGAGCCAAGGCTGCATACTGATCGTCCAAGGAGTAAGACAGAGCGGCCGTCGTTTTCCCGAGCCTCTATCGTCACCCCCCAGAATCTAAAATAAATAATTGTACTTAGACTGCTGTACCTAGGTTTTCGTCCCTAGGCTTTCTTTGTACAAGGAAGTTTATAACGTGAAGTAAAAGTCCAGTCCTTCCATAAAATTGTTCTGCTCTTTTATATTTCATGGCAAACAGAGTGGGCTGCGAGAAAGAACCAGCCTCTCCTGCTATAGGTGCACTAGCAGCCGTCCGCTCGCAAAGCTTAAGATAGACGACCTAGAAAAGTATGGGTACTCGATAATTGCTAATGTCTAATATACTTATTATTACTAACTACTTGAATATTTATTTGCATATTTCCTAAGTTATATTAAAATTAACACAAAGTATTAAAATTAACACAAAGTATTGTAATACTTACATAGGTCTGTTTGGCCCTCTCATCAATAAGCTTTCCGCCCTTCCGATGGGTGGCCAGGAAGATCATCACCATGTTGGCGTCATCACCCCTCTTTACCTGTTAAAAATATATTATTTAGTACTAAATTAAATATTTTTCTAGTACTAATTTATCGGACTTGCATTAAAGTAATATATCTGAAATAAAAAAAATACCAAACGACGGAAATGTTCTGTTATCGAAATCGACCCACCGCACCACTTTGATACCTTCTGCCTAGCCTCCTTGACCTTCTCTGACCTTTCCTTGTACCTTGGCTTATCGAATCTAGCCCTCATCACAGTCCACTGATCAGGGGTGATCCAACCTTGGATCGGCTTTCCGGCATGAACACGAGCCTTTTGGTCATTAATAGCATCATGGACTAGCTTGACAGCGACGATAGGAAATATCCCCTCGATCAACTCGGCCTGGTGCGGTGGATAGAAATATGTTTGCTAGAAGAAGTAATTTAGTCAGTTATATAATACGCATAAATTAGATGATTCATATTAAAACCAAATATACTTTTACCTTGAAGTGCGCAAACCAGAAGGCCTTCCTATCGTCCGGAGCATCAGAGTAGTTTATCCAAGGGCTACCATAATTGTACCTTAGAAAGTGGCCCAGGCATCTTTGTACCGACGAGGGACGATATCTATACAGAGATAATTATATTCATGGAAAAGTGAATTTATGATGAATAAAGAAATAAACGATATATATAATGATAAACCAACACACTTACTTTGTACCGTCGACCCAAATCTTCGTCCTCGTCTCGTCCGGAGGTGAGCACGGAGGATCTCGCTGATACTGAGCCGACGTCAGCTCAACCTCCTCCATCTGCTCATTTATCTCCATTGTTCCCACAGTAGGAGGAATGCTAGATGAGGGAGTAGTCTCAGGCTTGGAACTACTCGTCCCAGGAGTGCTACCATGTAACATCGTGGCAGTCGAAGATATGGCTGGTCGATACATTAGAGTACTCGGTATCGAGGATCCAGAACCAGTAGGAAGTACCGGTGGAGAACTCCGTCCACGTCGGGACCTGCCAAATGATTCACGTCGTCCTGTTATACCTGATAACAACATATGATGATACAATAAATAAACAGATATATAGTACATTCTACAGTCAGAAACATCAAAGTACATTCTAGAAGTGTAACTAGATAGTAGATTCTACAGAAACATCAAAGTCTAGATAATAACCAAGTCTAGATAATAACATCCAGAAACATCGAAGTCTAGATAATAACCAATACTAGATAATAACATCCAGAAACATCGAAGTTTAGATAATAACCAAGTCTACATAATAACAAAATGAAAGTACATTTCTTTCAATCATCTTCAGAAAATTCATCTTATTCGTCTTCCTCGACCTCCTCTTCCTCTTCCTCCTCATCTTCACTTTCATCTTCGCCTTCGTCTTCGCCTTTATCTTCGCCTTCGTCTTCGCCTTCCTCTTCGAGTAATTCTACCTTTTCTACATTATTAGTCATGTAATGAGTAACTTCCGTGGAGTCCACATCTGCAATATTTGTTATAAGATCTAACATTTATATCTCGATCGAACTACGTCCGTGGACTTAATAGGTTAACTTAGCATATAATGGTGTATTTTAGTTAGGCATGACGGAGTAGGAAAGAAGGGTTAAAGTCCTTCCACCTTATGCTGATACGCCTTGTCGTTTTGCCGAGCCCATGCGGCTCGATTCCTTAACCTTGTTGCACGCTAACTCTTCTAACTTAGCCATTCGAGCACTTCGTGCTCCGTTGAACTACCCACCTGATTCGGCCTACTGGGCCATACCTCAGTCCATTGCGAGGTATTGCTTTGGTTTCTGCGGATGCCCTTTCAAATAGGGCACAAGATCGACCTCTTATAATTCAGCATAAAAGCTTAACCTGTACACGAAACCAACTAAAATCAATAATTACCTAATCGAACTTATGCTTTGCATCAATTCCATTCATTGGATATTCGAAATAACTCAATGCTTTCTTTTTTAGACCAATATAACTCTTGTATCGATTCGACTCGATGCATTCTCGGGTCAACGTAACTCTTCGAGTCTACGACTCATCGTAATGCATCGTGCGGTGCAGGGCACTACATAATATACCACTCAAAATAAGGTTCGTCTTCGAACCGAATCCAACACTCAATCCAAGTGTTTCTTTCGATTGTTTTATGATCTCGTTCTACTATCGTTGTTCCATTGCAAACACTTATGCTTCCATTAACATATCTTAATCCTTTCTGCAGCTCAATTTGAATTCAGCATACAACTTAGTTTGGATCATACATATATTTTAGGCGTCCCACAAATATATGCATTTCAGCCAAGCCCAGAGGTTGAAAATTGGAAGAAAGCTAACATGTAAAATTTCAATTCTCGAATAGTTGCCATCTCTTACTCTCGATTGGACTTGATCTCTAACGTTCTTTCTTACGATTATATCTCATATGTATATTCGATACATATGTGATCATCCAACAAATCATCGCATGCGACGCGATTCAAAATCGCATTTCTCATTTTCGTAAGTTTCATACTAACCATCAAATCTATGCGTTACGTCAAGCCGTCACGCATCCGATCGCAACAAATCTTTGCAACGCATTGTGTTTGAAGTCGTTGTCTAACTATTTATGAAGCATCACTTTGCAACTCATCTCGATATGATTTTCCTTTGTTGACTTGCAATTGCATCAACGTTCAGGGCTACCCCCATAAGGCAACTTACCAAAACATCTGTTTAAATTCATCCAACGAACTCAAATCGATGATGCTCAAAGGCAATGGTCTTTCCGACAGAAAAGTTTAACTCGAGTCGACAGTACTCAAAGGCAAAAATCGCTTTGACATAAAGGTCATATGTTCAATTTCCTACCGAGTAGGAAATTCGTAGCCAAAGTCCTAACTTGTCTGCCTCGTAACATTGAATATAAGTTCGATTCACGCAAGCTCAATTGCTAGGTGAATCCAAGCCCAACGACACAACTCTAAAGTCATTCTCTTATCTCTCGCTCTCGTGCATAGCATAATTCTCAAAATCGTCGATCCGTATCACCAAGTTCATTTATGAATTTCCATTTTGATCGTCGGCCAACATAATTATTTAAGCATTCATCCGACCAATCCTCAAAATTTGACTATATCATTCTCAGCCGAAGCTGTTCTATTAATTTTTGGAATAATTATTCGATCACCTAGACTTATCATCAATATGCACCACATCATGTTTGTTGTCGATGCAATTCCATATGCGATATCATATGGGTTATCTTATGGATCTGCAACATTCACTTTGATTTGGTGGTCAAGTCTTCTAGGGTCAGCTGCCTCGAAGCAACATTCGATAATTGTGGATCATTAACGAAGGATAGTTACTACGGACCATGCTATATCTTTTTGAAGCCAAATCGCATTCCGACGATTTCTATGAAACTCTATCCAAATTCGAACTTAACTATTTCTACGCGTATAACTGAGGTACAACTATCCTTTGAATAATTCATGCACTACCGTCGATGATTCTGCAATTCATAAAATATCTACTCGTTTAGGGTCCGAGTTTATCTACCCACAGTCAACTCCCGAGAGGCTATACGCATCGAAACAATCGTCGATGACTTATAGTCCCACCGGATCAATCACAACGTTTATGATCAATCAGTTTGACATTCTCGTATTGCTATTTACACAAATCTCGATATCGTAGGCCCGCTCCGTTTTGTATTCTCATATTGTGCTTACATATCAATTTCAATAGCACAAAGGTTAACTTTGAATCTGTATCAACGTCAACTTAACTCACATCACATACATCCAAGTTCATAATAGACTTTTCTATACGCATCACATCATTTTTACAATTCGTCGTATCACGCTATACTTCGATCGCGTAATCGAGTTACCGATTATCCAACATCGAACCCTCAAGTTATATGATAATACCCTCTAAGTTTCACGCGATTCAGTCGTACTGAAATGAGTTTGGTCTCAACATAACCAACTATTTTTTTAGGCGTGATTATCAACATCAACCAACATTTTATCGAGTTTGCAATTAGTACGATCTGAAAATAATTCACATCGACCAACATTTTCATCGAGTTTACAATTTGTACGATTCGATTACAATTTGCATCGACCAACATTTTCATCGAGCTCGCAGGTCGTGTGACTCGATTATAACATTCAAGTTTCCTATCCAACCGATCCGATTATTGCCTCGAAGCAAAATCGTTTCGCTAGTTCCAGTTATTCGACTGACTTTTAAATTTTTGTCCGACGTATCATTCATTGATACAAGTCCACACCTGATCGTTCTAACTGATTATCGAAGAGTACTTGCATCAATATGCCATCATACAAATTTTTAATCGAGCTTTGGTACTATTCCATCCGTTGCGGAGAAACCTTCCGTAATTCACACAATGTGTCGATACAATCTATCGCACAAGTGGTATGTCATATACCACTCAAGATTGAGTCATTTATCGCATAAGTGGTATGTCATATACCACTCAAAAATTAAGTTATTTCTCTCGCATCATACTCGGTATGAATCAACAATCTATTCCGACTTTGCTATCCCGTGGTGATCATACCAATCACAAACGTAACTTTTGATTAAATCAAAATATGACACAACTCGGCCAATGTATACAATTTGCCAACTCAAGTTCAGCGTGTAATCGAACCGATTCGTTCCTATCAATTTACGATTTTTAGTTCCATCCATTGCATGTCATGTAACGTTTCATTTCCAACATTCAAAGCCAATACTCGAATCCGTTCAACACATTCGATATCAACTTTCATTTTTATTGCAACACATCATTCATAATCAACTCATTGCAATTGATGCAAAAACATCCCACGACTTATGTTATATCGATGCAAGAAACATTTCTCATATCGACTGTTGCAATGAAACAAACATTTCTCAATTCACATTATGTAAATTTTTGAAACATTTGCGGCATAATTACGCAACATTGTATTAGACTTATTGTATGGAACATCCAGTGCATCATCAAGTTAAGTCAAGAGTCATTTGATCGTGGTAGGCAACTTTTGAAATTGAAACGAAGCAAAGTGTCCTGAGGAAATTGAACCTATAGTTCTGATACCACTTTGTCACATCCCGACCCGGGAAATCGCTCATTGTCGCATAAATTTCATCAAATTGATCGTCCTTGTTGGGGCATGATGTCGTACGAGTCTGGAGTTGCACTCGTACAAGGCTAGATGATTCAAATCATTCAAATTGTTATCTCGATTCAATGTTAGCAGCAGAAAAAACATAGTCACATTAGAGTTACATAGAGTGTATGAAATAATTCTTTTTATTCAATAAGCAGCAAAATTATAAAGGCTTTCAATAGCCCAAATGAATTTGTCAGGTTGGCTTACAACACTCAAGTTCTCTCTTGTCCACAATGGATTTCATCGTTCTATACATCATGTCTTCTATATCTCGGCCGCATCATGTTATTGTAACTTCGAGCGTCAATACGGTCGTATGTCTCAAAACGATATGGCATGCCATGCCTTAGCGCATTCAAACGAAGCTCCGCCATGAGCAATCTATTCCCTGCATCATGCAAACAATCTGGTGGAGGATCAGTACTAATCCTCTCGCGTACTGATAAGGCCTACTTTACTAAACCGACATTAAGTAGCTTATGAATCATGCAGCTTAACTTGTGATTTTTGTATCTTTCCCTTAGAATCAGTTTCATGGCATATTCGAAAGTAGTAAAGCTTGTATTTCATGGAAAGCATATTATCATTAATTCGCATAAGTAAGCAGGAAACATATATCAATCTCGTGTTGTCTCGTGGTGACTTTTTACCAATATTGACACACTCACCCTTGCACTGATGTAAGGTGAATACGCATACAATCTTTTCCTATAAGTGATCTTTGTGCAGGATCTTCGTGTGCCTGTTCTATCCAGTCGACCGACCCTTATCTATGTGAATTTTTTTCTCAAATTGGGTAACCATTCGCAAATCATCTTAAAGATGTGTGCCAGAGAATTACCGATGCTATCCAGCCGACCGACCCTTGCTATCCTAATAACCGGAGAATTACCGATGCTTACCATCATTGTAGCTTATCACATTAGTAACCATTCGCAAATCATCTTAAAGATGTGCACCTACGATTAACCATCCCTTATAGGCCGAACGGTCCCGGTGCCCTAGCAAATAACTCGTTCGAGGGAAATCATATACCCGTGCATGGGCTACACACTCAAGTCCATTCGACCATGCAATATGCGTCTAACTCGTACAACCAAACATAGTCTGAGTCCGAAACTCAGACTTCACATCATCTTGCATTTCACACATTCTTTCTTTCAGTGTTCTTATATTCTCTTGCTTTCTTTTCTCACATTCTTTCTTTCAATGTTCTCACATTCTCTTTCTTTCTTTTCTCACATTCTTTTCTTTTTATGATTTTATTATTTCTTTCGATGTTTTGTCGCCTTAATTCAATGTCGAAGTGAACAACCCGAAGGTCCCAAACAATTCAAGGCAGCATATTATATTTGACTGTTCTGTGGCATTTGTGCCACAACTGCTTACTTCACACATGAAGTATATCATTGAATGTGCTAGACTTATTTTCTTTCCCTCCGGCTCGTGCACTGAGGCATGCCTCGATAGAGTATTCAATATTCTATATCTCATGCACTGAGGCACTGGCGTCGATATAGTTTTTCAGTATTCTAGTCCTCTAATTCGTGTACGAAGGCACGAGTGACTCGTGCAATGAGGCACTCGTCGATACAATTATCCCATGTTCTTATGGCTTGCAGAACGAGGGACTCGTCGTCGCAGTACTTTGATGTTCATTGGCGACTCCTATATTTGATGCGCGTTCAATTCAATCGTTCTTAGTGTTTGACACGCACTACGTTTATCTCTCGATCGAGCCACGCGGACTTAATAGGTTAACTTAGCATACAACGGTGCATTTTAATTTGGCCTGACAGAGTAGAAAAGAAGGGTCAAAGTCCTCCCACCTTATGCTGGTACGCCTTGTCGTTTCGGTCCATGCGGCTCAATTTCTTAACTTTGTTGTACGGCCAACTCTTTTGACTTAGCCATTCAAGCACTTCATACTCCATTGAACTACCCAATTGATTTGGCCTACCGTGCCCATGCCTCAGTCCGTTGCGAGGCGATGCTTTGGTTTCTACGGATACCGTTGCAAATAAGGCACAAGATCTACCTCTTATAATTCAGCGTAAAAGCTTAGCCTACACACGAAACCAACTAAAATCAATACTTGTCCAAATCGGACTTATTCTTTGCGTCGATTTAATTTATTGGATCTTCGACCGACTCAATGCTATCTCATTCGGGCCAACGTAACTCTTGCATCGATTCGACTCGATTCATTCTTCGGGTCAACGCAACTCTTCAAGTTAATGACTCATCATAATGCACCGTACGGTGCGAGGCATTATAATCTATGCCTATTGTTTTACATATTAGTGATATTAGTTTCTATCATATCTATCTTGAACTTACCAGAGTTGCCATAATAAAAAAAAGGGAGATTATTTGCCCAAATATCTAACAATTTTTTTTTGTGGTGGTTACTCGATTAAGTTTAACATTATGATATTACTAATATTCATTCTATCACTATTGTACTTATACTTAAACTTAGCATTGTCCTAATATGTATTAAATTTGTCATACTTGCTTTCATGTATATTGTTTTGTTCGTCTAACATGTATTTGCAGAAAAGCAATAGTAAGATCAACGTGGACATATGCATTGAAGAAATCATGGTGGATCAAAGACGATAGTGTCCCACAAGAATTCTCTGAAGAAGCCTGCACCTTCTTAAGTATATCTGGAGTCTGTAATGAGTCTTATGAATAATTGCAAGCACAAGAAATAGATGACAAAATCGAAAGATAGGGTAGATAAGGGTTTGTATAATCATTCGGATGATCCGGCGGTATAAACCCCTGAATTTTCAGAAGTATTTTATTCAAATTTAGGTCTTTTTTTAGATTTTAGTATATATGTAAATTTTAGTTTTAACATTTTTTATTTATATTAAATATCTAATATGTTACACATGATATATAAAATGGAAATCCCTTTTTTTTACAAAATAAATAAATAATAATTTTAGTTTTTTTAATATTTTTTAAAAAATGGTTAATTAATTTTGATCAAGCGAAGTTTAGTGACATGATGTTATATTTTTCTGAATTTGTTTAAAAAAATATGTTAAGTTTTTACCACGCTCCCACCGAGAATCGATCTCCTGACCAGTCGGGCCGCATGCATCTCTCTAAACCACTAGGCTAGAGGTCATTTGTATATATATATATATATATATATATATATATATATATATATATATATATATATATATATATATATATATATAATAATAATAATAATAGTAGGTAAAAAAACTAAGTGAACAGTGCACACACACTGTTCTTCTTTCCCACGGTGAGCCTTCGTAAGCAGAGAATTGGGGTTTTTTTCTTTTTCTTTTTGCAAAGATTTTCTAAAATCTTTGATTGAAATTCTAATCAAATCTTCTCCTAAATATTCCTGATTAAATTATCCCCAAACCCTATCTAATCCCAACCAAAAATTTGGATATGCATCCGATGGGAATTCAATTTAAAACAAGTGAAAAAAACCTATATATATCTCGATAAATTGAAATTTCGTAAGCATTCGATTCCACGAAAACCTATATATATCCCGGAGGGATCTCCATAGACTCACAAACCCTAGGCTGCAGCTTCGGCCGCCGGACTGCCAGGAAGAGCTGCAGCAGCAGCGCGCAGCGCTGCGCACACAAAACAACAGCAACTACTGCTGCTTCCGAGCCAACTTTGAGGCACGTGTTTGTCCGTCTCGTTCGACCAGTTTCAAAACCAATTATGCAGGTATGTACAAAACCTTAAACTCTTCAACCTACTTCAATTATTTTAAAATTGTCTAGATCGACAGAGGAATCGACCCAAAGTCGACCAAATGTTTTCTGTTCGTCAGTAGAATAGTACAAATCTCGTACCCCTGTTGGAAGACAGATTTTGGTCGACTTGTTACCAGTTTAAACATTCTACCTTAATGAACTTCTAGACGACCTGTGGGACTCTAGAGCCCTTTTTGTAGTTTCAGAATTCATCGCTTATATGCGGAGAAAATCAATTTCCAAAACCGACAAAAACAATTTTCAAAATAGGACATTTTTTAGAAAATTCACTGATCTGACGATTCGAGTTACTGGATACTGCTGTTTTGTACACCACCTTAGACAAGATACCTTGCCATTACTGTCTATTTACTTCAGCTCACTTTATTGCATGCATTTAGTTATTATTATTTATTTTTCTGCAAAATAAAAATTATGCTTCTTTATCAAATTTGATTGCAAGTAACTGTTTAGTCATAAACTTTATTTCTTTGTTTACTATATGTACATTTGACTTAGAAGGAAGAGACCACCTGTATTCATTGGCCATGACACATGTTTGACACGAGTCATGAGTCGTATATAGATTTTGGACTTGTGTATCGACTGGCCAACGTTACATATAGGACGAGCATTAGGCTATAACTACTAATAGGATTGCATGCTAGAAGACTAGTAGTTATTAGAGTCATGACGTTGGGTAGGGAGAACATAATTGGGCGTTGACCTCCTCCCTATCTATCGTAGACTCGCTCCCCACTAAGGAACGATAGGTAGACTATGATATAGACTTGCTTGATACTGAGGAATGGTATATTGTATTTATACTCGTTACTGATGTATTGTTTCTCTTGACTTGACTTGGAGGTTATGCGACCATGCATTATTCTCGATTGTATTACACCTAGAATGGTTAGGTGACCTTATCCTTTAGGTATAGGTACTTTTGGTTTATGTACTTATGCCTGACCATGGCTTGGAACAGTATTTTGTCGTGGACTAGTTTGCCACACCTTGTCTTTGTTTGGTTGTAGGTGTAGTTCACTGCTTCGATGATAAAATACTGAACCTTGTTGTGGTCCGGATACTATATCGAACCATGTTATTATCCGATTAACTTACTTTTGAGCAGTTTATATTCAATATTATGGTATGTGTTTCTGTATCTTGTTACCTCCCTATGAGGACTTGGTGAGTTTTCCAGGTATGAATTTTCATGTCTTTTCGCAGGTATTCTGGCCAAGTCCGTGATCTACTCTATTCTATCGAAGATGACTTGCTCTTGGATCATCTTTTTCTACTTTTGACAAATCCTTTCATTATTATGTATTTTTTCATTTAAAATGGTTGGTAATGGATTTGTCTCCGCCCAACGACTTGTACAAATAATAAATTCATAGTTGATTTATGATATCATTATCCTTTTATGGTGGATGAGATTTAGTGTATTGGACCATTGGTTAAATGGTCACACCTGATTTTAATAATCAATGATAACTTAAGTCGATACACAAAATATACAAACTGTTACAGATGTTACAGGTTACTGAAATCAATATCAAAGAACGTACTGTATCGACATCCTGCATCTACAAAGAATGTTGCATCGTCATCCAAAAGCAATTGCATCGAAATCAAGATCGAGTCGTTTTATATTTATTATGTAATTTTTACTTTCTTGAGTCTAGAAAATATAAAATGTGAGATCGTTCGGGATATTACTGGCTTAAGTTTTCTCAGTCCACAAATCCAAATAGCCTACCTAATCCCACAAAATTCCACATATCCATATAGCAGAAAATCCTATGCAATTTGGATCAACCAAAATCTCACTCTGACTAGAAAGAATTTGGACAGAACTCTGACCGAGTTCGGTTCAAGTTCTGACCGAGTTCGGTCAAGGGTTTTTGAATTTTTGTTGCATCCAAATCTGCATGCAACGTTTGAATGCGATATTCTAGCATCCGAACTCAGCTCGAATTCTACTGGAGTTTGGTCAGAAAAAATACTATAAATAGAGATGGATTTTCACATTTCTAATCACTTATTCACTCTTCTCTCTATCTCTGGCTAAGTGTTTTTCATCGTTCTAAAGCTTTCAAATCTCTCCTATACCACTCTTAGCCAAAGCCAGTAACATTCTGTTCGATTTAGAGTCTTTGGTTCAAAGAGTTGTAAAGAGGTTGTAATCAGAAAACTTTTCAGTTTTCGTATTCAAGTTTTATTGGAGTCGGTCGTGCGCTCATCACCAAGGCACAGTGTTGTAAAGAGACGACAAGCTCTCATTTAGCTTATGAATAGTGGATTAACAGCGGGCAAGAGTACTCGCAACTGGATTAGTTCTCTCAGAGGGAAACCGGTATATATCGCTGTGTTCACTGAGTTTGAGTATTTTATCTGCCATATTTTATAATCTATTATTTTTTTAAGTAGTGATTATTTTTGCTGCACACGTACACACTTTATTCGCCCCCCTCTGGAGGTGCTCAACGATCCTACAATTGGTATCAGAGCAGGTTATATTCTAATATAACACTTTAGAGAGTATATATGGCAGCCGTGAAATCAGTATTCAACGGTGAAGGACAATCAACAAATAAACTCCCACTATTTGATGGAATAAACTACACATACTGGAAAACGCGAATAAATTTTTTCCTAAAGTATCTTGTCTTTGATCTTTGGTCTATAGTAGTTGACGGTTATAAGAAACCGTCAAGAATAGTGATTGAGGGTGTACTTATAGACAAGCCACACGACAAATACACAAACGAAGAAAAAACAAAGGCTAGTCTAGATGTACGTGCCATCATTGTACTATTCTGTGCAATTGACAAGACGAAGTTTAATCGTATTTCTATATGTACTACGTCTCATGAGATTTGGAAACTTCTTGAGGTAACTCATGAAGGTACCTCCCAAGTGAAGGAATCCAAAATCAGCAGACTAACACTGGAACATGAATCATTTAAAATGAAATCCTGCGAGTCAATTACACAGATGTTTACTCATTTTCTAGATATTACTAATCTTTTGCATTCTCTTGGTAAGGATTACAGTAACCATGAAAAGATCAGAAAGGTGCTACAGGCTCTAACAAAAAATTGGAACTCAGAGGAAAATACAATCATTGAAGGAAATTATCTGACCACAATGACTCTGGAGACACTTATGGGCAAGCTGATGACCCATGAGTTGTACTTACAAGAATTTGAAGAGGCAACCCCCAAAGAAAAATCTATCGCCTTCAAAGCACAAGCAAAAATTGTCGCATATAATGATTCTAACGAAGAATTATCCAATGGTGATGTGCAAGCTGTCACGACCAGTTTTTTCCATAAGGATAAATTAGTCATTTTATAAATTGTTATATATTGTGAATATATATATTTAGGAATATTGTATGTATATATTTAAATTATTTGGGATTAGTTGGTTTTAGAGACTAGTCTAATTTTTGACTTATGTTAGTCGTCCGGTTAGCTTAGACACTAATCCAGAGCCCAATAATTAGCAAGACATGGCCCATAAACCAACTCATTAGGATAGTACAATTGGACTAATTATTCATGACCAATTAGTTCATAAAGAGATTATGTTTTTGTCCAAAATAACCCCAAACCTATATATGTCTTTATTTAGTCAAAGGGCAACCATTAGAGGGCTAATTAGACATTGTAATTAAATCCTAACCTAGGATTGCATGGCCGGCTACATGAGGACTCCTCCTCAATTTCACTTCATTCATTTCTGGCCTCCATTTTCCAAAGTTGGAGCTCTTACCATTTGGAGACATTCTACTATTGATTTCTCTCTCAATCTCACTCTTTCCTCCACCATTCCTCATATTTTCTCAAGAAGGAGGTGCCTACAAGGAACTTGGATCTAGGAGCAAGGAGGAGATTAGAATCCATTCGCATGTTATGTGCATTTGCATGTTTTCATAATTTTAAGTTATTTCAAATGGATGTCAAAAGCACATTTTTAAATGGTTTTATAAAAAAAGACATTTATGTATCTCAACCACCTGGTTTTACTGATTTCAAATTTCCTGAATATGTTTTCAAGTTGAAGAAAGCTTTATACGGTTTGAAACAAGCCCCTCGTGCTTGGTACGATCGTCTAAGCACTTTTCTACTTGATAACGATTTTTCAAAAGGAAATATTGACACTACTTTGTTTATAAAATCTTTGAATAATAATATTCTTTTGATTGAAGTCTATGTAGATGATATTATCTTTGGATCTACTGATGAATCTCTTTGTCAAGAATTTTCAAAGTGTATACAGAATGAGTTTGAGATGAGCATGATGGGAGAGCTGAAATTCTTTTTCGGACTACAAATCAAACAAACCAGCAATGGGACATTCATAAATCAAGCAAAGTACACAAAGGATCTATTAAAGAAGTTCGACATGAAAGCAGTCAAGCCACTTAGCACTCCAATGGCGACTTTAACCAAGCTTGATATTGATGAACAAGGCAAACCTGTCGACATATGTAAGTATCGAGGTATGATCGGTAGCTTACTGTATTTAACTGCTAGTCGACCAGACATTATGTTTAGTGTTTGTTTATGTGCATGCTTTCAAGCTAATCCTAAGGAATCACATTTGTGTGTAGTTAAGCGTATCTTTCGATACCTTAAAGGTACTTCTTATGTCGGCTTATGGTATCCCAAAACCACATCATTTGACCTAATCGGTTATTCTGATGCTGATTTTGCCGGATGCAAAGTAGATAGAAAAAGTACTAGCGGCACATGTCATTTCCTAGGAAAAGCTCTAGTCTCTTGGTTTAGTAAAAAGCAAAATTTTGTTGCATTATCAACAACCGAGGCTGAGTATATCGCCACAGGATGTTATTGTGCACAAATTTTGTGGATGAAACAAACCTTAGAAGACTATGGATTGCATTTTACACATATACCCATTTTTTGTGACAACACTAGCTCTATTAATTTGACTAAGAATCCAGTATGTCACTTTCGTACTAAACATATCGAGATTCGACATCACTTTCTTAGAGATCATCAACAAAATGGAGATATAGACCTTGTATACATAGACACTCAGAATCAATTAGCTGACATACTCACAAAACCTCTAGCGGAAGATCGTTTCAATTAATTACGTCGAGAATTAGGCATTTTAGATGTCAATAATATTAATTAATTTTGTTTTATTAATTAATTTATTCGATACTCATAAACTGTTTTCTAGACAAGCCTAAAAAGAGTCGGTCTGTCACCACGACTACAGTCGAAGCGAAGTGGTACTTAAGAGTTCCCCGGTGAACCTCCGTTAGCTGGGACAGTACTCCTACAGCTAATCTGAGACAGATGCTGAGTAAAGAATATTAATTTATAAAATAATATTAATTATATTACTTTGAGATTTAAAATTACTAAACTTTGAATTAAATACTTAAAACGAATTAAGGAAAAAGATGTGGCCCCATTTCTATTATTTTTGATATATGTATAGCCAGGAAACCCTTGGCGAATTCGGCCCGAGTTCGGTCCGAATTCGGCCAGAGTTCGGCTGGGTATATATATGTACCAGCCAGAACCCGAGGCCCCCATCTTCTTCATTCTTCCAAACTATATCAAACAACAGCTGCCGCGCCTCCGAACCCTAGTTTTTCTCCATCCTTGTTCTTCCAATCCGAGTAGAGATTCTCGTCCAAACTTTGGATTCGTGCGGAGAACTTCGTCCTCATCAGTATATCCAATTCTTGGAAGGTAATAATTCCTTCTCTCCTCCACTTTTCAATACTTAGGGTTTCTAGAAATTTTTAGGAAATAATACCTAAGTTCAATCCCTTCAAGAGGAAGAAGACTAGTGCCAGTGAAGAGGCATCGTCTTCAGATCCGCATACGGATTGCCTCTTTTCTCCGATCCAATCGGACGATGGTGCGTCGGACGAGTTTTACTTTAAAACTTCCGATCAAGCTTTATTATGGTATGCCGATTTTATCATGCGTACTATTTACACCGGATCGCCGATTAAATAGACTATTTTTCTAGATCACCGCCCTTACTTTGAGGCATTAGGGTTACAACACTTTGTTACCTTATAATTCCCTATTGCTACTAATGTCATTAGATTATTCTATTGTAATTTTGTGTTAGACACTTTTACCGCGAGGACACGTGTCGGAGGGATCGATATCGAATTCACTGATGAAACGTTAGCAAAAATCCTTGGTATCCCGAACGAAGATGCACCGCTCGATGACATCACTGATTTTGATTTCCCCGGTGGCAGGACACTCGTTAGTTTCAAGAATGAGCTTTGTGCGCCCGCACATGCTCGTCCTGGAAAGTTCAAGGCTAATAACTTAAACTTGTTTAACTACGAATTACATCACATCTTCTATTCCACTTTACTTCCAAAATCTACTTCCAAAGATGATGTCACTGCACTTGAGCTTTCTGTTCTTTATTATATTCTTAAGGGGATTCACTTTTCTGCCCCTAAGACTATTAACCAGATGATGGGTAGATGTCGCGGGAGAGATCGCAACCTATCTTTTGCGATGCTTATTCCTCGCATCTTTCAGAGATTTGATATTGACCTATCTACTTGTGCTGTCGACCCCGAGCCCAAGTTCCTCAAACTCTCTCGTCGCAGCATTGCCACTGTTCCTCCACCTACTATACCTGCTCCTCCTGCACCTACTCCCACAGCACCTGTTCCTCCTCATTCTTACCCTATGACATTTGAGGGTATTCATCAGCATTTATCAGATCTGTAGTCCTTTTATGTTGAGACTTCTAGGGAATACGAGTTCCGTGATGTGACTCGGTTCCAGGCGATTGCCAACTCCTTCGTCGATCTGAGGTTTGCGCAGACGGGTCATTCTGCTAGCTATCTACCTCGAGACCCTTCTGTTTCTGGCTACCGTATTGACGACGAGGTGGTCCACTCTCTGTTCCAGCCAAGGAACGCCTATGATTAGTATCGTACTGCTCGTGCCCCTCCTCGAGACTATGTCGGTAAGTTTTACGCTGGTGCCACTCCTCGCACTTCTGGCGCTGGAACTTCTAGAGCTGGTCCTTCTGGACATGCTGGCACTGCAGCTGATGACGATGTTGACGAGGATGATAATTTTTGAGATATTAGATATTGAGACTGTTACTTTTGTCTTATGTTTACTTGGAAATGCTCCGACATTCCAAGATTTTATCAGTACTCTAATTTAGTTATTATCAGCACTTTTATTTGATTATGTAACTCTTCATAGACATATTTTGATTATGCCTCAGTTTTGGCATCTTAGTTTATTATTCAGCACTTTATTTGTTTCAGTTTTATTCTCGCACTTTATTAAAATACTGCATATGACAAATACATGTCTGTGTTGTTCTCTAGCATATCTGTTTCTCTTACTATATTCACTGTTTATACCATGCCTGTAATGAATATTCATATATATTTTTTATTGTGTTTCTTCACTGTTTGTTACTTATACATTTATTGCGGGAGAGCTTTCTCTTTTGCAATTATTTTGCTAAGTGACAACGGGGGAGAAATAAGATCTAACATTTCGTGAATACAGGTTATGAATAATTTCTTTTGATTACTATTTTAAATTGATCCAAGCATAGATGTTATATCGGCAAGGTTTGTCAATTATCAAAATGGGGGAGATTATTGGCCCATTGGTCAGGGTCAAACCTAATTTTAATAATTGATCAAACTCTGTCTCGATATAAATGCAAGTCAATTCAGATGTTTACCTACGACGTTTTGGACACTGCTCAACAATGGATATTTACTATGTTCAAGACCGAAGCTGTTTGCCATTCAGAATGTACTTCCTGTTAAGCTATGTAATTTTTTATTTTATTGAGTCTAGGAATACATTGTACACCGAGTCGTACTAGCAAATAGACTATCCGAAAACGTTTTTCAAAACCATCCTATTATTTTACAAATGACCTACGTTTTTAAAAAATATCATTTTTACAAAAAGCTTCTGAAGGACTTTTTCAAAAAGCCAAAATTGATTTTTCTCAAAAGTGAACTAGCAGAACCCTAGCAGAACTTGGTCCGAGTTCGGCCAGAGTTCGGCCAATTGGAACGTTAGTGAACGTTGGATTTTGAACTTGGTCATCCTTCAGTTACGGTTTGTTACAAAGAGTTCTGTCCGAATTCTGTCCGAATTCTGTCACTGTTCTGCCTTTGGAAAAACTATAAATAGAGAAGTATTTCGATCATTTTAAATCACCAATTCACTTTCAATCTCTTCTCTTCTTAATCTTACATTCTTCCAAAGAGTTCTAGAAAAGCTTTTATTTTTAAATTCCAAGCCAGTTACAATCCTCTAGTTGATTTGCCAGTGCGGTGCGGTCTAGAAGTTTCAAGAGTGATTGTAATCAGAGGCTAGATAGAAGATTCAACTCTTCACAATTGAAGTTGGTCGAGTTCTTCGTATCAAAGCTCGCGTCTGTAGAAGTTGCAAGGACTTCGTAAGAAAACATGCGAGATTTTCCAATAGTGGATTCAACTGGAAGCTAGAGTTCTTCCGACTGGACTAGTCCTCACAAGAGGGAAACCAGTATAAATCTCGGTGTTTACGTTTGCCTTCTGATCACTTTAATTTCTGTTATTTACTTTGTGATTATTATTATATCTGTGATCTAACTGCTAACAAGATTTTTAATTAGCAATATTTCGCTGCCTACTCTATTCACCCCCCTCTAGAGTATTCTGCTTTACGATTTCGTTCCTACACTCATGACGTAGTGGGCATAGACCAGGAGACCCTAGTCCAGCAGGGGTTAATTCCAGCTGAGGAGGCACTAGCAGTTACTCAGTTAGACTAGGATTTGACTGGACTCTTTCTCCAGCTTATTTAGGATGCTTGTTTATTATTTCAGACTTGTATAACTATATTATGGTTCACTCTGGATATGTACTAGATTACTTTGCACTCTGAGTTGTCTCTTTATCTCTATCTTTTATTGTGCCATATATTCTTCCTGTTAGCTTGTGATTGAGGTTTATATATAATTGTTATCCTCCGTTCGGACATGAGCTACAATGATAGGTTATTATATTATTGTTAGATAGTAGACCTATACAGTGTTCTACTGCCGATTTTGGGCATAGGCTGGGCGCTGTTATGCATTTGTGCCCTTATATCGGGAGCGGATCGTGACACATTTTTAGTGGTGTCCTATACCGGTCTGAAGTTGCAATTAGTGCGATGTCGTAGTGGCACTCGACTTAGAGTGTTGTTACGAGCCTGCTGTATATATATAGGATATATGCTATAGGCTAAGGATACTCAATCACAAATAAGAAAAACTTCTAATTTATTGTTCTATGCAATGGTCCTTTCTGATATTGATTCTTGCACTATAACTGTCCTCCTTTGATATAATCTATCTTGTGCCATATTGACTTCTTTCTTTGGATCTGTCTTCAGGATGGCGAAGACTAGATCCCAACGTCGGGGCCTGCAGATACTGAGAGGTCTGTTACATCCCGTGGACCTGATCTAGTTGCATCTACTATAGTCGGAGTATCGACAGCTACGTTCGGGGGCGCTCCTCCGCCAGTTACGAGGACCATTCCCAAGGTCGCTGTAGTTTCTCCTACCACAGTAACGGGAGCTGCGATATGGGCTATTATAGGTGTTCTTCCTTCTCCTATGCAGCGGACTCCTTCATCTGTTGTAGAGGATCTTCCTCCTCCGCCTCCACTACCTACCGACATGGGGCAGATGTTCACCTTCTTTCGGAAGATGCTAGAGGCCCAACGAGTCCAGTTTGAGGCTCAGTAGTGGTAGACAGACTCGATGCATCAGGGCATGGAGGATGCCCACCAGCTCGCTCCAGCAGCAGTAGAGCGAGGAGCTCCAGCACAGGGTGCACAGTCGAGGTCGGGCAATATGCAGGACTTCAAGAAGTTGGGGCCTCGGGATTTCGAGGGGACCAAGGGCATTGTCCATGCAGATGACTGGCTCGAGGTTATCGAGCATCTTATGAGGGCTTCCCGTCTTGCAGATGATCTGAAGGTCGAGGCTGTTGGACTACATCTATTAGATATCGCCCGCACATGGTTCAAAAATGAGTCGACTCTAGCTGGAGAGGGTCATACCTGGATGGAGTTCAAGGACTTATTTCAGAAGAAGTTCTTCTCCCTTACGGATAAGATAAATCTGGACAGGCAGTTCCAGAACCTCCAGTAGGGAGGTATATCTTTAGAGGAGTACGCTGCAGAGTTCGACAGACTGAGCCGATATACAGAGTATATGGTACGGGACCCGGAGAACAGGCCGAGCCGCTTCAGAGAGGGTTTGACTTGGGATGGAAGATCCTCATCCCCTTCTTCTACTCGACGTACGCTGAGATCCTTGCGGAGGCACACAAGGTGGAGCGAGAGTTGGGCCTGAAGCCCAAGAGGAACCGTAATTTCTTTTCGGGGACTACTAGCAGCCCGGGGGCTGCTAAGCGTCCTCAGCTTCAGTACTATTCATTTTTGTCACCGCAGCATTAGACCCCAGCTAGGGCGCCCGTTCAGCAGGCACCACATTAGCAGCATAGGCCTGTTCAGCATGCCCTTCCTTGTCTCTTCTGCAAGAAGCCTAGGCACATTTGGGAGGTTCGCAGGAAGAGGCTAGGGGTGTGCCTCTTTTGTGGTGCTGTAGGCTATCAGTTGAGGGAGTATCCTGCGAACCCTCGTAGGGCAACCCAGGGAGCAGGTGTAGCTCCAAAAGCACCATCGAGGCCACCTGCAGCACAGCCGAGGGGCCCACAACTTTCGACATAGTAGCAGCATTTTAGTCAGCACCAGCAGTGGAGGGGTGCTCATGGCATAGCATTTGCGCTGGCGCTTGAGGAGGCCGAGCCCGTCGACGATGTTATAGCAGGTTCTATTCTTCTCGATTCCATTCCAGCTTCAGTTTTGTTTGATAGTGGTGCATCATATAGCATTATATCTATTTTTTTGCTCTCAAGCATTATATACCTGTTGAATCTTTAGGTAGGACTTGCAAAATCATGACTGGAGAAGGTATTATCCTGGTCGGTGATGTTTGCAAGGGACGGAGTATTTCATTGGGAGGCCAGAAATTGAGTGCGTGCTTGCTCGTAATGCCACTACCGAGATAGGATATTGTACTCAGGATGGATTGGTTGAGTAGGCACTTTGCTAGCATAGATTGTAGAGGAGGTAAGGTTTTGTTTAGTCCTTTAGGGAGCCAGTATTTGAGTTTGCTAGTGCTATTTGTAGAGCTATGGTTGAAGAGAATGAGCTGCCTCAACCTTTGATTGCAGAGTTCATGGATGTCTTTCCAGAGGAGTTGCCAGGAATGTCGCTGAACAGGGATATTGAGTTCTCTATCGACTTGGTACCAAGTGCAGAGCCTATCTCACAACATGTCTATAAAGTAAACAATAGCGTGTTGGCGGAGATGAAGAAGCAAGTGGATGAGTTGCAGGACAAGGGATTCATTAGGTACAGTTCTTTGCCTTGGGGTGCTCCGGTATTGTTCGTACCGAAGTAGGACAGATCAGTACATATGTGCATTAATTACAGGACATTGAACAACCTCACTATCAAGAAAAAAATACTCGCTATCGAGGATAGATGACTTGTTTGATCAGTTGAGGAGCGCGAAGGTATTTTCGAAGATAGACTTGAGGTTTGGGTGTCATCAGCTGAAGGTAAGGAAGGAAGACATTCCGAAGACTGTTTTTCGGACTCGTTATGGTCAGTATGAGTTTACTGTCATGCCGTTTGGGTTGACTAATGCCCCGACGGTATTCATAAACTTGATAAACAAGGTATTCCAGTACATTGATAAGTTCGTGGTGTTCTTTATTGATGACATTCTCATTTACTCGAAGATGCCAGAGGAGCACGAGGAGCACCCGAGGATTGTATTGGACACTCTCAGGAGAGAGCAACGGTATGAGAAGCTGTCGAAGTATGAATTCTTCTTGGACATAGTGCAGTTTCTGGGCCACGTCGTATCTGGTGATAGGATTTCAGTGGATCCGAAGAAGATTGCAACAGTGGAGTCTTGGACTACACCGAGCTCAGTTGCAGAGGTTTAGAGTTTTTTGGGTCTGGCAGGCTTTTATAGGAAGTTCGTACAGGACTTTTCTAGGATTGCCGAGCCGATGACCTGACTCACCAGGAAGGACGTGGAGTTTGTTTGGACTGAGAAGTGTCAGGCCGCCTTCATGGAGCTGAAGAAGTGGTTGACATCGGCTCCTATTCTGACGTTGCCATCAGGGTCCAGAGGATTCACGATCTACAGTGATGCTTCGGGAAAAGGATTAGGTTGCGTTCTTCAGCAGCACGATAAGGTGATTGCCTATGCATCCAGACAGTTACATCCTTGTGAGAAGAACTACCTGACTCATGATTTGGAGTTGGCACCAGTTATTTTTACTCTGAAGCTGTGGAGACACTATCTGCACGGAGTGTGTGTGGAGATTTTCACTGACCACAAGAGCTTGAAGTACGTGTTTACACAGAAGGAATTGAATATGAGGCAGAGGCGGTGGTTAGAGCTGATGAAGGATTTTGATATATCCTTACAGTACCATCCAGGGAAGGCCAACGTGGTTGTCGATACTTTGAGCAGGTATCCAATAGCCATGTGTTTGACGATGGACCATCATCTTTTGGCAGATTTAGAGAGTTTGGGCATTGAGGTTATAGTCCCTGGAATTAAAGAACAGATATAGGATTTACAGATTCGATTTGAGCTGATGGACAGGATCAGAGCAGCACAGTTTGATGATGAGACTCTGAGAAGCATCAGGGAGCAGGTGCAGGCAGGGTTATTAGATGATTTCTCTATCATCGAGGATGGGTTGTTGGGGCACGGTGCCAGACTGTGCATGCTGAGTGGAGAGCTTCGGGAGGAGATTCTTCAGGAGATACATTGTTCTCAGTACTCTATGTATCATGGTGCCAACAAGATGTACAGAGATCTGAGACAACACGTTTGGTGGTACGGCATGAAGCAGGAGGTGTTTCAGTTTGTATCTAGATACTTGGTGTGCCAGCAGGTGAAAGCTGAGAGGCAGAGGCCAGGTGGTCTGCTACAGCCACTACCCATTCCAGAGTGGAAGTTGGAGCACATCACTATAGATTTTGTGTTTGCACATCCACGATCTCCAGGAGGAAAAGACGTTATATGGGTCATCGTTGATAGATTGACCAAATCGGCCCACTTCTTGCCTTTCAAGGTGGGCTTGTCTAGGAGAGGCTGGCAGAGATGTACGTGCGGCATATAGTCAGATTGCACAGAATTTCGATGAGCATAGTCTCGGATCGGGATAGTCTCTTCACTTCCATCTTCTAGAGGAGTTTGCAGGCTAGCTTGGGCACTCATCTCAAGTTTAGTACCGCATATCACCCCCAGACGGATGGGCAGTCGGAGAGGACTATTCAGACTCTCGAGGATATGCTTCGTACCTGTGTTCTGGATTTCAAGGGATCTTGGGAGGACCATCTCCTCTTGGTAGAGTTTGCTTACAACAACAACTACCAAGCCAGTATAGAGATGTCACCATTTGAGGCTCTATATGGACAGAGGTGCCATACTCCCTTGTCTTGGGACGATGTCGGAGAGAGAGTTTTGCTTGGCCCGGAGATGATTATGGATGTAGCTGAGAAGGTCAATCTTATCAGGGATAGACTTCGGGTGGCGCGGGACAGACATCAACATTGTGCCGATAGCCACCGGAGACCTTTGGAGTTTGAGGTATAGTTTAGATTCCTAGTGTTTGTGTTTGATTGTGATTGTTTGTTATAGATTAATGCTTAAGATTGTATTTTGTGATAGGTTGGTTATCTTGTGTTCCTACGGATTTCTCCGACACGGGACACAATTCGCTTTGGTAGAGACGGAAAGCTTAGTCAACGATTCATCGGACCCTTCAGTATCCTTGAAAGGGTCGGTGTAGTGGTATACCGACTAGAGTTACCGCCTGCACTAGAGGGAGTGCACAACGTGTTCCACGTGTCGTAGCTGAGATGGTACGTGGCAGATCCCAGTTACGTTTTGGATCACTCCGAGATCGAGGTGGGACCGACTCTCAGTTATCCAGAATTGCCAGTTAAGATTTTGGATCGTAGGGAGAAGGTGCTCCGGAACCAAGTCATTCCTTTGGTTCGTGTCGCATGGAGGCATCACTCTCCGGGTGAGTGTACCTAGAAGAGAGTGGATGGCAAGCGGGAGCGATTCCCTTATCTCTTCGAGCCTTGAGGTATTAGTCTTTCCTTGTTCTGATTTTGTTAGCTGTGATAGTTTCGCCTTTAATTTCGAAGACGAAGTTCTTTTAAAAGAGGTAGACATGTCACTACCAATTTTCCAAATAAGGGTAAATTAGTCATTTTATAAATTATTATATATTGTGAATATTTATTTAGGAATATTGTATGTATCTATTTAAATTATTTGGGATTAGTTGGTTGGGTTAGAGACTAGTCTAATTTTTGACTTATGTTAGTGGCCCGGTTAGCTTAGACACTAATCCAAAGCCCAATAATTAGCAAGGCATGGCCCATAAACCAAATCATTAGGATAGTACAATTAAACTAACTATTCATAATCAATTAGTTCATAAAGAGATTAGGTTTTTGTCCAAAATAACCCCAAACCTATACATGCCTTTATTTAGTCAAAGGGAAACCATTAGAGGGATAATTAGACATTGTAATTAAATCCTAACCTAGGATTGCACGGCCGGCTACTTGAGGACTCCCCCTCCATTTCACTTCATTCATTTCAAGCCTCCATTTTCCAAAGTTGGAGCTCTTGCCATTTGGAGACATTCTACCATTGATTTCTCTCTCAATCTCACTCTTTCCTCCACCATTCCTCACATTCTCTCAAGAAGGAGGTGCTTACAAGTAACTTGAAGCTAGGAGAAGAGTCTATTTGCTAAAGAATTTTGTGTCGGGTTCGTGTCCTTTGGATTGTTCATTGGAAAACCACTCCCAATAGGTATAACACTCTCTAACCTTGTCATTTTGATTCAAATTTTGGTAATGGACCCATAGGAACTCACCCATGTATAAGGACAACCCTTAGAAATTGTTTTGAGACTCTATTGAGTTCTCATTTGAAAGTTTGATTGGGTTTTGTGCCACTTTTGGAAGAAATCTGAGGGCGACACTCCAAGTGTTTGTTGAAATGTCCCACAGGATAAAATAGACTAGTGGGTAGTGTTTGAGGCTAGTATCGTGTCCATATTTGGATACCAATAGGTTGTGTCTTGATGTATTAGGACACGGAGTCA
>JANAVB010009599.1:18514059-18531672 GCA_029216955.1 Iris pallida
ATGAGCTCAATAGTTACAGATCTAGCGACAGTGATAATGAAGATGCATAGAATAAATTCAAGTCATCTAAAGATACTGCTACCGAAGAAAGCCCTTTGGAAAGTCTAACAAAGATAAAATTCTTGCCAGACCATCTTGAGACACTTGTCATAGGTGATGTATCAAAAGGTGTAAGTACACGTTCTTCTATTAAAGACACAGACATAGCAGCTAATGTAGCTTCTATATCTCAAGTAGAACCTAAGATAGTAGCAGATGCATTCAATGATGAATTTTGGATTGATGCCATGCAAGAGGAACTAAATTAATTTGAGAGAAACTAAGTTTGGGAACACATTCATGAACCTATTGGTCAATCAATAATTGGTACCAAATGGGTGTTCCGAAATAAACTAAGTGAGGATGGGCAAGTTCTACGCAACAAAGAACGTCTAGTGGCACAAGGTTATAATCAAGAAGAAGATATTGATTATGATGAAACATATGCTCCTGTTGCTAGACTAGAAGCAATCCGCATGTTTTCACAATTTCAAATATTTTTAAATGGACGTGAAAAGTGCATTTTAAAATGGCTTTTTAAAAGAGAAAGTTTTTGTGAAACAATCCCCTGGTTTTGAAGATTTTCAAAAAACCGATCACGTCATCAAACTTAGGAAAGAACTCTATGGACTCAAACAAGCACCTCGTGCTTGGTATGAACGCCTAAGTGCCTTCCTACTTGAAAATGGGTTTTCAAAAGGATGAGTTGATATTACTCTATTTATCAAGTCTTCAGATGATTGTATACTTCTTGTGCAAATTTATGTAGATGACATAATATTCGGTACTACTAATGAAAAACTTTGTCAAGAATTTTATAAGTGTATGCAGAGTAAGTTTGAAATGAGTATTATGGGAGAGCTAAATACTTCCTAGGACTCCAGATCAAGCAACACTCACAGGGAACATTCATCAGCTAAACTAAGTATACGAAGGATTTACTGAAGAAATATGACTTCGACAACGTAAAACCTATCAGAACTCCAATGGCTACATCAACTCGGTTTGTCATTGATGAAAGTGGCAAATTAGTCGACCAGCATAAGTATCGAGGTATGATTGGTAGTTTATTATATTTAACTGCTAGTCGCTCTGATATAATGTTTAGCATTTGCATATGTGCTAGATATCAAGCTAATCCTAAGGAATCACACTTATGCGCCATTAAGCGTATCTTTCGATAGCTTACGGGAACTTCTACAGTTGGCTTGTGGTATCCTAAAACCATATCTTTTGACCTGATAGATTATTCAGATGCGGATTTTTACAGGATGCAAAGTAGACCGTAAAAGTACCAGCGTACGTGTTATTTCCTAAGAAAAACTTTAGTCTCCTGGTTTAGCAAGAAGCAAAATTCTGTAGCGCTATCAACGATCGAGGCTGAGTATATCGTCGCAGGACATTATTGTGCTCAAATTTTGTGGATGAAGTAAACCCTAGAAGGCTACTATCTACACTACTCAAAGATTCCCATATACTGTGATAACACTAGTTTAATAAATTTGACTAAGAACCCTGTTTGTCACTCACGTACGAAGCACATAGAGATACATCATCACTTTTTACGTGATCACCAACAGCACGATGATATTTGCTTAGAATTCATTGACGCAGATCATCAATTAGTAGATATTTTCACAAAACCGCTGGCTGAAGACCGTTTCAACTATCTGCGACGCGAATTAGGCATACTTGAATTTCCAGATTCATAATACATTATGTTTAATAAAAATTCTTACAACTTGAGATTTTAAGATTTATTAATTAGAGTTATTTTGGGTACAAGCCGAAAGGGCCCTTCTGTCAAAAAGACGTAAAAGTCTAAGCGACACGGTGCCAATTATCTTCGGACTATCGCTAGCTGGGATCCGACTCCTACAGCTAACCCAAAGTAATAGATATTAATAAATTGAGGAATTAAAAGTTATTAAGCCTTTTTATTATTCTTTATGCATAGAATGAAATATGACTGAACTCAGCCAAAACTCGGATCGAGTTCGAATGGCGTTGGTTCAAGTTTCCAGAATAGCACAACCGGCCCTAGCCCCCTTTATAAACCCATCTTCTTTCTCTTCCTTCTCCATCTGAGAACGAAAACAAAAACCCTAGCTTCCTCTACCACCTCTTCCAAGCTCCTATCTCCAATCTTCTTAGTTCCAAGGAGCTCAAGAAGGTGACCTCTTCTACTTTCTTCATTCTCTTTGAGGTATATCTTCATCCTTCTCCTTTTCATATTCTTTGGCTCCTAAACTTTTTATGAAAAGGAAAGGTGAGTCCACGGCTTCGTCTTCTACCTCTGAATACGAACCTACCAATATTTTCAGTCCTGTTCGCCCTACTGGCGAAGAGGAATATGACCCGACTTTATTCCCATCTTTAGAAATATTGGACTCTTGGTTTGACGCTTTTTGCTATCGAAAAATTTCTTTGAAACCTCTAGTGATATCTTTGATAATGTCGTTCGTATGTTTTACTGCAACATGCAAATAAAAGATGACGGTAGTATTTATTCATGTATCGGCGAAAAAGAGATTGAATTCAACTCAACTGACCTTAGTGAATAATTTTATATGCCGGACAACGGTGAAGCATTAATTAAGATAAACCGAGTTTAATTTCCTGTCGATGTTATCCTTGATTCCCTTAAGACTGTAATGTGTCATCCTAACCCAATCCCTCGGGGAGGTAAAATGTATGCAAAGCACCTTAATCAACACTTCTATGAGTTGCATTATTTTATCTACTCTGCTTTGCTTCCCAAATGGGATCTACTTATGAGATTACCTTTTTTGTGACGTCTGCCATGTACCATATTCACTTCGGTGTTCCTTTCTCTGTTCCCAAAACATTTATGGCTTGGATGATTAGTTGTAGGAGAGTGGGCCACAACCTCCTGTGCCCCGTGCATCTAGCAGTCATTTTCAGGAGATTTAAAATGAACCTTGATTCATGTCCTATCTCCGGGCCATCTTATGAGCTGACTAGGTCTAGGAAATATCCTTTACCTCCACCTCCATCTGGTGCTGCTCTTGCTGATGTTTATGCTGATCCAGATGCTCCAGCTCCAGCTCCTGCCCATACTGCTCCAGGATTTGATCCTCAGTTTTATCAGCGCTTTGATAACTTTATCACTCTCTCTGGACAACATTATCAGAGTTATGTCGATGCTGAGTTCCACCATTCCTCTCAGGCACAGATCTTGAGGAATGGCATTGCTGGTCTGCACTGGAGTTTTGTGCATCGTCCTTTAGTTCCTTTTTCGATCATCCGTCATCCTGGTATGACGGACCGATGTTTGATGATCCGACCACTTTCGGATACTTTGATTTGACTACTACTTACTTCGATCCTCAACCGCCTGTTCCTCCAGTCGATGAGGATGCTCAGAAATGATTTAGGCTTTTGGTTTAGAGTTTTGTGATTTTTGCTTGTTGATGATGATCTATGTAGTTATGCACTTTATATTAGTCCAAAAGTCTTCAGTTGGACTTATGTAGCAGTCATAACCTCTTTTAGTTATGACTTTATCTATTTGGATTTCAGTTGTATTTCTTTCAGTTATATTCCAGTTCATGCTATGTGAGTTTTTAGTTCATTTACACTGCTACTAGTTCTACTGAGATATGACTTGTTTTGGTATGAATATTACTCTGTCTATTTCTTTGTATGTGTTAAATTGTTGGCTTCACATATTGCAGGGGAGATACTCATTTTGCGTACATGACAAAGGAGGAGAAGAGCAATACCAAAATATCAAACGAAAAATTCCATTCCATATTTCTGCAACAAATCAGGTATATAATTTTAAAGTTACATTTTTTATATTATGGTATAGACTCAAGTTTGTCAATTATCAAAATGGGGGAGATTGTTGGCCCATTGGCTAAATGGTCACACCTGATTTTAATAATCAATGATAACTTAAGTCGATACACAAAATATACAAACTGCTACAGATGTTACAGGTTACTGAAATCAATATCAAAGAACGTACTACGTCTACGTCCCGATCTACAAAGAACATTGCATCTTCATCCAAAAGCAATTGCATCAGAATCCATATCTAGTCGTTTATATTTCTTCTATAAATTTTACTTTATTGAGTCTAAGAAATATAAAATGTGAGATCGTTCGGAATATTACTGGCTTAGGTTTTCTCAGTCCACAAATCCATATAGCCTACCTAATTCCACAAAATTCCACACATCCATATAGCCAAAAATCCTATGCAATTTGGATCAATAAAAATCCCATTCCGACTAGGAAGAATTCGGACAGAACTCTGACCGAGTTCGGTCCGAGTTCGATCACGGGTTTTTGAATTTCTGTTGCCTCCAAATTTGCATGCAACGTTCGAATGCGATATTCTAGCATCTGAACTCGGCCCGAATTCTGCCCGAGTTCAGTCAGGAAAAATACTATAAATGAGGAAGAACTTTCACATTTCTAATCACTTATTCACTCTTCTCTCTATCTCTTCCTAAGTGTTTTTTTATCGTTCTAAAGCTTTCAAATCTTGCCTGTACCACACTTAGCCAAAGCCAGTAACATTTTGTTCAATTTAGAGTCTTTGGTTCAAACAGTTGTAAAGAGATTGCAATCAGAAAACTTTTCAGTTTTCGTATTCAAGTTTTGTTGGAGTCGGTCGTGCGCTCGTCACCAAGGCACGGTGTTATAAAGAGACGGTAAACTCTCATTTAGCTTGTGAATAGTAGATTAACAGCGGACAAGAGTACTTGCGACTGGATTAGTCCTCTCAGAGGAAAACCAATATATATCGTGGTGTTCACTGAGTTTGATCTTCTATCTCTTGATAACTGCATTTAATTTACTGTCTCTTTTATCTGCCATAGTTTATAATCTGTTATTTTTTAAGTGGTGATTATTTTTACTGCATACGCACACACTTTATTCACCCCCCTAGAGGTGCTCAACGGTCCTACATAGTGTGTCCTGATTATACTGTATTTACAACTTATGTATATTTATTATACTGATGGCATGTCTACGTTCCTAGTCCTACGTATTTTAGGACTGGGCGTTACATATTTTTATGGTAGCCCATATAGGTCAAGAAAATATTGTTTTGGTTACGTTACTGTACCGAGCAAGCCTGTATATAAGATTAGAGTCTAGGATCTCATCCACATGCTTGATCTCCTCTCTTGATTCCATTTCGAACTGTCGTTTGACTGCCTTGAATTGCATCTTGCTTGATTCAATTTATACCATGAATCTTGTTTCTCGTACCTAATAGAGGTTAGGAAGGTGACTCATACTAGATATATATGCTCTATTATTCAAATACATTATTTGTTGAACTCTTGTAAGTTGGGTAGTATTCCTCCCAACCTAGCATCTCATTGTGAGGTATAATTGAATGACATTAATAGGTTTACCTAGATTATTGAGTTAGAGGTCCCTAACCCATTTGGTCGACCAAGACCTTAGACAAGAAGACAGTAGGACAACTGTAGAGGCACGAACACCGGACGAGTCTTATATTTTGATGAACTTGAACCTCTTGTGTTTTCTTTTAATCGTAATCTCACATACTTATAATTTTGGACTATCCTGACTGATGTTGCTATTATAGCTTAGTTTTGCAAACTTATTCTTTTATCGGGCTTGTTCAAGGCATATATTTTATTGGGGATGCCCACTAATACATTGTTTATTAGAATCAAGGTATTAAGGCCTGATTGTCACGACATGCACCCACTTTTCGGGATACGAGTGTGTGTCCAAGCCAGCATTCGTCGCAGTGTCGGCGGTAGAACGCTGTTAAGCCACAATGCTCAAAATCACAAATAATGCTAATTCACAATAGTTAAATAAATTATAATATTCAAAGATTTACATTTGATACAAGGTACATTGTCTCACAATTTATAAAGAACAACTGAATAAATACTCATCTAACTAGTCTCTAGGTTCGGCCTGCAAGTACATCCGCCTCCCCAATGCTAAGCGTAGTCACGGCTAACCTGAAAAATATTGGTTTTCAGTCTGGAATAGAACGAGTACAATTCATTGAGTGTAGTTCCAATATATGAAAACGACTATAAAACAGAGGTTAGCCATAAAATACATGATTTGAAAATAAGTAGAAAAAAAAACATAAGAAAAATAGACAGGAAATTAACCGTAAAAGAAATAAACCAAAGAAAATACTTTCTAAGTGTTGAAGTACCTTTTGATATGTGATCAGTCTAGGGACAGTTACAACACGATGTCTAAACAATGTCTACGATATCTACTTTACAAGAAATAAACAATGTTTACGATGTCTACTTTGTAATAATTAAATAATGTCTACGATGTCTACTTTGCAAGAATTAAACAACGTCTACAATGTCTACGATGTCTACAATATAAACGGTCATATCACACATCTTTTGGTACTTTCCTTTTTTGACACTACAGGTAAGAAATATGACAAAATATAAAAAGAGACAAGAATCAAATATAGAATGACTAACAATAAAATATAGTAATAATCAATATCGAAAACAAACAACAAATGTACTCGCCTGGGGTCCTTTGCTGGTGAAAGCGCTAATACCAATCACTCAGTGTGCCACACAAAATCAAACTCGCGCAACAGTCTCCGAGGCTAAAAAAGATATTACCAACGTGTTTAGAATAGTCAAATTAGCTAGGTTAGCCTACCCATAAGTCCAATTCTGGACACAGGGGCAAAACGATAATTTTGGGTCAAAACGGTATCCGTCATTGGACCCGCTTTGCACCGAAACGCGTGCCAGTATCTACGGTTTCTAAAGTCGTCAAACTCTATGTCTATGGGTCCAGTTTGACATGAAAAACCCAATCGTATGTCCAAAGTTGGATTCTTGTGGGCCGTGCATAATTTTGCCCGTTAGATCGGGTCGCGAGCCCGCCAAAATAGAATTTCGGTCGACCTTCTCAGAATCGGACCAAACTTGGTGCATAGGACCAGAAAAATGATATGGTCCTGTTGGAGCATATTTTGTATCGAGATGACGAACGTGCACGAAGTTATGGACTAGTTTGCAAAAGTGCCGATACGGGATATCTCGGCGGATATGCCTCGATTTCGTCGTGCATATACATCAAAATTGAGTTTTGTCGAACGCCACATGTTGACAACATCCATACGCATCTTTCGATGCTCATGGGTTACGACCACATCGCCCGGTTTGTTGGGGCACACGTCGTATCAGGAAAAGTTATTAAAATTTGAAGTTGAAACACTAATTTTTTCCTAAAAGTTTGAAACAGATTTAATCACGAATTAATCAATGAGAAATAAAACTACGAGTTGGGTTTCCATCCATTTATGTTGTAAACAAGGTTGTTCAAGTGGTTTCCTAAATTGGTTATTGGTTTGACCATAATCGGCCTTCCAATATTGGGTTTGGACAGCCTTAAAGTTCTGCTTTGAGTTCTCCTAAAACTAGGTTTTTCCAGGATTAGGACTCAATTTGCAATCGAGTCAATACGTTTTGAAGTAATCTAATTGACAAATATTGAAGAGGGTTATATGGTGTTCGAACCTATGCAACTAGATTGAGGAACGATCGAGCATTGCGGGAGAACTTCTGTCACGAAGTTGGGGTCAGACAGGGCTGCTGCTGCTGTCGCTCTATTTCTGCTGTTGTTCGGCCATGTTCTTCCGTTCGCTGGAGGCCAGCATGGGGTGGCCATGGGTGGCATCGGGGAGGCGTTGCAAAAGGGTGGCGGAGATCTCGAGTTAGGGTCGTTAAAGATTTATTTCGTTCTCTATGTTTTATATATACGCGTATATGGGGGGAGGGGAGGTCGGTCTGTGTTGGCTGCGGGTGAAATTGGGTTTGATGACTCACGAGATTTTAAGCTCTTGTGAGTTAAAGTATTTTTTTCTTTTCTTATAAATATATATAGATATTTATATATGCAAAAAAATCCCAAAATTATTTTAAAAACCATAAATACTTTCTAGTTAGTTAATTGGGTATTATGCACAAGTTTTTACCCAATTTAGCAAGTTTCTTGCTACTTGTTCTATTAAATAAGAAATATCAATAACTAATTACAATTATATATATATCTGTTTCTCTCAAAATATTTCACTATAATATAAATAGAAATCTAAAAATTCCAAAAATACTTCTATAACATTTAAATAACTATTTTGTACCCTTTACCTATTATGAGAATAACATAACTATTAAATCAAATATAAAGTTATTAACAATCTGTACATTGTAATTTAAATTAAACATGCAAATAATAAAAAACAAAAAGATCTTAATATTTTGGGGGTTTATACTGATCAACTTTAATGCACTTGGTTCGCTCTTTATATGATTGTTCTACGTAGATTAAGATATAGTTAACCAATATACTTACCCTCTAGGATCTCATTCGCGTCTGCCTTGACAACTCTCTTTTGAACTATTCAATCGCCTTTGAAATCCGTATTTGTATTCGGTCATATCTTCCTTGAACTCTTTATTGTTTTCTTCTTTCATCTATTTTAGAAAGACAAACGTTGTACTTGATATATAGACACAGATTATCCCCTTTAGTTACCCTATTACCTATGGCCATGATAGCTATACATACACAAGTATAGTTAGCCATCGACCAAGCCATAATACTACATCCTATGCATCCTGATTGGCTTCGTGTTGTTCTTTGAAATGTTTTGACAAATTTCTTGTTTTGCTTGGTCATAACTTTGATTGAGAAGATTTTGACCAACTCGACCCTAAGTACTAGCTAGAATAACTCGGAAAAGGTCTAATAGACATCCTACAGTACATTCGCAAAGACATAGAATATTTACCATGGCCGTGATAGGCATCCATCATGGGAGTAGATAAACGATAAGCAATTTTCTAGTTATGCCGCTGAGACAATTTAATATGAGAGCCAGACCCTCGCTAGTTTAGTTGTCTTGCATAGTATAATTTTCTTGGCCTCACCTAAGAATATTAGGATTCACTAGTTAGCATCAGCGTTGCATAAGCCCTACATTTGACACCTTTAGTAGTCTTATAACCGTAGCATAGATGAACTTTTTTAAAATAGCAAATGAGGACTTAGTCGTTAGAGGATTACCACGATGTGCCTTAGAGTTTAATACCCCTCTTGTAAATCTTGTATATGTTATAAGGAGAGTGAAATGGCCTCTACGTACCTAGTGTAAGGACACGAAAAGTGGGTACATCCAGCCTATGCTGCAGTGTCAGCGGTAGAACGCTGTCCTATGTCACAACATCTAACATAATATAGAATAAGCTCCGAAAGGAGAACAATATATAAAGTACAACTCAATCACCATATCTAAGATGGAATATAAGATAAGATAATCTCGACAGAAAGTCACAAATATGAATAATAAGTCTCGGTGTAAACCATACCATAAACAATATCTTAATACAATCTCAAATGTCTCATAAAGCTAGATAATAAGATAAGTCTAGACTAAGCTAATGGAAAGTCCTCGGCGACTACTGGATCCTCCTGAGGGTCCAAGTCACCTGTGTCAACTAGTCCTGCTCCATAGTAAGTATCACAGCAATCCTCATCATCTGTAATATTTTTTACAGGTCCAGTCAGGACAGTAACGAATACGTATCTCTCACACATTGCATAACATAAAAGGAAAATATGAACAAGCTATAGAATAATATACATAAAATACTGTAAAGAAATAGTAGAGAGACTGTAAAAAGAAGAACATGATATAATGGAAATAGATATACATGATATAGATAAGAAAAACTGAACTAACTACGTGATTCAGAGCACATGTTTGGTTATGTAAACAAGTTTAGGTTATACATAACTTAAATCTAATTTGGAGTTGTACATGATAATGGTGTAGATCACATAACCAAATAAATACTCTTCCTGCCCCAATTAGAACACAAGGATTTGTCCAGGTTATGCTATGGTACATAAAAAGTAGTGTCTCACATGGAGGATCAGTCCATATGAAGCAACTGGTTTATAGATGAAAAGCTCACATGATCATAAGTGTACATGAATGTCACATGAGTATACATGAATAAATACGAATACAAAGAGTAGACGATGCACATGATAAAGTACATGTGCACAATATACCCGATGTATCCGAGGGGATAATATCGCATGAAGAGATACATATAGTACTAATCCATGATAACATCATGACAGCATCAAGTAAACTAGTCTATAACAAGTGAATATGTCCAAACAAGCATTAAACGATCAGAGAATGTACTCGCCTGATAATCCAAACTGCTGATGAGGAAATATAACTGAACTGGAGTGATGTAATCCTATTTAAAATAATCATAAGCCACAACATGGTCTAAAATATCATAAGAAAGGTCTACAATACAATTCTACATGATTCTAGGTCCTTCTAGGTCAAAGTCAACCCTGGTCAACTCTGGTCAAAACTGGTCAACTTTGGTCAAACCTGGTCAACTATAAGTCAACAAGTCCATTTACTAATTTTTAGGTCAAACACAAGTTTCCAAGTCATTCTAAGTTCGTTTAAGTCGATTTGAATCAAGTTTGACCCAAAGTTGACTTTTGTCAACTTGGTCAACTTGTCGGTCGACTCGGCTATTCTAGGCTCATTGGGTCAATCCTAAACTGACTCAATACTCCCTATGTTACATTCACAAGCAAACAATTGCATATATATATATATATATTCATTCATTCAAGTAATATATATATTCATTCAAGTAATATATATATATATATATATATATATAAATATATATATATATATATATATATATATATATATATAACCTTACTTGTGAAAAGAGGTTTGTGTGGGTGTGTGTCGACAAGGAACTGTTGTGAGGGTTCAAAACTAAGGACAATAGCTAAATATTTAACTATGAGACTATATCATATATATATATACATATATCTCTCCTAAAGTAACTTATACATATATATAGGCATATACACAAATACACATATAAGTAAAGGAAGTTGGTCACTCGGAGGGGAATGAAACTCGACTATGAGATTACGTATCTCTACTAACTCACCAATGTACCTATTTATTTATATATAGCTATATATGAAACACACACACACACACACACACACACACACACATATGTATATATTTTTACACACACACACACACACACACACACACACCACACACACACATATATATATATATATATATATATATATATATTATATATATATATATATATATATATATATATACGTACGTACATACATACATACATACATATACATACATACATAAAGAGAAAAAAACCCAAATATATACATAAATAGTATATAAAATAGGGTATAAACCCAAAGACCACTCCCCGCAAGTCCAGAACCTAATTAACTTATTATAAACTAAGAAATTATAACTAAAATCTCAAGAAATCAAATTATGATAAAAATCAATTCAATATATATATATATATATATATATATATATATATATATATATATATATATTCGAAACATGAAAACTCGAGACCCAAATCACATAATACCCAACTAGAACACGCGAAACTTGGCAAACACGATGGTCTATACGTGTGTTACATGCTCGGGTACTCACAGGGTTGAAATCGTGTCCGTATCGTGTCCATAGAGTGCGTATCGGAAAACTGGATACGCGGGTTGGAACGTGTACGTGCACGTGTGTTTTCGTTCGATTCAGCGCCACACGCACTACGAGAAGCCTCATGCTCGTGCACATAGCTAGGTAGCATCCCGGGCTAGGTCTAGGATACATTGACATGACACCACGTCGTGGCTACGCGACACAGGACACACGGATCCCGCGCGGCCTGTGCGCACGCGTACGTGCCCGTGGGCGCGTGTCGAGCCATGTGGCTCGCGATTCGAGCCTCGCTGTGTCTCGGGATTGAGTTCTTTGGTAGCCCATGTATAGGGCTTCGTGCTCGTGCTCCTGGAATGGGTCCTCGCCGCGTCGTGTTCGCGTACGAAGGCCGTGTCAGCGGTACTTTTCAGCCGCGTGCACGGTGCTAGCTGAACCATGTGCGTTGGATTTTTCTGCGCACACTACACGAAACGTCATGAAATTTTACGAGCGTGTGGGCAGAGGATTCTCTCACACGCCCATTAAATTTCACGCGAAACGGAGCTCCGTGAGTCGAGTTATGATGCACAGACAGCAGGGCATGCACGGGGCCGTACACGTGCCTCGTGTACGCGTGTCCGTGTCCGATTCGGATACTGAAATTCTGTCAAATCAAGTTCCGTCTTCATGAAAGTTATTACAAATAATATTAGCAAGAAATTTGTGAAAACATAATAAAAAAATTTCAGTTCTAAGTGGCATTTCGTCAAACACGTGTTCCATAGGACCGACACGTGTCCGATACGGCTATCAAACGAAATCACAAACCTGCCAAACTTCATGCACAGGTCTGGGGTGTCTATATGGATGCATCTACGAAGAAAAAATGGATTTAACAAGTGTTTAGAGAGATTTACCTATTGAGTGTCAAAACTCAATGAAACAGCCTTCCAAATACGTCGATTACCGCTTTCCTCCGGTCAAACGCCTCCGATCCCTCGCTAGCAAGTCTCCAGCATGTTCCTATCCTCTCGAAGGTCAAAACACACTTTTTTTGGACAGATTTGGATGGGAAACGAGAGAATGGGGCCTTTGGAAGAGAAGAAAAAACTAGGGTTTTGGATTTGTGAAGGCAATTAGGTTTCTCACAATGAAAGGGGGGCTACTGTGTTTGGCTAGCCAAGCATAGGGGTATTAGGGTTAGGGTTTAGTCATGGGCCAAGCACTCCTCAAGTTGCTAAAAAAGCCCATTGACAAAAAGGCATAAAGGCTTAATGAAAAATTGCTAAAAATGAATTAAATGATTCTTAAAAATAGATAATAATTCTAAATTAAAATATAAAAAACCAATAATAAATCTAATTACATTATTAGGCTTTTAATCAAGGTTGACTAGGATTATACCACCTTCTACTACCAAAACACCAATCAAGCCACACACCAATCAATTTAATTAAAAAAGAAAAAAATAAGAAAAATCAAATTAGCACATAATGACTAGAATACCCTTAATTAGAAAAATGAGTACGACAAATCTACCCTCCTTAAAATAATTTTGTCTTCGAAATTAAAGTGGTCGTACTCCTTCTAGGTCAAACTCCCAACAATCATAGTCTTAAGAAAACTTATCTAAATCATACAGTTGGAAAGATATCATACAGGGTTATGGCAGGTAATATCAGTCTGAGGTCTCATCATCTAGTCATTATAGTCATATTAGATCAAAAGTAGTCATAAGGTATCAAAACATACAACAATATGGTAGGTTACAGTAATCATCAAGACAAGATAAGGTATAGGTCAAGAACTCACCTCTACTAGGTCTGGTAGCTGGAAGTCTCTTTTGGAGACAGGCCTCGACTAGGGGTAGGTGCAGTAGGACATGTGGCATCCTATGTCCAGCTGACCCACATAATAGGCACAATCCTAGTCTCTTCCTACAGTCCTTCCATACGTGTCCAGGCTTCTTACAGAAGGCACAGGTAGGCACTCGCTCAACTAGCCTCTGCTGGACAGAAATCTGGACTGGAGATATGGTCTAGGTTGGAAGTCGGTGTACTCATGAGGCTCTGGGTATATACTACTCCTCGTCCTCTTGGGGCTAGGCTCTTCCTCGAATGCATGTAATCCTATAACAGTTGGATATGAGACTCTACTCTCATAAGCTCAGCCTGAAGTTTGTACCTCTCACACATCCTGAAGAAGTCTGTAAATCTGAGCCCTATCAGAAATGGCATGGGTTACCACTCCAGGAGGCAAAGGGAGGCCTCCAGTCTCTGGCTAACTGCCGCCTTCTCCTGAAGGATAGAGATGGAGAAAAACTCTCCAGTGAGGTTGCTAATACCTCCTAAGCAATGTAAGGGGGAACTACAATCTCGGTCTCATCCGAAACTACAGCTGTGCAGTGGGGACAGACTCTGGTCATGGGTGCCATACTGGAAAAGATAAGGAAAACAATAAATCATCGGGCTGTAAGGCAGTCTATCTCTATATGAAAACTGGTAATTATCAAAAACAACAAAGAATTAATATATATAGGGTTACTATTTCAAAGATGATCAAATCATAGGTTTAAAGTACGACTGTCAATAGCATTAAAATCCAATCACGATATATATAAAAAAATTTAGTCTCGATACGATCTAAGTTGATCAATCTCTGGATAAATTAGATTTGGACAAGATGGGGAACAAGGTTATCGAAGTCTGAGCACGAGCATCCAAGGATGAAAATCTAGGTCACAATTAAATTTAATTCAATTGAGTACGACCCAGGATTAATATGATAAGAAAAGATGACCAAAGTCGATTGGTCGTGATCAAGGGAGTTAGGATTCAATGATATTGAAAACTTTTAAAGGATAATTCAAGAGATAGAATAAGTCAATTTCCTCCTTTGATAGGATAAACATAAGACAAGGTTTTGTAGGGAAGTCAAGTTATCATCTCTCTATGATACCATCAAGCTTATCTAATCATCATTTGCCTATCATATCTTTATCTCATAAGTCCAAATATGAAAATCAACCTTATATGACTATCACCAAGAATTTATACCCTTTCGTATGTAGATTGGACCTTGTCATGATCATCAATTCCTAAATTCCAAAACATTACTCATGAAGCATACCCTTTTATTTATTAGCACTCAATACTAACCACTTAATCATCTTTAAATCTAAATCTTCCACCTTGTCTTAAATTAGATCCGAAACCTCTAAATCAAGTATTATAAAAACCTTGAACTTGTTCAATTACTTTTTCATGTTATTCAATCAAAACTACTAGACCTTACAAAACTTATTCTCTATTAAAATCAACCTCATATTTCCTTCAACGTACACCTCAAATTATTTCTCCTTAAATTTAAATTTCTCAAAAAATCTCTATGTTTCTTAACTTAAAAATTCTTGTGTTCTTTTTGTTCTTTCTGTTCTTAACTATTTTCTTGTAAATCTTATTCAATTTCGTATTGCCATAGAATACAGTTAAAATCTCTTCTCCATTACTAATTCCTAAATTTAATTCATAGCCTTAAAGTGAAACGTTTCAAGAATCAATAACCAAAATTTATCCAAGTCTTCAAACTAAGTTGACCTTGAATATCCTCATCAGTTAGAAAATACATATACGAATTATTATCTCCAAAATATTTCTCTATGTGTGATCGTTTCTAATTGATAATATTGATCTCTTGATTCATTCCCAATCTTTACCACATTTCTATCTCAAAATTCTATATCAAGGTCCATCATATATTCCTAGAGTTATCATGAGATAACAAATTACGTCCTTTTCGAGTTAGATGATTACGTCACTTCTTCGACCTTTTCAAGGTAAAGATATGTAGAGATTTAAGTTTCAAAGTATAGATAACAGAATTAGATCGAGATAGATGATTGATGTAATTCAGACAGAGTTAACTAAGATAAGGGAAACATGGTAATACAAGAAATAAAGACAAGAAAGAAAGAATGATAAAATCTGTTCTTGCTCATCTGTTCAAAAGAATGAACCAATTTTAAGATATAATCTGATAACCAACACGTCTTCCTGAATCATATTGCTAGAATTTTGCCATGCTAGTAAGCATAGCTGAAATAAACAATAGAGTCTGTATCTAAGGATACACCCAATAATCATGTTATTTAGAATTCTTACACACCAACCGGTATGGCTGCAAGAAAAATCTAGATTTTGTAACTAGGATAAGTATATCTAAATTAGGCTCTACGTCCTTGTCATGCTAGGCAGTATGACTGCGATAAATTCTAACTCCACAAATAAAGTAGACATTTACCTTCTCACTATCCTTATCAAGTATGTTATCAGGTTATACCCAAATTCCAAAAATAAAGTAAAGAAATATATATATATATTTAAATACAAACTCAAAGTTAAACTAATCAGCAGATTCAAAATTCAACAATGAATCCATCAAAATCAAATTCAATAACAAGGAGTAAGGGTGAATTAAATTAAGGGAAAAGATTTCAAATTGAAGTTAAAATAAGATTCTCAAGGGTCGTCCCAGGAATCTCTCAGGAATTCTAAAGTGATTGAGTATCCTCTCATTCTAACACTTTACTCTATATCTATAGCAGGCTCGTAGTAGTACAACTAAGTCATTGTGCTACTACTATATCGCACAAATAAGAATCTCGACCTGCATGGGCCACCACTAAAAACGTGTCACAACCCGCACCCATTATAAGGGTACGCGAAGTAGGTACGTCCAGCCTATGCCGCGTCGGCGCGGTAGAACGGTGTCCTAGGTCACAACATCTAACATAACATGGAATATGGTCCGAAAGGAGAACATATATAAAGTACAACTCAATCACCATATCTAAGATGGAATAGAGATAAGATAATCTCGACAGAGAGTCACAAATATTGAATAATAAGTCTCGGTAAACCACACATAAGCAAAATCTCAATACAATCTCAAATGTCTCATAAAGCTAGATAATAAGATAAGTCTAGACTAAGCTAATGGCAAGTCCTCAGCGACTACTGGATCCTCCTGAGGGTCCAGGTCACCTGTGTCAACTAGGCCTGCTCTATAGTAAGTATCGCAGGGATTCATCATATGTAATATTAACAGGTCTAGTCAGGACATGAACGAATACATATCTCTCATACAGTTCGTAACATGAAGAAAAATATGAACAAGCTATAGAATATATATGAACTGTATGTAAAGAAAGTAGAGACTACTGTAAAAAGAAGAATATGATATGTGAAAATAGATATACATGATATAGATAAGAAAAACTGAAACTAACTACGTGATTCAGAGCACATATTGGTATGTAAACGGCTTAGGTTATACATAACTTAAATCTAATTTGGAGTTGTACTGAAATGGTGCAGATCACATAACCAAATAATAATCCCTGCCCCAATCAGTACACAAGGATCTGTCCAGGTTATGTTATGGTACATAAAAAGTAGTGTCTCATATGGAGGATCAGTCCATATAAACACTGGTTTATACATGAAAAGTTTACATGATCATGAGTGTACATGAATGTCACATGAGTAAACATGAATAAATACGAATACAAAGAGTAGACGATGCACATGATAAAGTACTAAACACAATATACCGATGTATCCGAAAGGATAACTTCGCATAAAGAGATATATAGTACTAATTCGTGATAACATCGTGACAGCATCAAGTAAACTAGTCTATAACAAGGGATATGTCCAAACAAGCATGAAACGGTCAAAGAATGTACTCGCCTGATAATCCAAGCTGCTGATGAGGAAGTGTAATGAACTGGAGTGATGTAATCCTATTTAAATAATCATAAGTCACAATATGGTCTAAATATCATAAGAAAGGTCTACAATGCAATTCTATATGATTCTAGGTCTTCTAGGTAAAGTCACCCTGGTCAACTCTGGTCAAACCTGTCAACTATAAGTCAACTAGTCCATTTACTAATTATTAGGTCAAGCACAAATTTCCAAGTCATTCTAAGTTCGTTTGAGTAATTTGGATCA
>JANAVB010009599.1:18533824-18538824 GCA_029216955.1 Iris pallida
TATATATATATATATATATATATATATATCGAACCCGAAATCTCAACTTGAGACCCCAAATCGTAAAATATCCAACTAGAACTAGAACCCGCAAACTTGGCAAACACGAAGGTCTATACGTGTGTGACATGCTCGGGTACTCACGGGGTCGAACCCGTGTCCGTATCATGTCCACAGAGTATGTATCAGAAACCGGATATGCGGATTGGAACGTGTACGTACATGTGCGTTTTCGCTCGATTGAGCGCCATACGCACCACGAGAAGCCTCGTGCTTGTGCACATAGATAGGTAGGGTCCCGGGCTAGGTCTAGGATACACTGACACGACACTACGTCATGTCTACGCGACACAAGACATGCGGATCCCGTGCAACCTGTGCGCGCGTGCGTGCGTGCCCGTGGGCGCGTGTCGAGCCACGTGGGTCACGATTCGAGCCACGTCGTATCTCGGGATTGAGTCCCTAGGTAGCCCAGGTATAGGGCTTCGTGCTCGTGCTCCTGGAATGGGTCCTCTTCACATCATGTTCGCGTACGAAGGCCGTGTCAGCGGTACTTTTCAGCCGCGTGCACGGTGCGGCTTGAACCATGTGCATTGGATTTCTTCGCGCACACTTCACGAAATGTCGTGAAATTTTATGAGCATGTGGGCAGAGGTTGCCCCCACGTGCCCATAAAATTTCACACAAAATGGAGCTCTATGCGTCGAGTTATAACGCACAGACAGCAGGGCATGCACGGGGCCGTACACGGGCTCGTGCAGGCGTGTCCGTGTCCGATTCTGGCACTGAAATCGTGTCGAATCAAGATTCGTCTTCACGAAAGTTATTACAAATAATATTAGCAAGAAATTCGTGAAAACAGAATCGAAAAATAATAATTTTCAGTTCTAAGTGGCATTTCGTTGAACACGTGTTCCATAGGACCGACACGTGTCCGATACGGCTATCAAACGAAATCACAAACCTACCAAACTTAAGCAAAGGTCAGGGGTACCTACATGGATGCATTTACAAAGAAAAAATAGGATTAACAAGTGTTTAGAGAGATTTACCTATTGAGTGTCAAACTCAATAAAATAAGCCTCCCAAACACGTCGATGTCACTTTCCGCCAGTCAAACGCCTTCGATCCCTCTCTAGCAAGTCTTCAGCAGGTTTCTCTCCTCCCAATGGTCACAACGCACTTCATTTGGAAGGATTTGGGTGAGAAACGAGAGAATGGGGCCTTTGGAAGAGAAGGAAAAACTAGGGTTTTGAATTTGTGAAGGCAATTTGGTTTCTCACAATAAAAAAAGGGGGAGAAGGGGGCTACTGTGTTTGGCCGACCAAGCATGGGGGTATTAGGGTTACGGTTTATTTATGGGTCAAGCACTCCTCAAGTTGCTAAAAAAGCCCATTGACAAAAAGGCTTAATAAAAATAGCTAAAATGAATTAAATGATTCTTAAAAATAGATAATAATTCTAAATTAAAATATAAAAAACCAATAATAAATCTAATTAAATTATTAGGCTTCTAATCAAGGATGGCTAGGGTTATACCACCTTCTACTACCATAACACCAATCAAGCCACACACCAATCAATTTAATTAGAAAAGAAAAAAATAAAATAAAAATCAAATTAGCACATAATGAGTAGAATACCTTTAATTAGAAAAATGAGTGTGATAGTCCTCGGGTCGTGTGTCATCATAGCATTTCATGTCAGGAGAATTCCCTTGGGAAAGGAAGTATGAGATATGCAATCGGATTCCATCTATTCGAAAGTAGAGAACGATCTTCGTACTTGATTCATATCTACCGTGTCACGTTATTCTTTTATATCAAAAGTCGAGGTACGATGTCACGACTTTGAATTTTTCTAACTTCATTAATGATAGAATCACATCTTAGTTTAATTTTGAGAAAATTTTTTTTGAAGTGTATTAATTGTAAGCCCCTCTAAATTTTAGAATTTACTAGGATTACCAATTGATCAGGATAAATTAGTTTCCACTAGGATGATAAATCAGTGCCTTATGAACATCCATTTTCTATATATATCATTTGAAGACCCAACCTCGACTCAAATCTTTCAACACAATATATGGTTGTGATCTACTCTAAGCCCACTACGCACATGCCACTAGTGTGCCACTCAATTGAGGCCCCATGTGCTACTTATACTCAAAATCATGGAAGGCACATCATCCGACTTACAGAACCTATTTAACCAACCCGACTCAGAACTAGCTCAACCACTTGGGTTAGAACTTGTTCTAGGTTACCCTAACCTAATAGGAATGGTTTAGATTAATTTTATGGGATTTTGTCCAGCCATAAAGAATTAAATCCAAGATTCATTCAATCAAAGGTTGATGTCCAATTAGGGAAACCACTAAACCCAGTTAAACCTATTCATACATGTCTCCATGTTTGGAATATAAAACCTAACCTTATGAAATGAGTCCTTACACCTACTATGTAGTCCCCATCTCTTTATCCACGAATCCTCCTTCCATAAATTCTTTAACCATATCTCTTTGTAGCCTATGTTATGCGATGAATGGAATCCTTCTGTACCAACTTATTTTCGGTTATGCTCAACCAAGACCTCTCCTACTACCTCGATGGAACATGGCCAATGTATAAGCAATTTTAAATAGATAATACCTAGGCTTCCTTTAGAGTCCGTGACTATGGCCAGAAGTACCTCATATTCTCGCACGTCTTCTTAAATTTTGATATTTTTAGAAGTACTATAAATGTGTCCTCCACGATTAACCAATTTCTATAAGTTGGGTAGAGCTGTGAACTTCATACACCCTACCATTTAGAAGGTGACGTCGAACTAGGAGTTCGATCGTAGAACGTTTCCTCCATCCTTTCAAATTTTTTGGTATGATTTGACATACCTAATTATTCTCCCATCCCTAGCTTCCTTGTCCTGTTATATTAAGATTTATTTTAATTTTGTGGATATAATTTTTGTAAGTTGGGTAGGATCTAAACTCCTTGAATTTTTAGAAGTAGTATATTCAAATTTAGGTATTTTTGTAGATTTGAGTATATATGTAAATTTTAGTTTACAGATTTTTTATTCATATTAAATATCTAATATGTTATACATGATATATGAAATGGAAATACTTTTTTTTACAAAAATAAATAAATAATAATTTTAGTTTATTTTAGAGACTATTATATTTTTAGAACTTATTAAAGTATTTATTGTTTTATTGTACAATTTTTTAAAAATGGTTATTTAATTTGATCAAGCCCAGTTTAGTAACATGATGTTATATTTTAGGAATTTTTTCGAATATTTTTTTAAATATATGTTAAATTTTTACCACATGTATATATATATATATATATATATATATATATATATATATATATATATATATATATATATATATATATATATGGTAAAAAAAACTAAGTGAACAGTGCACGCGCACTGTTATTCATTCCCACGCTGAGCCTCTGTAAGCAAAGAAATTAGGTTTTTTTTTCTTTTTGCAAAGAATTGCTAAAATCTTTAATTTAAATTCTAATCAAATCTTCTCCTAAATATTCCTGATTAAATTCTCCCCAAACACTATCAAATCCTAACCCAAAAATCGATATATATTCGATGGGAATTCGATTTAAAACCAGTACATATATATATACATACATATATATATATAAATATATATATATATATAAATATATATATATATATAATAATAATAATAATAAATCAAAATTTCATAAGGATTTGATTCCCCAAAGATCGCACATCATCTCGTTCTCCAAACTATCGATCCCTGAGGGATCTCTATCGACTGACGAACCCTATGCCGCAGCTTCGGCCATCGGACCACCAGGAAGCACTGTAGTAGCAACACGCAGCGCCACGCACACAAAACAACAGCATCAACTGCTACTTCCGAGCCAACTTTGAGGCACGTTTTCTCCTCCTCGTTAACTAATTTCTAAACCAATTAAGCTGGTATATACACAACCTTAAACTCTAGCAACCTACTTCAAGTATAATATTTTAAAATTGTCTAGATCGATAGAGGAATCGACCCAAAGTCAACCAAATATTTCATGTTCGTCAATAGAATAAATTAGATTCTGTACTCCTGTTGGAAGACCAATTCTGGTCGACCTGTTACCAGTTTAAACATTCTACCTTAATAAACCTCTAGGCCACCTGTAGGGCTCCAGAACCCTTTTTGTAGTTTTAGAATTCATCGCTGATATACGGAGAAAACTGATTCCCAAAACCGACAAAAACAGTTTTCAAAACAAGGAAATTTTTAGAAAATTCACCGATACAACGTACGCCCTGATAAACCAGGCGACGTGATCGCGAACAGAAAGCACCGAAAGGTGCGTATCGCCTTCGCTGGCATGTGGGATTCGACGAAACTCGATTTCGTTGTGTGTGCAGACAAAATCGAGGCGTATCGGTCAAGATACCCTATATCGGTCTCTTTGCAAATTAGCCTACAACTTTGTGCACGTTCGTCATCTCGAGACGAAACTTACGCCAATGGACTTATGTCATTTTTTTGGTCATGTGAGCCAAGTTTGGTCCGATTTTGAGATGGTCGACCGGAACTATTTTGGCGGGCCTACGACCCGATCCAACGGGCGAAATTGTGGACTGTTTATCGGAATCCAACTTTGGATATACGATTGAGTTCTTATGGAAATCCAACATTAGAGACCGTAGGTTTTGGTACGCTTTTCGGTGCAAAGTGGTCCAATGGCAGACACCGATTTGACCCGAAATTATGATTTTGTCCCTATGTCCAGCATTGGACTTATGGATAGGCGATCTTAGACATTAATTTTATTCCAAATACATTGGTGATGTCTGTTTCAGCATCCAAAGACGTTTACGGAAGTTAGCTCATTCCTTCTCTGATGTGACGATTCGAGTTACAGGGATACTATTGTTTCGTGCACCACCTCAGACAAGATACCTTGTCATTACTGTCTATTTTCTTCAGCTCGCTTTAT